>WNWU01000029.1:11228547-11290865 GCA_012654045.1 Ptyas mucosa
ATTATTATTATTATTATTATTATTATTATTATTATTATTATTATTATTCTCTGATAGTCTTATGATGCTCCATATTTCCTGATCTGGCTAAAATGAAAATTGATCCTGTCAGCTGTGAAATCAGGTATAAAACTTGGCCAGAGACAGAACATGTATTTGAAAGAAAAGTTGGAATACATAAGCCAGGGTGGGCAACCTTTGGGGCAGGGGTGAAATCCAGCAGGTTCTGACAGGTTCTGGAGAACCAGTAGCAGAAATTTTGAGCAGTTCGGAGAACCGTTAGCAGAAATTTTGAGCCCCAGAGTGGGTGGGAATGGGGATTTTGCAATATCCTTCTCCTGGAGTAGGGTGGGAATGGAGATTTTGCAATACCCTTCCCCCAGGAGTGGGGAGGGAATGGGGATTTTGCAGTATCCTTCCCCTGGAGTGAGGTGGGAATGGAGATTTTATAGTATCCTTCCCTTGCCACACCCACCAAGCCACGCCCACAAAACTGGTAGTAAAAAAATTTGGATTTCACCACTGCTTTGGGGTGAGACTTTATACCAATATTTCCAACCTTGGCAGTTTTAAAATGGGCACCTTAAAACTGCCAAGGTTGGGAAACATGGCGTTATATAGGACAGTGAAGCATACCATGCATTCAATAGGTCCCCAACGCATTTTCAAAAAGGAGTTATGGGATTAATGCCCAGATGAGCATACCAGAGCAATAAATGAGATTTCTCACCTGCTGTTTGGTGGCTGGATCAATAGGATAGTGACACACCTCACAAATCTCAGCACCTATAGCCCAGTCATCATCATAGTCTAAACTGTAGCAGCAACCCATAATGTCTGCAAAGACAGGAGAGGAGACCGAGTCATGAGCCCAGGTTGAAAACTCCAAACATCTAAGATCTTCAGCAAATCGCATGAAATTAGAAATGAAAATAAATAAATAAATAAATGCAAAATGAAATGAATTTGTAACAAAATATATTGCCCATCATTCATGATATTCCTGGAATTAACTGACAGGTTAATTCCAGGAATATAAATATATAGACAGAACACCGACACTGATATCCCCTAAACTCTGCTGAAGAGGTTTCCTAGTAACATCTTACTAGTAGTAACGAAATGTTCAGAAACCAACCCACAAGTTCGGAGAACGAACCTTCACCCTCATCCTACACCAGAGCTACAAATATTCGCAATTACCGCAATACAATCACTTGCCTAGAGCATGTTGTATCATAGTGGGTACACTAAGTTGGTGAAACAGGGGCAATACTTGGAAATCGCATTTTCCCAGGATCAACCAATTCTGATATCCCTCAAGAGGTAGTACAAGTAGTCCTCAACTTACGACCACAATTGAGCAAGACAGTTGTTTTATGACCCTTTTTGCCACAATTGGTAAAGGAATCATGCAGTTGTTGAGTGAATCTGGCTTCCCCATTGACTTTGCTTGTCAGGAGGTCACAAAAGATGATCACATGACCCCGAGACACTACAACCATCATAAATATGTGTCAGTTGCGAAGCATCCGGATTTTGATCACATGACCACAGGGATGCTGCAAAGGTCATAAGTGTGAAAAACAACCATAAGTCACTTTTTTCAGCACCGTTGTAAGTCAAAGACTACTTGTATAGCACTAATTATAGGAGGCTGAAAGAACATTTTGCATTTTGCCGTACTTGGAAAAGCACTTTCAGAACAGGCACTGTGCCATTTGAAGTCTGGAGTCCTCTTCCTCTTCTCCTCTCTTTATAACCTTCATCATTTTTTTTATATCAAGCAAGTATAAAATGCATTGCTTTATATTAAATTGTCAAGATCTTCAAAGCAATAGAGGAGAAAGAAATAAGCAAAATATAGAAAGGGCTTTGGAAATGTTTACAACAAATAAAAGAAAAAAGAAAAAAGTTGATCCATAGTCCATGAGATACTTCTGGGTGCTGAAAACCACAACCAAATGCTACCAACTCCTCAGCAATTTGGAAGCTGTTGAGAAGTTGGTAAAAGTCTGGCTAATTTTCAACTCCACCCCAAGTGATAGGAAGACCAGTAAACCTGTGTCCAAATAAACCTTAACCAGTGGTGGGTTTCAAATTTTTTTACTACCGGTTCTGTGGGTGTGGCTTGGTGGGCGTGGTGTGGCTTGGTGAGCATGGCAGGGGAAGGATACTGTAAAATCTCCATTCCCACCCTACTCGAGGGGAAGGATACTGTAAAATCTCCATTCCCTCCTGATCAGCTAGGACTTGGGAGGCAGAGAATAGATGGGGGTGGGGCCAGTCAGAATTTTTACTACCGGTTCTCTGAACTACTCAAAATTTCCGCTACCGGTTCTCCAGAACTGGTCAGAACTTGCTGAAACCCACCTCTGACCCTAACTGAAAGTTGGTGAGATAGAGAGGAATCACGGAATGCTCTCTATGTGCTATGCAAACTGCCTCCCACTTCAGCCCACACTCCTCTTCTGCCCCACCAACCTATCAGGTGGACTACTTTTGGACATAGGTTTACCAGTTTCCTAGGAGATCAATAAACGCATATTCAGAAATAGCCTGAGAAATAGGTTGCTGGCAAGGAGCACCTGCACCTGCCCTCCATCCTAAGCCCCTAGCCACACTACGTCACACTTTCCAAAGTCATCATTGGTGGATGTCTTTCCTGTTAGTGATGCCTGGTGGGAAAATCTATCAAATGCTGCTCTAAAATTGTCCCATGGTCAAGCTGAATGGACTGGCTACATGCAAACCTCATTGCTGAGACACATTAATGATTAGCAATTGGAAAAAAGCACAAATTATGCTAACATTTTTGTTGTCAACAATTGCGTATTAATACAACAGTGAGAAGAATAGAGCAATTGATTGATGGATTATATATCGCACCTTTCTTAGAGGCTTCATAGCACTCCTTGTTCCTATTTTTCCCCACATCAATCGCCCCAGGAAGTTACATGAAAGAGAGTGATGAACCTCAAAAGTCATTTAAGGAACTTCCATGGCTAATGGAGAACCAGTATTTTTTTTTAATTTTATTTACATGCCGCCCTTCTCCGGAGACTCAGGGCGGCTTACAATGCGTTAAGCAATAGCCTTCATACTTTTGTATATTTTTATACAAAGTCAGCTTATTGCCCCCACAAACTGGGTCCTCATTTTACCCACCTTAAAAAGGATGGAAGGCTGAGTCAACCTTGAGCCTGGTGAGAATTGAAGTCGCAGTAATTGCAGGCAGCTGGATGTTAAATGCTGCCTTAGTAGGAAGCATTAGCCTGCTATGCCACTCAGGCTCCTTTTGGTCTCCCAATCCTAAACTAGTACCTCTACTTCTACACCACAATGTCATTTCTCTCAGAAATAAGGAAGAACTTCCATATCTGTTTCCCTCAACAGATTGGTCAGCAGAAAAAGATTCATTTTTTTCCAGGGCCCCAGACAAGGACATAGGCAGAAACTGGAGCCTTCAAGCAGCTAGAATTGTATTTGCACAAAACTGGAAAGCAGATAAAATCCCGTTGGAAGGAGAAATTATAAAGAAAATTTTAGAATGTGCAGAAATGAATAGTTTAACATTGAGAATAAAAGATAAAGAGGAGTCGATGTATTTCAAGACATGGGATAAATTTTATGATTGGTTAGAAAGGAAATATGAATAAGGATATAGAGACAAAATAGAAAGAGAATAGATGGGAGAAAACAATTAGAAAACTAGAAACCCAGAGGATGCCAAGTAAAAGGAGAAAGGGGGGGGGTGTAAAAGGGAAAAAAGTGAGAGTTTATAAAAATGTACACAAATGATGAAATAAAAATAAATAATAATGGAATAATGTATGCCGCCCCGAGTCTTCGGAGAGGGGCGGCATACAAATTGAATAAATAAATAAATAAATAATAAGAAATTGAAATGAGAATAAAGATAATTAGAAAATTGGGGCTGCTCGAATACCATTCTAGATTGAACTGAAAAGGGAAACAACAGGGGAGAGGGGAAGGAGTAGAGAGAGAGGAAGGGAGAAGAGAGGAGAGGAGAGGGAAAAGGAGAGGAAGAAAAGGGAGGGGAAAGAGGAGTAGAAAAGAAGGTTAGAAGTGGAGAAGAAGAGAGGAGTGGGGGAAGAGAAGTGAAAGTAGGAGAGAGAAGGAGAGAAAGAACGAAGGAAGTAGGAGGAGAAAGAGGAAGGAAGAGAAGGGGAGGAGAAGAAGAAAGGTTGGAGTAAAGATAAAAGGGTAAAAGAGCAGCCCTGAAAAAGTAAAAATGAAAAATGAAAGTTAAAAGAAAAGATGAATGAAAAATGATGGACAAATGACTGTACATGTAAATGTGTTTATGTGAAATAAAAATTAATTTTTTTAAAAAAAAGTATGGGATTATTGCTTAGCAAAAATGCATTGCCCTTTTGTCAACTCTACTTCTCCAGCATTTATACAGTGAATAACTCTCATCCACAGCCTAAGGTACAGTGGTCATTGTTAGTCCTCTGCATCTTGATCAGCAACTCTCTATTGGAAAGTGCTTCATATAAAGAAAGGATTTAATATAGGCAGTCCTTGACTTATGACCATGCTTAGCAACCATTCAAAATTACAGACAGACCTTCCTGTGACCACTTTATGGGCATTTGGCAACTGGCTTGCCTTTATAGCCAGTCGTGTGACATGATTTATGACTTTTTTGCTGGAAACTAGCAAAAAACTTTCATAGCAATACAGTGACTCACTTTACAGCATTCACTTAACAACTATTGCAAAAAAATGTCATAAAATCAGATCATTGAAATGGGTGCCTTGATTTATGATTGTTATGACGTACAATGGAAATTCGAAGCTGCATTACAGTCATAAATCAAGGACTGCTTGTATACATATTACTCAAGTCAGGTTCATAAGAATTCAAGGAAAGTCTTCATGGACCAAGCTAGGACCTATCTTAGTCTAGAATATGTTTCTTACAATGGCTACCCAGCTACATCTGAGGAAACCTTTTCTCCTGGATCGTCCCCTTAATCTGGTACTTGTGAGTTCCATGTCCCGTCCCAAGTAGCATTGATTATTTAAGACCATTTGTCCTTAATAGACATTTAGACATTTGTCTGACAGACAAAGAGCCATAGTGGCACAGTGGTTAGAATGCAGTATTGCAGGCTAATTCTGCTGACTGCCAACAGTTTGATTCTCACTGGCTCAAGGTTGACTCAACCTTCCATTCTTCCAAGGTCGGTAAAATGAAGACCCAGATTGTTGGGGACAATATGCTGACTCTGTAAATTGCCTAGAGAGGGATATATAAGTCTTATTGCTATTGCTATCTTCCTTAACAGAATAACAGAACAACAAAGTTAGAAGAGACCTTGAAAGTCTTCCTTGAATTTGTCTGATTTCTCTCCCTTTTGAATTTGTCTCCCTTTTAAAACCATCTGACTTTATGCCCATCACCACATCATGTAATGAATTCCACAGGCTAATCGTGTACTCTTAAGATAGTGCTTTCTTTTGTCTTTTCTAAATCTTCTTTAGATTAGCTGCACTAGATGATCTTGGTTCTAGGAGTTAAAAAGAAGTTTCTCCCTGTCCATTTGCTCCATGTCATGACAAAGCAGTAACTTTGCAAAGTTGAGATGACAAGATCTTCCAACTGTACTTGGAAACACCTAAGACTGAACTGGAGATCATTTGTAGAAAATATTTTTTTAAAAAATAGTTCCATCACAATATAGTGTTGCGGGCAGCAAATTATAGTCAACCAAAGTGGGGTGAAAAAACCCAAGGTGAAAAAAACAGAAACTGCCTTTGTTAATAGGATACCCCAGTTTTATTGGTTTGTCTGTAATGAAGTAGTCTTCATTCAAATATTCTGTATTTTTTTAGTTTCAGAAAGCAGGCTAAAGTTTTTGGACTTCTGACAGCTTTGCAATACAATATCTTAACCGACTGGTGTGTGTGTGAACAAGGACTGCCTGTAGCACTGCCTGGAAGAACATTTTAGAGACCTACTGTACAAAATAAACAAAATGGCCCCAACATCTAACAAGTGTGCCAGATAACACCTTTTTTTCTTGATAATAATCCTGTATTTTTAACAACGGCTTAAGGAGCATAGATCCAAATGATCCACATCGATGCAGCTTCCAAAAAAAGCTCTGTTGAATTCTCACCCTTACCTTATACACTTTGGGATGTATTTCTGACCAATCCAAAGAGAATGAGATTGTCCTTTAAGTGAACAAAGATAATCTGGCAGGATCAGTACAGGTCCCAGAGCAAGGTTTTATTGGTATGTGCCTTCAGGTCAGTCTTGATCCCAGGCAACTGTCCGGACAAGTCCATGACATTTTCTTGATAATACCGTAATTTTCACAGGTAAATTGCCCTTGCCTTCTTGCTAGGCTTGGAGAGAATAACAGACCCAAAGTTGCCTACCCACCCAAATTCAGGGACCTTGATTTTTAGAAATGTACGGTATCCTACGTTGCTATGTAACTGCCAGATATTGCTAATTTGAAACTAAATTGTTAGACGTAGTTCTTGACTTACGAACGCAATTGGGACCAGAATTTCTGTTGCTAAGCAAGGTAGTTCTTATGTGAGTTGCATCCAGCAGTATAATCTTTCTTGCTATGATTGTTATGCAAATCCTACAGTTTTTAAGTGCATCAAGTGGTTGTTAGCTCCACTTTGGATTCCGCCATTAACTTTGCTTGTCGGAAGCCATCTGTCAAGGTCCCGGAATGGTGATCACATGACCACGATCCTACAACCATTGTATATACATGCCAATTGCCCACTGCCTGTATTTTGATAATGTGACCGTGGGAATGCTGTGATGGTCATAAGTGTGAGGACCAGTTGTATGTCACTTTTTCAGGGCCATTTTAGCTTTGAACAGTCGCCAAATGAATGGTTGTAAGTACCTCCCTTCCCCAACAAATTGGCAGGATTTTGAAAGCAACTGAAACTCAACACATTTAGGAGACATTTCATCTAATGTCTAAATTCATTTCCTTGAAGTCCTGAATGCTTCCTGTACCCCTTGTATTTCTCATATGTCTTTTTTGCTGTCACTAAATTGCATTTATTGTTTTCCCATTAAGATTTACTTCATAAATCTAGATAAATCCTATCTTCTCTTGTGTTGATTGCACGCTTGATGCCATAAGATGCCTTGAAAATTCAACCCAAACAAAAGATATAAGTTGAACAAATGCCTGAAGATCGTTAGTACCTCTCCCTCATTCACTTAACACACTTCGTATATATCTCCTTAATTTAAAAATAGAGAAAAAAAGATTGCAGTCTATGGAGATTCTTAGTCATCCAGGTGATGGTTGTCCCAAAGGTGCTTTCTTTCAAAAGGCAACTGGACTTTCATCTGTCCAGTTGCCTTTTGAAAGAAAGCATATTTGGGACAAAGATTGCAGTCATAACATCTTCTACTTCTTGTTTACAAATCAGTTAATTATCATTAGTAGCTAAACTATACGTTTAACTATAACATCTAGAGAGTCAGTGTTAAATTTAATCCTTAGAAACCAACCAACAAAAAAGATATGTAAACAATAATAACATTCACTTATAGCCCAAGCAAATGTCAGTCCTCAAATATCACCTACAACTCCCAAAGAACAAAACCTGAGAAGAACATCTGGAGGTGATCCCTTGGGAGAAAATTCCACCTAAAGAGCCAAGGAAAGGGTAACCTTCTTCTTGCTGGCTGGGGAATTCTGGGAGTTGAAAGCCACATAAAGAGGTCATAGTTGCCTCATGATTTAATTAGGGCATCGGTTGGAACCCTAACAGTTGCCCTGCCCTGCTCTTGGATCTGGAAGTCAGCCTTCTCTCAGTTCTTCTCCATTACTTACTTTTAGTCGGGGTGGAAGAAACCAGTTTCTCCTTGGTTCCCACAATTTGAAAGGGAGGGAAAGGTCTTCCTCATCACACTACAGAGTTAATCCACATTAACTGTTTAGACAGAGACAGAACTGCAGACGAGAAGATCAAAGATTTCTTCACTTCTCTCTCCTTTCTCTCTCTCTCTCTCTCTTTCTCTCTTGCCACCTTTCCTGCTGATTTCCTGCCCTCTAAGATCTCTGCAGAGGCAGCACCAGAAATGTGTTTGTAGCACTTGTTTGACCACAAAAAGTTCTAAAGCAGTTCACAAACCCCAAAAGTTTCCTGCCAGCCTCAACCCCCTGCCTTCTGTAGTTCTATAGCTGAATCTTGCAGCTGGCCCCCTATCGATCTTCTGAGCCACAAGGTGTGCAGCCTTGACAAAGGACACAGGTTGTTCCTTTTGACTCTGGGAACCATTACACTGGGAAGAAGACAGAGACAGTACGGATTCAAAGGATGTTTCAGGAATGCTTCCAGACATTCATTTAAATGTCAGAGGAGCTCCATGCTCCAGATTGGGTCCAAAGGGATCTCATATTCTCATTGTTTTCCCTTGGCTTGATTTTACTCACAAAGAATAATTAGAGAGCTAGTTATTCTCCTTTCTGAACTAGCCAGGAAACAGTTTAAGAAATTGCTCTTCTACTGGACCTGGAAAAATGAGACATGCTGACATCAACCTGGAAAAATAATAATAACTTTATTGTCATTGTATGTATATACACAGTATACCCATACAACAAAATTCACTTAACACCGGAAGATCAGACCCCACACACATAACAATCCCCAAACACCCACCACCACCACAAATTCTCCACCCCTAAACCACCCAAACATCCACACACCAGACCACGTAATACTGTCCAACAGCTCACTGATGGTGGCCCTTTAGTTCATTGTTGAGTGCAATTAAAGCTCTGGGATAAAAACTATTCAGAAAACGTGTGAAAAATGAGACATGCTAACATCAACCTCAACCAAGTTCAGATGATTGTGCTGCCCCCCTCCCCCCACATTGATTTTTGGTCCCTCATCCTGACATTCCTACTAATTAGATTTCATTCATATACTCTGAAACTTAAAGTCATACCCACACTTGATGGCTGAATGATTCACAGGTTGGTTCTTTCATTTGAAAAGAGGTAGTGTTTATGGATATTTTCTGGAACAAAATGCCTAGTGGAGAATTTTGCAGTTGAAGATATACCACTGGAATAATTAACTAGGAAGGGGAGCAAGATTTCAAAAAAAATGTCTGTTTTGATAGACCTCATGGACATTCTGAAAGGAGGACTATTGGTCAGATCCATCCAAGAGCCCACCTGGTCTATCAAGCAACCCCCGCCCCCTCCTCAGAGCAGCCAACCCCTCTTCCTGTCTTTCTCAGTGTTAACAATAATCCACTACTTTCAAGAAGGTGCCATGATTAAGCATGGTAGCTACGGATGGCCTGATTCTTCATGAATGTGTCCAATTCTTCTTTAGTTACGGATACACCAGGGATGGTCACCGTATCTGATGGCATAAATTAACTCTGCCTTGAATTTTAAAAAAATCTCTTCCTTTGAATAGTGGTGAATCTCCTGATGTTTCACTTTGATGGAGTACTAATATTGTGAAAAAGGAGAAAGAATGGCTTTCCCCATATTTTGCATTCCACACACATTGTTCCAACCCTCTGTCCCCTCTCTTTTATTTGCCTGTTCCAATTTCGTCCGTTTGGTTGCTCTTGCGTGAACCTTTTCCTTTTCAGGTCTAGTGACAAGAACAATGCCTGATGGCAACCTTGCAAAGCATTTCCTCCTTTTGGACATTAAATTTGAGATTATGGGCAATTTAGCTTGGTTTTGTTTAGATGCATATAAAATAATCTTTATGATCATCACTAAGAGCAGCTGAACTCAGTTCTTCATGGTTAGCCAAACATGGCTTGTTCTCAACTTTAAGTTTTGGACGGATATTTGTCTTAGTCTTTTCAGTGGAGTTTATGCTTTGTTTTCTGTGGATCCGGTTAATCATTATATATTCCTGCTGGGTTTGTCAGACACTGATTTGTAAGTGAATTCTGCAGTCTTTAAAAAAAATTTTGTTGATTTCACTCTGAATTTTTTGGTTTCATTTTTAAGGGGATTCTTGTGTTACTGTGACTCATTCATCTTAGCCTTTTCTGTTCCAAATATTACTTTTAGTTGAAAGTTCTTCTATGTACTCTTTTTATTTATTTATTTTAAACCTATAGGTTTAACCCATACTGGCTGGGGAATTATGGACATTGAAATCCACATGTCTTCAGGTTTCCAAAGTTGAAAAGTATTGATCCAGGGTTACATTTACCGCATGGTTACATTTGCTTCCTGCTGGTTAATAAACCATAATAAAGATTGCTAATAAAGAATATTGCCAAGGCAAGAAAAGTAGAAGGGAGCAGAGATCACAAAGAGGAACAGAATCATCTCTGGAGTTTCTTTTCATGTATTTTATTAATTGTGCCAAGCTTGCTAATGTAACCACAAGAGCAATGGTTGTACACTGTTAAAAATGGCAAGGGCAGGGCCGAGAAGGATGTGGTGTGTTGATGGAGGTATGTTAACATGTGCACATGCATCTTGTTGGAAGAAAAGTTACTGAACAGAGGAAATGTCATTTACAGCAGTGCTCCCAAAAAAGAAATCACCCAAAATTGGATAAAAGTGGTTTTTCTTTGGGTAATAATGTATGACCTCATTACCAATAGGAACATTTGAACTGTCTTAAAGATTCCTATAGGTACTAACTAATAAGCTCTGTGAAATTACCAATGATAATTTGTTGAAATAACAAAGAAATGTTCAATGATATTGATTTTATAATACAATATAAAATATTTTATAATAGAATTCTTTTTTTTTTTATTGGCCAAGTGTGATGGGACACACAAGGAATTTGTCTTGGTGCATACGCTCTCGGTGTACATAAAGGAAAAGATACGTTCATCAAGAATCATAAAGTACAACACTTAATGATAGTCATAGGGTACAAATAAGCAATCAGGAAACAATATTAATAGAAATCGTAAGGATACAAGCAAGAAAATTACAATCATACAGTCATAAGTGGGAGGAGAAGGGTGATGGGAATGATGAGAAGATTAATAGTAGCGCAGACTTAGTAACTAGTTTGACAGTGTTAAGGGAATTATTCGTTTAGCAGAGTGATGGCGTTCGGAAAAAAACTGTTCTTGTGTCTAGTTGTTCTGGTGTGTAGTGCTCTATAGCGTCGTTTTGAGGGTAGGAGTTGAAAGAGTTTATGTCCAGGGTGTGAGGGGGTCTGTAAATATTTTCGCAGCCCTCTTTTTGACTCATGCAGTATAAAAGTCCTCAATGGAAGGCAGGTTTGTAGTAATTGTTTTTTCTGCAGTTCTAATTATTCTCTGGAAGTCCATTTGTTGAGCGACTAAGTTACGATGGTGCTGAAGGAAGGGAATTTTGACAGTCCTCAAAGTTCAGCAACACTTTTTGTTAACACAGTTGTGTTTAAGTTCTTCCTTGTGGCTAGGTTAAAGAAGGGGTGAAATCCAGCAGGTTCTGACAGGTTCTGGAGAACCGATAGCGGAAGCCCTGGTGGCGCAGCAGACTAAAGCACTGCTATTAACATCAGCTGCCTGCAATTACTGCAAGTTCAAATCTCACCAGGCTCAAAGTTGACTCAGCCTTCCATCCTTTCTAAGGTAGGTAAAATGAGGACCCAGATTGTGGGGGCAATGAGCTGACTTTGTATAAATATACAAAAGTATGAAGGCTATTGCTTAATGCATTGTAAGCTGCCTTGAGACTCCAGAGAAGGGCGGCATATAAATCAAATTAAAAAAAAATTTTTTTTGAGTAATTCAGAGAACTGGCAAATACCACCTCCATCTGGCCCAGAGTGGGGTGGGAATTGAGATTTTGTGTCAGCCTCCGCCTTACTGCTTGGCTGCCATAGAAAGGGGGAGGGGGTATGGGGGTAAAATGAAACCTTACTAGATGAAAGTCTGCTTAGAATGGGAAAACGAAACTGCTGTTATCGGCCAACCGTCATGACATTCCTGATTGATGACACGGCCAGACATACTTCCACCTGACCCCTAGAAGACCTGTGGATTGGGTGACTTACGATGGACAGTGGGAGGGGATGATTTGTATATACAGGTTTTGCGTGTATAGTCTTTAGTTTCAGCTTTGCTTTGGTTGCGTTCAGTCTTTACCAGTAAAAGTACAGTTCTTCATAACAATGGAGTCTGGTTCTTTCTTTCCTGGATTTTGAAGGAAGCATACCTGACATTTTGCAATATTCTTCCCCCAGGAATGGGGACGGAATGGGGATTTTGCAGTATCTTTTCCCTGGAGTGGGGTAGGAATTGAGATTTTGCAGTATCCTTCCCCTGCCACACCCACCAAGCCACAACATGCCCACCAAGCCACGCCCACAGAACTGGTAGTAAAAATAATTAGATCTCACCACTGGGTTAAAGGGTTCTCCATCAGTTCTTAAGCCACCAAAAAGTATCCCTCTATAAAATTTGGGATCCCCCCGGTGATCTCTATTTTGCCACAGGCAAGATACTAGCTGCTATCCTCATTTATAGGGTGCAAGACCTGTTAAGGACAAGGATGGGTGGATTCTTGTAGGAGATGGCCAGACTGAGCCCAAGGGAGGGGATCAAGCATGACATCAGTTGAGATTCCCTTCTTGCCCACAAGAAATCTAAGACAAGCCCACTTTGTTCTGTTGACTCTTATCTACTGCCAATTTGCCTTGTGTTAGTAGTTCAAATTTTTGCTTAGAAGTAGCATGAAATAAACTTATATTCATTTTGGATCTAACCCTGATTCCCAATTTCTTGTGTCTGACAATTTCTTGTTTTCATTTTCTTCCCAAACATTACCAGAAGAGGGATGAGAGTTTCCAAGCAGGGAACGTGACAGAGGAGGAGTATGGTAGTTTCAACTACCTATCACCAGTCCCTCCAGTCCGCAGCAAAACCTTTGCCAGGCCAAGTTCAAAAGGTGTCAGAGGAAGCTTACAGGTGGTCCTTGACATAAGACCGTAATGGAGACTGCCCATTGGAGTTGTATGTCATGGTGGTCATAAACCATGAAGATTTTACAACCTTTTTTGCAGTGAACTCCAGGTTGTAAAATGAACACCATGGTCACGAAGTGAACCCATTGTTCACAGTTTTGGCCAAAAACTGGCTGTAACTTTCAGTTTTCAGCAAAACCATCATAAAGCCTGGTTGCTACGAATAGCTGTAAATGGACAGTGTTGCCAAGTGCCTGAAGTGTGGTTACATGACTTCTGGGGAGGGGGGGGGCAACCATGGGAACTTTGGAACTGGGTCATCACTGCCTTTTGGCAGGTAGGTCATAACTTTGAACGGTCGTTAAGGAACCAGTCATAAGTCAAGGCCTACCTGTACTCACATAGCATGAGACTCTTGGCTCTTGCAATGTACAGTCCCTGTACACAAGGCATTAAAGCAGGAATGATTGTTGTGCTCCCTGGGACATGGACTGAGTGCCATTCTCACCCCTTAAAAAGAACAGCTTGCACAATTAGAACGCAATCAGAGAAAGACACAGCCGCTCTCAACTGGGGGCGGTTGGTGCTCATTTCCTGCTCCATTTTAGAATTTGTAAACAGAGAGGGAAGGGGGAAAGCTCTTGGAAAGCCCAACCGGTCTAAAGCTGAAGTGAAGCCGGGCTGAGGCAGAGTGCAAAGGTACACATTCATAAACAACACACAATGCTCAAGTGACATGCCTTTTATTGCTTCTTTTTGAAGTGTTTAACTTATCGGAGCTTCTCAAAGCCTGACATGTAATACAAATTAGCAAGCTTTTAAAACATAAGTGGGCAAAATAAATGAGGGGCAGCCGAAGGGTGATCAGCCTTCCAGGTAAAAGAGACACATCAACCAGCAAAAAAAAAAAAAAAAAAATCCCTTGAGGTCAGTGCCCCTCCTGCAACCCTGGCCAGGTCCACAGGACAGTCCAGAAAGCCACAGTGTTATGGAAGAAAGGAATTGAGCGACATCCCTTCAGGGCAGACAGAGTCAGTTTATTCGTATTGCACAATATGGGAGCAGATAGGTATTGGGCTACCTCGAGATCTGCACAACTCATGCATTCTCAACCCACAGTTCTTATACCCTTCCAAACAAAGGAAACTGCTGACACAGCGGTTCCAATTACACAGATACATTTGACATCTCTTAATTACAAAAGTTTTACAATATCCTGACCAAAACAATCATAATTCAACTGTTCAGTGAAGGGTGGATAGTTAAAGTATCTTTTGTTGATAAAAGGAAATCTTCAAGGATGAGAATCCTCCTCTCATAGCTATATGTCACTGTTTGTTTCCATCTTCTGACATGTGGGGGCCTCTTTATGATGTTTGTCCTAGCCAAAAGGAATTCGACTGAATTGGTCCCCTTTCTAGTTGGATACATTTCCTTTCTTAATTAAACACATTTCCTGCTTGTGATACTTTGAGTAAAGAGAGCCCTTCAATGGTCATCTATCTGGACCCGCATTCATCATCATCATTACTATAATATTCCCTTACTACAATATTAGCATAGAAGACCTTAAGAGAGGGGAGGTCAAAAAAGTCGAGATGCAGCTTGTGAACCCTGCCCCTTTTTTGCATGCATTGCTGGCTAAACTTTGGGCTGGCCCTTCTCTGAACCTGCAGTTGGTTCTCCGACAGACCCTCCTTAGGCCTGTGAATCACCAAAAAGATACTCATTGTCCCTCTTGCTCCATATTGCTCCCTGCTTTTCATCTCCTTTTTCTAAGTAGCAAAACGTCCCTCCCTGAGAGGTGCTTCACCCGAAGAAAGGCTGCCCCAGGCAGTTCTCTAGACTTCCCTACCATGTTTCCCCGAAAATAAGACCCTGTCTTATATTTTTTTGAACCCTGAAATAAGCACTTACCCTTATTGCCATGTGCTCAAAAGTCCGATTGGGTTTATTATCAGGGGATGTCTTATTTTGGGGGAAACAGGGTACTTTCTACCAGGAGGATGTGTTTTGTCTGCCATCTCACCTCCCTGAGATTGCCAGTCCAGGTATGTTTGTGAGCCCAGAGCAGATCAGCCAGGCGAGACATGGGTTGCTCTACATGGGTGCAAAATCTATAGGTGCAGGCAACGGGAGCCAAGATACTTCCTGGTTGCCAACAGCCACAAGCGCCAAGCAAGCATGCAATGGGGTGAAGGTCCATCAGCACAAGGAGAAGCGGCGGGAGTTTATATTCATGCGGGTGACTCCAATGTGCTTGAGAGGGGTAGACAGGAGGAAGGCCATCTTGGGGGGAATGTTGCAGAGCAGGTCTGAGTCCTCCTCGCAGCCCTCCAGTTCAAAGGTGGCATCATCCAGCATCTCTTTGTGGCGATGGCACGCCTGCTCCACTTTCAGCTGATGGATCTGGGCCCGCAGCCGCATCAGCTGCCGTGCTAGCTGGTGGTCCAGGGTCTGCATCTTCCTCTGAAACAAGAGAGGATTGGCCTGACATCAAATTTATTCATCCAGAAAATTTACATAATACCCATGAATGAAGGCAAATCTACAAAATCTACCGGATCCCCTGCATGGATTGCCCTTGGGACTATGTAGGACAGGGAGGGAGGAACTAACCACCAGACTGCAAGAACATAAGCGATGGTCAGATGAGGAGACCTGAACATTGGTAGCCTCTCGTTGTAATGAACAAGGGCATACATTCAATTTCACAGCTACTAAGGTTGTTGGCCAAGTAGTTACAAAGATGGCCAGGGAAATGAAGCCTGGGAAACAGGTCCCATGTCAGTTAACAGGAGTGCTGATTTACCACCAGTTTATCAGCTACTTAGGAGCTAAAGACTTTGCAGCACAAGGAAACAATAGCCAATTGCCAACTATCAACATACCAATCAACTAACAGGAAGGGACCACATAAATACGACTCACAGAAAAGCCCAAAGCAAATATTCCAGTAGAGAGATGAAAGAGAGAAATTCCCTGGAGATGGGCTCCAGCATGAGTCCAAAAGCTTGGAAGAGTAAACCTCTGGACCTATTGACCAACTGTCAGACCTGCCCCAATCTGATCCCTTAGGAAAGAAAGACCCTCGACTCCATTAGGTTGAAGTAAAAGGTTCTTTTATTGAAGGAAGTTGATTGCGGTAAAGTCAAATAAGCTCTAAGGTTTCCCTACATGAAAAAGATACAGAAAAGATTCCCGTCTCCGTTCCCCCTGTGACCAGTCTGGGTTTCGTCAATTGGAGCTCGACAAAATGTTATGAGAACACTGAGATGTTGTGGGCAATTCACATTCCTTTCCCAGGGTGCATGGCCTTGGTGCCTCTGGTACAAACTGGTTCTGGGCTTCACTGGCCTTCATCACCTGTCATTTCGTACACCCAATCATATTGCCCATTTGTCGCCTCCTCACCCCCTCCAGCCTTTGATGGCAAGACCTGGCAGGACCCAACACTGACCCAGATTTACATAATAATCTGTCCTCCTCCTATTATCCTTGCAACAACAACCCTGTGAGGTGGGCTGGATTGTGAGTGTGTGACTGGCCCAAAGTCATGCAACCAGCTTTCATGCCTAAGGCAGGATGAGAACTCATGGTCTCCTGGTTTCCAGATCAACACCTTAACCAGTACACAAAATTGGGTCTGAATGTGTCGTAATTGAAGGCAGAAATATACAACACTTCATTGATGAAAGAATTCTAACATGTCTAGATCCTAGCACAGGGTTCTAGAAGGAGGAGACGGGAAAGCCAGTGACATTACACACATTGTGATGTCCTCCCACATATGATCAAATTCTACAACTGATATGACCTCACTTGTCTCCCCTGCAGACATCCAAGGGTGTTGCTGGGACTGCAAAGGAGAGCAAATGACACTGGCTGCAACATGGTGTCATTGCACAAAAAAGGTTCACGTCACATTACTATGCTTCTATTGGACCCCTGTAGATTCAACAAATTAAAACAACTTGTAGTTCATTAATAGACTTTACAATTTGATTTAAAACAAAACGATGGAACCAATTGAATGGCTGATTTAATTATGTTGTTGTTGCCGCGGGAGGTAGGTTAGGGTTTTTTTAATGAATTTTTATTATATGATGGATTTTTTAAAATTGTGTAAGCCTCCTGAAGTCATTTATGCATTGAGTTGGGCAGTTATATAAATAGATAGATGAGACAGATGGACAGACACAGAGAGAGATAGGTAGATAGAAGAGGTAGGTAGATGAGGTGGAGAGGGAGGGAGGGAGAGACAGGAGAGAGGGAGAGGGAGGGAGAGAGAAATATGTTTTACTTCTATCCATCTAGCAGCTTAAAGTCAACTAGGCATAATGCAAACAGGCCAGTGAGCAGCCAAACAGAGCCAAGGCTTATCAAGATAGCCTCTAGGGACAGGTAACAACCTGGTTTCTTGCTCTGAAGGAGGTTAACAAAATATCTCCAGACAGAAGGGTGAACAACTGCTAAGCCCACAAAGAGGGTATGGCCAAAAATGCCAAGGTAGTGGCTTTCACAAGTGAAGTTTCACGATGCACATAAAAAAGAGGGAGGGAGTTTTCATTGCACTATTGCAGCTCCTACCTTCCCTTTCCTGACCCAGCAGACACACCTGTTCACAGAAGAGCAAACACAAATGTAATAAACACCCACCAGTTCAGCTGCTGACTTTGCTTTGAACAGTAGAATACTCAAAACAAAATTCACCCTTTCATTTTCACTGCAGCAGTGTTTCCCAACCTTGGTCGCTTTAAGACTTCAACTCCTAGAATTCTGGAACTCATCTGAAAGCTGGCAGTGTTGAGAAACATGACTGTAGGTTAAGAAAATTACAGAGAACTATATATTTGATCCCTAGTGCCGCGTAACGGGGTGAGCTCCCGTGAGTTGTCCCAGTTTCTGCCAACCTAGCAGTCTGAAAGCACGTAAAAAAGGCAAGTAGAAAAATAGGGACGACCTTTGGTGGGAAGGGAACAGCGCTCTGTGTGCCTTTGACGTTGAGTCATGCCGGCAACATGACCACAGAGACGTCTTCAGACAGCACTGGCTCTTCAGCTTTGTAACAGAGATGAGTACCGCCCCTTAGAGTCAGGAACGACTAGCACATATGTGCGAGGGGAACCTTTATACATTTAATCACCAGGGTTGATGTATAATCTCCAAGAGAATTGACTTTTTAAGACAGGATGACTCTGCTCCCACAAAGTGATTCCTGAGCTACAACCCTAGGAAAGATTTCCTGTTATCAGCTCACAACAGATATATTGTCTCTGCCGCCAGTTACCTTACATAGCTAGAAACACCCAGCCATTGGAAAGCTTTCTCTATTGCCTGACACCATGCTCTCCCCTCTGTAGTCTTGTATAGTAAATATAAAAAGTACCATTGGCTGAAAGGCTTTGTGCCTATGATTCCAAAGACTTGGAAACTGCAGGAAATGTTCTTCATTGTTCCTTTTATGGAGCAGATTCTGAATCAGATTCTCTCTACTTATGATTAGTAGAGATCTTGTTTGCCCAATTTCAGTCTATGTCAAATCCTGCTAATAGATGATGTATCCCTTATTACAGCAAAGGTAGGGAAGATCCGATGAGCCCATTTTTTGCTAGCCAAATGTAACTGTAATTCATCTAAATTCTAGATGTTAACACTTTTTTTGGAATTTTAAACAATATTACATGGAATATAATTTTAGTGTCTACATTATAATTTAATAAAGACTGCATCATGGATCTCATTCATAGATGTTAGTTAGGTTGTTTTGGAAATGTATTTTAACTTTATCTTAAACTTTGTTTTTTATCCATTTATCTAGCCGTCTTTGTCCAGCATGATATAGGGCAAGGGTGTCAAACTCACATCATCACTGCGGCATCACGTGATGTATTGGGACTTTTTTCTTCTTTGCTAAACTGCTCACGGGCGTGGCCAGCACATGACGCATCCGGCCCATGGGCCAGGAGTTTGACAGCCCTAATGTAGGGTCTCCTGCTTGAGCCGTGGGTTGGACTAGAAGATCTCCAAGGTCCCTTCCAAATTTGTTACTCTATGGTATGTTCTACATTCTAAGTCAATTTATCTTCACAGAGCACTCTGCTTCTATTGGTCTAGAAGTGTAATAAACTGAAATATATAAACTGTCTAAATAAACTGGCTAAAATTGCTGGGAAAATGTCCAGGATGGCCACGGACTCCCCATTGCTCAAATATCTTGCTCCCCTTCTTCTTTTTATTAAAATATGGGACTGCAGTCTGACTACATACAGTATTGAGAGACAACTGCTGAGTTTCACATTACTGCAATTTACTTACCCACTGAATATTGCCACATTTTAGAAAATTTATTTGGGTCTTTATGTGTTTATTTTTCTTTATTCATTTGTTTACTTGACCAGCAGATGCACCCAAAATCCATCATAGTAAGATGCAACAGTAGCAAAGATTCAAGAGGGAACCAAAAAAAAAAAAAGATTTGAGCAAGATTTAAAATATTTAACAGTTTTAAAAGACCTCAGCAATGTTGGGTAATATTTGCTGCCACGTCCTCAGAGTTGCTAGGCAAAATTTAGCAGTTTTGTAGTCAACAATGGCCATACGATCTGCCAGAAGAAAAGGCGTTGGTGATGCCAACTGATAATTTACAAGCAGCCAGAGATTCTAATGTAATGTTACGCACACACTGTCTTCAACCTGGCAAGCCATTCCTTTGCTAGGACTATGACGGCAAAAAGCTGGAAGCAAAACTAAAAGAAATGATGTATATCTATCACGGTCACCGTAGAATGGCTCAATCTCAAACATAACACTTTAGTATTAGGATCTGTCCTCTCTATTCCTGAAAGTTTTCAGTTGTAAATGCCCAACCACTTGCCCCAACTTGTCAGGAGGGCACCAAGTGAGGAAGCCAGTGCCAAATTGGGCTTAATAGGTTTCAAAGCATTTCTCTGCCAAACACTTCCCACTTCTGATAATCAGAGGAGACCAGGCATGCCAATGATGTCACCTGTGACATGGCATCATCATCACCACGGTGCAATGTTGTTGTTGTGCCTTCAATTAGATGTTGGTCCTTCTCAGACAAGACTCTTAACCTCTCACTTACAGCTGGAGCAGAAGCAGAGAAGCACAGTTTGTAAAACGCTCCTGGCTGGGAGGTGGTCCTTGAAAGATACTGACCTAAATGGTTTCTCTCCTCTGCCTATGTTCTCCAGAAGCCCACTGCCCAAAAAAACCAGCAGAGATTAAGTTAAAGGGATGATTAGCAGATGCTCCTGGTTGGAGATTGAAAAACCAGGATTTTGCTGCCCCATCTTCCAGCAGATTTCATTGACATTAATTATAATGTAGCTTCCTGATAGAACTATCTGACTTTCTGACCCTTTTAGGCCAACTTCTCCTGAGACTCAAAGAACTACTTACCAGTTCCATCCGAAGCCATTCAAAGGCCATACCAATGGTGGGGAATCCACAAACAGCCTTCAGGGGTCCCTGGGTCTGATTGTCTTCTCCTACTGCCTCTTCACCCTGCTTCTCCAGGTGGGTCTTCAGAGCTCCAGCCTGCAGCCCATTTCTCCAGGTGGGACTTTGCACATGGGCCTTCCACTCCAGGTAAGATGGGCGCCGTGTCTGTAGCTTCAACTTTGTTGTCAAGGCCTTGACACTGTCTAGGTTCTCCTCTTCTAAGTTCAGTTCATCTTCCCCCAGCTCCTTGAACCTCACCAGGGCCATGGCAGAGGTGCCAAGCACAGAGTGTGTCTCCACAGAGAACAAAATAACAAACTCACTCTCCTCGGTGCACACGCTGCGTATACGTGTGTGTTTATAGACAAAAGCTGTTTATTCTTGAAACAATCAAGTCCTTGGAAATATAAAAAAGAGCAGGAACTTTAATTATCCAGAGGTGAATGGCAGAGGTGTTTTTTTAAAAAACTATACTATTATTGTCTCCAGCTGGGAGGAGACACTCTATTCTTTGAAAGGAAGTTTCAATAGGAACATAAGTCACAAGAGTGTAAAGTAATTTATCCTGCCCAGGCACTGCTTCCTTTTCTTATCATCAGCCAAGAAAAGTCATGAATCCTCCACCCACGTCTGAAATGACTTGGAAAGATGAAAGGGCATTTTTTTAACGAGCTAGTTAAAGTGCTGAGATGCGGTGGCTCAGTGCCCTAGAGGCTGAGCTTGTCAATCGAAAGGTCGGCAGTTCAGCGGTTCGAATCCCTAGTGCTCTGTAACAGGGTGAGCTCCCGTGACTTGTCCCAGCTTCTGCCAACCTAGCAGTTCGAAAGCAGGTAAAAAAAAGGCAAGTAGAAAAATAGGGACCACCTTTGGTGGGAAGGGAACAGCGTTCTGTGCACCTTTGGCGTTGAGTCATGCCGGCCACATGACCACGGAAGCGTCTTCGGACAGCGCTGGCTCTTTGGCTTTGAAACGGAGATGAGCACCACCCCTTAGAATTGGGAATGACTAGCACATATGTGCGAGGGGAACCTTTACCTTTACCTAACCAGAAGCCAGGAGACCTTGACTGGGGCACTGGTCTACCACATTTTCTCTGCCCTCTGGGCCTGCCCCGGTTTTCTTGTGACCCTGCCTTCTTTTTTAAGTACAAATCCCTGGGACAACAAGGAAAGTAAAGCAGCAGCTCCTCCTGCTGACTCTAATAAACCAACCCATTTGATGCACTTCAGTAAAGTGTTGGATTCTCCAGTAAATCCCATGGACTGATGGCCATGGAAAGACAACTATATTGCAGACAGAGGCAGGGTGCATATTAGAAAGTCACTAAGGCGGACACAGCAGTTTCCGGTGCAATCAAACCAGGGGTGGATTCTACTTACCTTTACTACTGGTTCGCATCATGCCCGCGCACTTCTGCGCATGCGCAGATCACTTCTGAAGACGTCCGGGTGAGTGGGCGGAGCATCCTACTGGTTTTACTAGCGGTTCTATAGAACCGGTCCGAACCAGGGTCAACCCACCACTGAATCAAACCCTGCTTTGTTTTCATATTAAATGTAATTTCCATCTTTACTTTTGTTGACCTTGCAGATCCCCCAGGTAAGAAAACAGGATGATCTTCCTTTTATCCATCTTTGAGAAAGGAAAACCCATACGCCACCTTTGCCATCCATGCCATTTACCAACCCTGACCATCCCTGACCAGCCAGTGAACCCCAGACAATAAAAGAAAGGATCTCATAAGCCTGTGGGTTTATATTCACACCTGGGCTGAAACTGACGAAGTATGTCTTTCACTAAGAAATTGGTAAATTGAGAAAGAGGGTAGCACTTTTTTCTAGGTGCTGTCTTCACTTTAAGAGTACAATAGCAGTAACGGTTAAACTTATATGCCGCTTCATATTGCTTTTACAGCTCTCTCTAAGCGGTTTAAGGAGTCAGCCTCTTGCCCCCAACAATCTGGGTCCTCATTTTACCCACCTCGGAAGGATGGAAGGCTGAGTCAATCTTGAGCCAGTCAGAATGCAAAGGCTACCTCTCAGTTTGAGCTATTATTTTTCTTTTGATGATGGTGATGATAACTTCTGTGGTTTGGAGAACCCAAACACCATTCTTAAATTTAGAAATCAGGAGGGATCAGAAAAACCGAAGAGGACCAATTGATCAAAGCTCCGTACTTTTTAAAGAAAAGGATGGAGCTTTCATCGCAAGCTGCCATTTTGACCTTTTTGTCCCACAAACACACCCTAAGCACCGCTGTTAGAAACTTCTGTTATTATTCTCATGATTTCTGTCTCAGCTTCCTGTAAAACTGGTCAGTTCCTTATCCAATGAGGATATTAAAGAGCAGCATTTCTCAATCTCAGTTGGGGATTCTGGGAGCTAGATAATTCTGGGAGCTGAAATCCACATGTCTTAAATTTGCCATACTTGAGAAATGCTGCTCTGGAGGTAGAGAAGCTTGCTTAAATTCCCCAGAAAGAAAGCCCATAGCTGGCAGGTAGAAGCCCCCCCCAAAAAATCAATTTTATGGAGGTTTCTTCATGTGTAATCCTATCATAGATCTATCATAGAGAACGCTTCTTATTTTCTGCTGCTCCTGGGAGCACTTCTTTGTTGCCAGAGTCTCGTTCCTGCACTTCATTTAAGGTGGAACCAAACACTGGATTGTCTAAATGTATTTAATCATTCTGGCCCAGCCAGGCATCTTCCAGATGTCCTGGGGCTGGAAGTTCCTAAATTCCCAGCCAAGCTACCTGGAGGGTATCAGTTTTGGTAAGGCTTTATTAGAGAAATGATATCTGATTCTGGTAGAATGTAGTGGTTCCTCTTACCTGGCTGAAGGCCAAGAAAGCATTTTTTCAAGGATCCATTGCTAAGCAGCTAAAAAGGGTAAACATGTCCTTCAGACAGAATACCCAGGAGAGGCAATCCCATCTGGGCAAGTTTTAGATGTTTGTTTTGTCACTCCAACACTTGTGGGAGATTTGGAAAAAGAGATGCTATCTGCACTCCGACTGCCCACTCTGAGGATAAAACTGCATTAACAAAGCTCTCTCAAGCATTTCAAGCAGGCAAATCATTCCATTCCTGGCCTTACCAGTTTTTCTTTGAAAGGTGAAAGTCCAAAGGCACAGCAATTGCTTAGACTGTTGTAAAACCAAAATAACATATGTCTCATGGCACCTTCAAGGTGACTCCCCTTTGGATAGCAGGAAACGTCTAGTCCATGAAAATCTGCTTCCTGTTGGCCATGATGGTTGTAGACTATGGGTTTAATTCTGTGACTCATTGGGACATTTTTGAGAGGAGGGTAGCACAATCTGCTGTGACCAGCAGAAACATTGAGTTTTAGGCTGACAATATTGTTTTTACGCCAGTGCTGGATAGTCCTGTGATTATCTATGAAATATACAGAATAAAGAATAGAAAAATAACAAATAAAGTTTGTGGCAAACAAACATCAATGATAAATTTATTTTATTTATTTTATTTTATTTTATTAAATTTATATACCGCCCTTCTCCCCGAGGGGACTCAGGGCGGTGAACAGCCATAAATAAAAAACATATATACAAAATTTAAAAACCAAATAAAACCGAATTAAACATTGGCCCCAATAATTTAAAATCCCAATTTACAATATTAAAATATTAAAACCCCCAGATTAAAATATTACAATTCAAAATTTCTAAAATTATTTTACGACAGAAGGGGAAAAGGGAAGAATTAGGCCAGGCCCGCCTGGTGGAACAGGAAAGTTTTTAACTCACGGCGGAAGGCACGAAGATCCGGGATCCTCCGTAACTCTGGGGGGAGCTCGTTCCAGATAGTGGGTGCCCCCACAGAGAAGGCTCTCCCCCTGGGGGCTGCCAGCCGACATTGTTTGGCCGACGGCACCCGGAGGAGCCCCTCTCTATGGGAACGTACCGGTCGGTGGGAGGCTATTGGTGGTAGTAGGCGGTCCCGTAAGTACCCGGGTCCTAAGCCATGGAGCGCTTTAAAGGTGGTAACCAACACCTTGAAGCGCACCCGGAAGACCACCGGGAGCCAGTGCAGCTCGCGCAGGAGAGGAGTAACATGGGAGCGCCATGTCGCTCCCATCACCACCCGCGCGGCCGCACTCTGCGCCAGTTGGAGCCTCCGGGTGCTCCTCAAGGGGAGCCCCATGTAGAGAGCATTACAATAGTCCAGGCGAGAGGTGACAAGGGCGTGAGTGACCGTGTGTAACGAGTCCCGATCCAGAAAGGGACGCAACTGGCGAATCAGGCGAACCTGATGAAAAATCCTCCCGGTCACGGCCGTCAAATGCTCCTCAAAAGACAGCCGCGAATCCAGGAGGACGCCCAAGTTGCGCACCCTCTCTGCCGGGGCCAATGATTCACCCCCGATAGTCAGCGATGGTACCAGCTGACTATATCGGGACGTCGGAAACCACAGCCACTCGGTCTTGGATGGGTTGAGTCTGAGCCTGTTCCTCCCCATCCAGATCCGCACGGCCTCCAGACACCGGGACATCACTTCAAGGGCATCGTTGGGGTGGTCTGGGGTGGAGATGTACAGCTGGGTGTCATCAGCATACTGGTGATATCTCACCCCAAAACCACGGATGATCTCGCCCAGCGGCTTCACATAAATGTTGAACAGGAGGGGCGAGAGGACCGACCCCTGAGGCACCCCACATATAAGGGGTCTCGGAGTCGACCTCTGCCCCCCTGTCAACACCGACTGCGACCGGTCGGAGAGAAAGGAGGAGAACCACCGTAGCACAGTGCCTCCCACCCCTAACTCTTCCAACCGGTGCAGCATGATACCATGGTCGATGGTATCAAAAGCCGCTGAGAGATCTAACAGGACCAGGACAGAGGAACAGCCCCTGTCCCGGGCCCTCCAGAGATCATCAACCAACGCGACCAATCCCGTTTCCGTGCTGTACCCGGGTCTGAAACCCGACTGGAACGGATCCAGATACGTCGTTTCATCCAGGTACCGGGGAAGCTGTTGCGCAACCACACTCTCAACAACCTTCGCCAAAAAGCGAAGGTTGGAGACCGGACGATAATTTACCAACATTGCTGGGTCCAGGGAACGCTTCTTGAGGAGAGGCCTCACCACCGCCTCTTTCAAGGCGGCGGGAAAGTCACCCTCACCCAACGAAGCATTTATAATCCCCTGGAGCCAGCCGCGTGTCACCTCCCGGGAAGCCAGTACTAACCAGGAGGGGCACGGGTCCAATAAACAGGTGGTCGCGTTCAGCCTGCCCAGAATCCTGTCCACGTCCTCAGGGGTCACAGGATCAAACTCAGTCCAGATAACACTGACAGGACCCGCCCCTGTCCCTCTCCCCGGGACTACCCAGTCAGAGTCCAAGTCTTCCCGAATCTGAGTGATTTTGTCATGCAGATACTGAACAAAATCCTCAGCTCTACCCTCCAAGGGGTCCTCCCGCGCTTCCTGATGAAGTAGGGAGCGGGTCACCCTGAAGAGGGCGGCTGGGCGATTATCTGATGACGCAATAAGAGCAGCAAAATAGTTGCATTTAGCTGCTTTTATCGCCACTAAGTAATTCCTAATATGGGATCTCACTAGTGTCCGGTCAGATTCAGAACGACTGGTTCTCCAACTACTCTCTAGGCGTCGTTTCCGGCGCTTCAACTCCCTCAACTCCTCGGAAAACCAAGGAGCCAATTGAGATCGGCGCCGGGTCAGAGGCCGCAAAGGCACAACCCGATCCAGAGCACCCGTAGCCGCCCTGTCCCAGGCGGCCACCAGGTCTCCGGTCGAGGCGTGTGCCAGAGCCTCAGGAAATGGCCCAAGCTCCATCTGGAACCTATCAGGTTCCATCAGGCGCCTGGGGCGGAACCAACTAACAGGCTCCGCCTCCCTGCGGCGGGGTGCAGCGGTTTGAAAGTCAAGACGAAGGAGAGAGTGATCTGACCATGACAAGGGCTCGATGACTAAGTCCCCTATCTCAAGGTCACTCAACCACAGTCCAGAGGCAAAAATCAGATCCAGTGTGTTTCCCCCCATGTGGGTAGGGCCATGAATTAACTGGGTCAGGTCCATAGCTGTCATGGAAGCCATGAACTCCCGAGCCACCTCCGACGTCTCGCCGACAGATGGGAGGTTGAAATCCCCCATGACCATAAGTCTAGGGGTTTCAACTGCCACCGCGGCGATAACGTCAAGGAGCTCGGGCAGGGCTGCTGCCACGTGGCAGGGAGCCAGGTACGTGACCAGCAAACCCATCTGAACCCCATGACCCCACTTCACAAGGAGGGACTCACAGCCGGTCGTCTGAGGAACTGTGGCCTCCCTCGGTCTCAGACCTTCTGAGCAATCAACAATTGCTTATTGCATATAAACAGAATGACCTCATTTAGGCAAAAAAGCCAGTGGGATTGGGAGTGACTTCTGACTTCCCGCCAACTTTCCCATTGACTTTACTTGTGGGAAGCTGGCAGGGAGCATTTGAAGTCGAATCACCTGACCCTGGGGATTCCTGAACAGCCACAATTTTGTCAATAAAACTGGTCTGAACATTGTGTAAATTTCAATTCCACCAGAGTAATATGTGGAATGTTTTTTATTTCTGCTGTGCACTGCCCTGAGTCCAGTAGGAGAAGGGCGGTATATAAATTGTAAAAAAAAAATTTAAAAAATAAATAAATAATAGATCTTGGATTTTTTACACATTTTTTAAGTTAGTGGATTTTAGATGCCTTGATTTAAAAATGGTTGTGGAATAATGCATTGTTTGGGTTAACTTGAGGGTACAAACAGACAATAAGAGTGTTAGTAGTGTATACATTCTAAATGTATGTAATCTAAATAATGCTGAAAGTTTGATTTCCACGGGTTCAAGAATTCTTTCCAGCACTCGTGTGATGGGACCAAGTCTTCACAGCTGGGGTTGCTTTATAGCTGCTGCCTTTTCACCTTTGACCCTCAAACAGCCCTTCCTGAAAGGCTGGCCGCCAGATTGGTGAGCAGGAACCTAACCCTGGGCATTGAACTGGGGTGAATGAACCCTGCGGGCAAAAGCAGAAAGCATCTACCCCTTTTTTGGAACAGCTCAAAAACAAACTCCCCACTATCTTTGGGAAGCCTTTTATCTTGATGACCCCAATGTTCTGGGTTTGTGTAACATACTGAACTTTACACCACCCACACAGGTTGGATTCCCACAGCACAGCTGCTGGTTGAACACCCATTTCCCTCAAGGCAAGGAAAGGGAAAATGTGCTATTTATTAGTTTGAGAAGACGTTTTTGGCTGTGTAAACCACAACCAAATGTGAATAACTCTCAAAAGCATGGGTATGCCAGGGTTATTGAAAAATCAATATGAGGAACAAGAAGCCACAATTAGAATGGAAGAGGGAACAATAACATGGGTTCAAAGATGGGAATGAGTAGCATCAGTTAGGTTACTTTATTTATTTAACAAACATGAAGAATATATCATGAGAAATTCTGGATTAGAAGAAATAGGCAACTAAAATGGTTGAGGAAAGCATCAACAAACTCAGTTATGCTGATGATACTGCTTGGTGGCCTGAAAACGACAAGGCAAATCTTTTGTTGATCTGTTCCTTAAGTTTAAAAAAAAAAACTAAGATCATGTCAGCAAATGACACTAATTTTATGCAAGTAGTGAGAAGTTGAAGTAATAAATAAATTGAGCCCAAATGTCTTAATAAATAAATTGAGCCCACTGGGACTGGGACTGCAGCTATGAGATTACAACAGATCTAGACTGACTTTTAAAATGCAGAGACATCCCATTGACTCCAAAGATACATATTGTGAAAACAATGCCTTTGAGCTGGGATGTCAGAAAAAGCAATTGGACCAATGTTTCTCAGCCTTGACAACATTAAGATGTGTGGACTTCAACTCCTAGAATTCACCAGCCAGCATGGCTGCCTGAGGAATTCTGAGAGTTGAAGTC
Source organism: Ptyas mucosa (assembly GCA_012654045.1). Lineage (NCBI taxonomy): Eukaryota > Metazoa > Chordata > Lepidosauria > Squamata > Colubridae > Ptyas > Ptyas mucosa. The sequence continues at coordinate 11,256,897 of WNWU01000029.1, forward strand.
CACACATCTTAACTTTTCCAAGACTGGGCAATTTGTCGAGCTGATATCCATAAGTCTTAAAATGGCCAAGGCTGGGAATCCTGGTGGGAGTTGAAGTCCACACGTCTTAACATTGCTATGGTTGAGAAACACTGCCATGGATGATAAGAAGAACAAATCATTCAACTGTGGATCGAACCAGTCAACTGCCCAGCAGCATTACTAAGAGAAGTAAAACATATTAAATATGAGTCAAAGAAAAAGTCACTGGAGAAGACCCTCGTGCTTAGAGAAATGAAAGCTGTTAGAAAAGGGAGAGACTTTTCTGGACATCTGCTTTTTTATCTCTGCCTTCTTGGGGATTACAGTACTGGCAGATTTTTTTTTTCTTTTTAATTTACGTTTGCACTAGAGTGCAGCCCCGTAGTTCTCCATGGAAATGTCTGAGAGTCAAGAGGAACTTGCTCATGAAGCACTCTTCTGCACATCCATCTTGTTATCATGCAATAAATCCTCCTCCCTGCCCCCACCGCCCCCGAGTTTCAATTCCTCCAATGTTCCAGTAATTTCATGCCTCTCTTTTTCTCATCATCCGTCCTAGCAAACAACAAGACCACTGAATGTATGACTGTTGTTTATCGCAGCGATGCTTTATCTGCTATCTTCACACATCTCTTCTAGTTCTTTAACAGTGGAAAAAATCAACTGAAAAAACAACAAATTAGAGCCGGGCTACCTTAAGTGACACATCCTCTTTCTCCCTTTCTCGCTCTCTCTCTCTTTCTCCCTCCCTGCTCAGCCTTTCCCCTCTAAGCTGTGCAGTTCCTGTTCTCCCTTTCACAATATAAGATCCAGCTTGAGCTCCCAGCAATATAACAAACAGCTGTTGCAAGGTTTCTCCACAACTGTCCTTTGCCAATATCGGTTGGCTGACTGGCTGACTGGCTGGCTGGAGCATGAACGGAGGGACCAATTTCTGTCCCCTGCAGTCTTTGCCACTAGGTGGGGGATCCTGTTTCCAAGAATCCTTTGCAGCTCCCAGAGGAGATCCAGTTCCCAATTCAGCTCTCAGGTAAGGGAAGTGGGCACTCCCAGCTCTTTGTCTTTCTTCCAACACTAACTCGGTCCAGAGGAATACTTCCGTGCTCGAAAAGAGGATCCTTGTACTGAAAAGTTCCTGCCAACCAGTGAAAGATCTGGGCTGCTCTAAACTGTGCAACTACATTCAGCAAAGCTTAGTTGCACCAGATGGTTTGTTACCAGCTAAAGGGCAGTTGCTGGTCTGCCTGGACAGAAGTGGGGTTATTATAAATAGAACGGAGCTCAGTTTTGCAAATCTGGCAGACATTGTGGTCCACCCGAAAATTAACAGAATGCTTCATTTGAGTTGCTGATTTTTCATCCTGGCCTTATAACAGCAACCTTTAACCACAGAGAGCTGTGCTGTTTATAGTGGGGCCTGTCCCTTCCTTGCTATTCAGATCAAAAAGTCTCCTATCAGATACAATCCAAGTGCTTGTTAAAAGGCACAAGAACAGGCTCAACTGCCTTTGTCCTGGTCAGTTGGCAACTGCCACTGATGTTGCCCAGAAACCAGAGAGAGTTAAGAAATCTCTTGCTGTCTCTGCTGTTTGAGTAGGACTGGAGGGGAGGGGGGTGGAGGCAGGGAAGGGCTCCTGGGTTTGTGGGCTTGCAGAATGGTGAATTCTGGGCAGAGAAAGGGATATGCAATGTGATGCAAGTAAGCCAGTTTATTCTAATAATGGTGCTGGCCTAGATGCCAGAAGATTTTAAGTTCTTTTCCCATCTTTGGCATGAAAGCCAACTGGGGGCCTTTGAGCCAACTTCCAGGAGATGGTGTGAAAGCTATCTGTGGCATGAAAGCTATCTGTGTCACTTGGGGCCAGGCACCAGTTCTAATGTGTGAGTTCTAGTTCTGCTTTAGGCAGCTGGGTGAGTTTGAGCCAGTCACTCTCCCTCAGCCCAACCCACCTCACAAGCCTTAGTTTTAAGCATTACTCTCTATTCATTCTTGACCTGGAAAATGTAGGCATCTCTTTACTAGGCAGATCTCTCTGACTGTATTATTCCTTCATTTACAGACATAATATATTGGTAGTCCTCAACCTACAATCATTTGTTTTTTTAACACCTGTGTGATTTGTTTAACAATGGGGCAATTTGCTTAATGACCACAGCAAAAAAAATAAGATAAAATCAGGCATGGTTCACTTACCACATTACTTAGCAACCGAAGTGTCAGGGTTCCAGGTAACATCCCCAACAAAATCAAACTCCGAGGCTTGACTTTCCTCAAAGCTAATTTTTATTAGAGATGTCATATTGGCACATCTGGGAAAACCCAAATCTGAGACCTTCCCGGTATTCTTCACCCAAAAGAAAGTTCAAGTCCTTGTCCTTCACCCACATGTCCATCACACGAACTAAATCAGGTACCCCCTGGAACAGAAGATACCTCCTCATCCTTCTCAGCACAGCTGCAGGGCACAACGGTCTTGACTTTCTAGAAAGAATGTTATTTTGACTACATATCATCTTCACTCCATACAATCCTCCCTCCCATTTTCCCACAGTAGAATTTGTGGCAGGCCTGAAGGCTCAAAGGTGAAAAGATGGCTTCCAGGTCTCTGTCCCAATTGTGGTCATAAGCCAACATAATCCTATCTTGAAGGACCAGAAAGCCTTTTCCCTATCCTTCCTGAAATGCCCTTTGTCAGCTACTAGGTTTTCCTGAAATAGCTTCCTCCTTTACCGTCATACTTCCAGGACTCTCTGCTACTTCCCACCATGGAGTTTGCTGAGCTGATCAAGACCACTAAGGTGGATGATGTGGTTCTCTCATGTCCAGGACTCCAGACCCTCCAAGGAACACTGGCCATCACCAGCCATCACTTACTGTTTTCATCCCAGGCAGAAGGGAATAGGGAACAGAGAAGAACTGAGTTGTGGCTTCTTATTCGCAATGTGGATGCCATTGAAAAAAGGTGAATAGCTTTGTCCTGCATTGCTGGACTTCTCATCATAGTTCCTCTCCAATCCCCAATCCCAGTTTGTGGACTTCACCTCCCAGAATTCCTCAGCCAGCATGGCTGACTGCAGAATTCTGGAGTTGAAGTCCACACATGTTAAAGTTGCCAAGGTTGAGAAATAACTGGTCTAGGCAAATGTAGCCTAACAGAGCTTAAACTGCATTATCAAACTTCATTGATTCATCTTGGACAGTTAAAAGAATCTTTGTTTGCTGCTTTGCAGAAGAAACCTAACTAATATGCCCATAGCAGTTTTAAAATCTCTCATTTGCAGTCTAAACTACTTTGGGTGGACTACTCAGACCCAAATGAAGGAGATTTGCCCACCCAAATATTACCATACACTCTCAAGGGTTCTTTTCAAGGGTTCTTTCACATTCCTTCACACTCAAAGATGGTGAGATCAGAAGCAAAGATCAGGCAAGGAGGCCAAATATCCTACATTGGCTGGCTTGGGTTGGGGATAAGGTGGTGGGAGCAAAACAATGTGCTTTTCTTACTCTAACTGCTAATGGGCTAGCTTTGTTCCCTGCTGAAGCTCCATCTTGCACCCTTTTGCTCTTGAGCTCTTCAAAAGGCAGCCAAATGTGGGTTTAAGAGGTGACAATTTTCTGCAAGAGTTGGGAAGAAGCATCACCTGCTCACTGGGGGGGGGGGGGGCTGCAGGAGAGCCCAAAAGAAACCAGGAGTCTTACACCTTTCTGGGGTGCAGGACCCTGAGAAAACATTGCCTAGGCAAAATTGGGGTGGCCCACATCCCCCAGAGCGGCAGAGTGAAGAGCGAGCTGGAAGAGGGAGGGCACTGAAATTGGCATCAGGTGCTCTCCATCTCAGTGCCAATTAACCTCTGCATTTTGGACACGATGCTAACCTTTCTCCTTTCCTTCCTGTGACTCTCAGCATTCAGAATTTAAGCTGGTATCAAAGCTCCTGGACTAACGGCTCCCCACCAGAGAACAGGTTTGCCTTAACCATTTTCACACACCGCAAGGCATGCAAGCAAGTGAGGTGATAGGCTGGTGCGTCATCTACTTTCGGCTTCTGCAGCTGATTTGCACAATCGGGGAGGGAGAACCATCTATCCAGGTTTTGCTTCAGGAATGAAAGGGAATGAATCCCAGACAGGTGAAGAATGACCTTTCAGCTATCCCGATATCCTTTTTCTACCTGCTGGATAGCGAGGCCAGGACAATTTGATGGAGGGAAAACTGGCAACAGGCACCATAATCAGAGATCCAACTTCTTGCCAGATATAGCCCAGATTTTGCTATTATACCTTGTTTCCCCAAAAATAAGACATCCCCTGATAATAAGCCCAATCGGGCTTTTGAGTGCATGTGCCTCCCCCCCGAAAATAAGCCCTCCCCCCAAAAAATATTTAAACGTAGACCTGGAAATCAGGTAAGACGGCAAGAGGAGCCCCGTTTTGCTCCACATGCCCCAAAATAATAAGACCTCCCTGAAAATAAGGCCAAGCGCTTATTTCGGGGTTCAAAAAAAATATAAGAGAGGGTCTTGTTTTTGGAGAAACACGGTATGAACTGAGAGCCTATTTTAAAGCATGCACAGAGTGCTTATCTCCTTGGCCTTGCGCCTCCTTTCCATAAGCAGTTGAGAGATTACGTTATAAATGCATGCTGATTGCCAAACAACCAAATTCTGATCACAGGACCATGAGCATGCTGCAACAATTGTAATTTGTCAGTACCGTTGTCACTTTAAACAGTTGCTAAACCAGTGTTTTTCAACCTTGGTAGCTTGAAGATGGGTGGACTTCAACTCCCAGAATCCCCCAGCCAGCAGCGCACCCATCTTCAAGCTTCCAAGGTTGAGAAACACTGCGCTAAACAAATAGCTATAAATTGAGGGCTATCTGTAGGTTTTAAATAGTAGCTAAATTTAGGAGGGTTTGAGGTGGGCTCAAGAATATTAGGCTTCCCGTAGCCTCCCACGTCCCTCTGACCTAAAAGCCTGGAAAATATGGAAAATAAATACCTCTTCATCCTTCCAGGGATGTCACCAGAGGGGGAAGCTGCCCCTTGGAAGATCAGAAGGTTACCAAACATTGTCCATAGATGGATGCCAAAAATTCTGGACAAATTCTCAAAGCCATTCCCGTCTGGCATTAAGGCCTGTATAGTAGTTTGCAAGAACCCCACACGGTGGTTATTCCAGATTTATTTTATCTGGATGGCAAAGGATGCACAGCAATACAGGTAGTTCTTGACTTACGACCATTCGGTTAAAGACCATTTGAAGTTACAATGACACTGAAAAAAATGACTTATAGCCGTCATCGCCCTTAGAACCATCGCAACCTCTCCATGGTCAGAGGATCCAAATTTATAGTGTTTGACAACTGGCCTGCATTTACAACAGTTGTAGCATCCTGGGTTCACATGATCACCATTTGCAACCTTCCCAGCTGGCTTCTGACAAGCAGTGGTGAGAAGCCAGATTCCCTTAACAACTGCAGTGATTTGCTTAACAACCAGGGCAAAAAAACTTGTAAAATTGGACATGACTCACTGAACAACCACTTTAGCAACAGGACTTCTAGTGCCAATCGTGGTTGTAAGTCTAGGACAGTGATGGCTAACCTTTTTGCCATCGCATGCCAAAAGCGGGGGAGCACCGGGGGGGGGGGTGTCGCGTGCACGTGCCCACACCCATATTTATATGTGCCCTGTCCCCCACACATGCGTGCGTGCCCTCCCCCCCGTTCCCCCTGCTTCTGGCATGCAATGGCATGGTGGCCCTGGTAGGCCGGTTTTTTGCTCCCCCCAGGCTCCAGAGCCTCTCTAGGAGCCTGGGCAGGGCAAAAACATCCTTCCCCACCTGCCCAGAGGCTCTCCGGAAGCCGGAAACAGCCTGTTTCCCTACTTCTGGTGGGCCCAGAAGGCCTGAAAATCAGCTGGCTGGCATGTGCATCCCGCCGGAACTGAGCTCACGTGCCCACTGATATGGTTCCGCGTGTTAAGGCGTGCCATAGGTTCGCCATCACGGGTCTAGGACTACCTGTAGGGTGGGGATAAGAGAGAACAAGGGAGGGCAAGTGAGCTGGCAATGATGCAAGTAATGTAACTAGCATCAGTTGCATCAGTGTATGACGCACTTGGTATTGTGGGAGGCCATCACAGCTTTGCTGTCCTCTGCTTCTCTCTTTCTGGGTTAATGAGTTGCTTACTTCCTGTTCGTCTGCAAGCCCGACTTTCGGATTATGACGGGGGGGGGGGGGGGCTGTGAAGTTAAGGTCTCCATCGCTAGTGCCCCTCCTCCCTTGCCACAAACATGAGGTTCTTTCTGTTTGCAAACTACCGGAAGTTGTCTGTGGCATCTTGTGAGGCAGCTCATGTAGTCTCTCTTCTCCCTGTTCCCACAGGCTGGCCAACGCGTCTGGCACCATCACTCTCAAATGCAAAGACCTGAAAATTCTGCAGTTGGAAATCCCTGGAATGGAGGAGTGCCTGAACATTGCCAACTCCATTGAGGTGAGGTCAGCTTATCCTGATTTTGGCAGAACCCAGCTCCTGCCAGACCATTGGAAGAGGAACAGTCCCTAAACATGGGCAGAGTGCCTGTCCTGATTCATTGCAAAGGGAAGATTTAGGATCAAGGCCACCTAGCTCCCACTTACATTATCCTCAGCCACAAAATCCCCATTTTAGCCGGATCTTGAAAGTTGTGCAAATGCAGCCTGCGCTTCATCCAGGATGTATCATGACATACATTTTCTATTTAAAAAAAAACCCCTGTATTGTCCTGCAGTTCTGGGAAGCAGTTATAACCAGATATCAAAACTATTCTGTACCCAGCAGCCCCCTCCTCTGGTTAAACTCATGCCCAAACTCAGCTCAGCCTAGTTGCTTCCAGATGTTGCAGCTTTGAGGATAAAGGTGTAAGGGGAGGAGTGAATGAGGAAGGAGGAGAAGAAATATTCCCAAAGCCTTGACTCTTGCTGTTCAACGCCCTTCTTTGCAATCATAACAGGGAAGTCTTCCCCTCCCCCATCCTCTCCATTTCCTGTTGGTTCATTTTGCATAGGAAAAAAGAGGGAGGGCTGCAAAAGAAGTAAGAAGCTGATGGGTGGCACTGAAATCTTGTGGTGCTTGGCAGTTTGGCCAACCCAGCCTCAATTGTTGCATTGAGTTCTCGGCAGGGGCTTAGCTGGGGCTGTTTCCCCCCAGTTCCCTGTGGGTGATGAAACTGGCTTCAGGCCCACATGTGCAGGTGAGCTCCAGAAGCCCCAGTTTCTTTCACACAGGTAAAAGGCACTTGAAGAACTGAGAAGAGATCTGCTTAGTTTAAAGACTTGCAGATCGGTGCTATGTTCACGCTGCCAATTAAGACAAATATTAGAACAACCCAGGGGTGAAATCCAAAATTTTTCCCTACTGGTTCTGTGGCGTGGCTCGGTGGGCATGGTGTGGCTTGGTGGGCGTGGCAGGGGAAGGATGCTGCAAAATCCCCATTCCCACTCCACTCCAGGGGAAGGATATTGCAAAATCCCCATTCCCACCCCACTCTGGGGCCAGCCAGAGGTGGTATTTGCCGGTTCTCCGAACTGCTCAAAATTTCCATTACCGGTTCTCCAGAACCTGTCAGAACCTGCTGGATTTCACCCCTGGAACAACCAAAAAAAGCAATTCAATTTAAAGACAGGAAAAATAATATAAAAGTATATTTAAAAACCCATCATAAAGCATTTTAACTCACAGACGAGGGAATCCCCATTGATCAGCGCAATCCGTGCAGCACTGCACCAGCTCCACCACACCCCCAGGTCCTCTCCCCGTTGCCAAAGCCAGCTGAGACAGGGCTATGGAGGATGTGGAACATCTCTGGAGGATGTTGTTCCACAAGGTGGCCAGAAAAAGCTCCCTTCCTGGGTCTCACCCAAGGGTGCTATTCAGCAGGTTCTGAAAGGTTCTGGAGAACTGGTAGCGGAAATTTTGAGTAGTTCGGAGAACCGGCAAATACCATCTCTCAGTGGCCTCAGAGTACGGTGGGAATGGAGATTTTGCAGTATCCTTCCTGTGCCATACCCACCAACCCACATCACACCCACCAAGCCACACCCACAGAACCAGTAGTAAAAAAATTTGAATTCCACACTGGTCTCACCAGATGACATTCCTTGGCTGATGGGACCTGCAAGATGCCTCGCCTGCTGGACCGGAGGAGATGGGTCAATGTAATTGATGGGAAGCAGCCCCTCAAGGACCCTAGTCCCATGTTATGTACCCCATTGTAGGTATGGTCTTCTGCCCATACTCACTCTACCGCCCTAGAAGCATCTCACACCTGGCCAGGAATAACATTTTCAGCTCTTTAATACCAATTAAATATTAGATGGCACAGAAAGGCTGATGAAACCTAAATGGGTTGCTTTTTCCCAGATAGACTTTAATGCAGATAGTTCTTGACTTACAACCACAATTGGGACCAGAATTTCTGTTGCTAAGGCTAAGCAAGATGGTGGTTAAGCGAGTTACACCTGATTTTATTATTTTTTTTTGCCACAGTTGTTAAGTGAATCATTTGGTTGTTAAATGATTCCAGCTTCCACCATTGACTTTGCTGGGAGGGTCACAAATGGCAATCACGTGACATGCCGGTTTCCAAGCATCCAAATTTTGATCATGTGACTATGAGGATTCTATGACGGTTGCAAATGGGGTAACTGGTTGACTTTTCTTGGTGCCGTTGTAACTTTGAATGGTTGCTAAATGAATGAGTTGAAGACTTCCTGTAGACAAAATGAGTGCTTGGGTATTAAGGATCAAGGGCAGCAATGCTGGCCGGAGTATTTGGGGAGTTGAAGTCCACACATCTTAAAATGTCTTAAGCTTGTCTAAGAAACACTTCAAGAAAGAGAAAGTCATGTGTGTCTGTTGTTAACCATGCTAGGCCAACCATGTTCTGATCTGATCTGCCATGGATTTTAACTTGGGGATTTGGGGATTTTAAATTGGTTTTAACATTATTTAATCTTTATTTATTGTCGGGTTGTTTTATTGTTGTGAGCCGCCCCAAGTCCTACAGGAGAAGGGTGGCATATAAATCTGACAACTAAATAAATAAATAAATGTTCCCACAGGCCCTTTCGTCTCTGGAATCGGTGATGATGACGTACCCCTTCTTCTACAGACCCCAAAACACAACACTGGGCACTGGGTGGCTGACGCACATTAACGAACAGTATTACAAGCAGATTGCAACTGACGTGAGTAGAGAGGCCGGTGATCTTCTTGAGAAGTAAACATCCTTCTCTGAGCATAGCTGCACACAAGGAAAACTGGGCTGGCAGAAATGACAGCTAGATCAGGGCATTTTGTGGCCTGGTGTCAAAGACTTTTCATGTTATTGATAACAAATATCTATTCAAACTAATTTTATTTTATGTCTTAATTTTAAAGAACTTAAAAAGTTGTTCTACTATCTCTCCTGTATCAGAAGTTGAAAATGATACTGGCCCAAACAATAGTGTTAGCAAATATTGTAATTGTAAATATTGCCACTGAGTTACATCTAATAGATGATATTAGTCTTGTAGCATGGAATACAGGTGGACCCACTGGTGAAATCCAAATTTTTTTACTACCGGTTTTGTGGGCGTGGCTTGGTGGGCGTGGCAGGGGAAGGATATTGCAAAATCTCCATTCCCACCCCATTCTGGGGCTAGCCAGAGGTGGTATTCTACTACTCAAAATTTCCGCTACCAGTTCTCTGAACTGCTCAAAATTTCTGCTACCGGTTCTCCAGAACCTGTCAGAACCTGCTGGCTTTCACCCCTAGGTGGACCTCAACTTATGATTGATCACTTAGCAACTGTTCGAAGGTCCAATGGATCTACCTGGGGGGTTACATATGATCTGGATTTGAAGTTCTGACAGTTGACACACCACACACCCCCCGGTGTGGTCACATGATCATACTTCAGGCACTGAGCAACTGGGTCACCTTTACGGCCATTTATAGCGTCCCACAGTCACATGACCACATTTCAGTGTTTACTTCCAGTTTTTGGCAAAACCACACCCATATTGAACTATTGGTTTGTTGGATGACTACAGAATTCTCTTAATGATCACAGATTCAATTAACGACTGGCACAAGAAAGGTCATAAAATTGGGTCAGTCATGTGACAAACAGGCCCACTTTATAACCATCACGAGTCCTCCCTTTTCTGCACCAACTTGGTACCCTCACCTTCACCTTCACCTCCACCCCACAACCAAGCCAACAGCTTCCTCCTTTCTGTGACACAGTGCAACCCCTTCCCCAGATCTGGGCCTCTTGAAATGCAGTCAGATCAACCAATGTCCTCTGGCAGGATGGATCTTCAGCAAGAATATATTGGAGGCAAACAGCCTCACCGTCACCAGAACTAGAGCCTTGGTGGTGCAGCGGACTAAGTGCTGTTATGTAGCACCAAGCTGCCAGCTGCCTGCAATTAGTGCGAGTTCAAATCTCACCAGGCTCAAGGTTGACTCAGCCTTCCATCCTTCCGAGGTAGGTAAATTGAGGACCCAGATTGTGGGGGCAATAAGCTGACTTTGTAGAAACACCGCTTATGGGGGGCCAAAAGCCCTAATAAGCAGGTATATACAAAAGAATGAAGGCTATTGCTACCAGTGCATTGTAAGCCGCCCTGAGTCTTCGGAGGAGGGCGGCATATAAATTGAACTAATAAATAAATAATAAATAAACTTGACCTGGCTCTTCAAACACCCTCATTCTGTATTCCTTCCAGACAGGGGCCTGGAGGCTGAGTTCTATCAATGCAGACTTCGGAGTCTGTCCCAGTTATCCACCACTTGTGATCGTACCAGCAAGACTGGATGATGGAACCCTTCAGAAGAGCGCCCGATTTCGTCAGGGGAGGCGATTCCCAGTTCTCAGCTACTATCACAAAAAAAATGGGACGGTGGGTCCACCTTCTTTCTCATTCCACCCATTTCACTTGCGGCATCCAATTTCTGTGCCTAAACTAGCCCTGTGGTTAAATACTGTATATCCTTTTTCCTTTACCTTTCCCTGTTTTTATTCTGTCCAACTGCCAACCCTCTTCTCTCTTCCCCACAAATGTTTGCATTCTTAGCTGTTCACCCCCATAGCTGTTCACTCTAGTGCAATGTTTTCTTAACGTTGTCAGCTGGATGATGTGTGGACTTCAACTCCCAGAATCACCCAAACGTTCACCTTATCAAGGCTTAGAAACACTGTTTTAGTGAATACAAGTAGCCTTCCATTTCAGCACTAGCAACAGCAATCTTCTCCAACCTGAAGCTCTTGCAATGCCTAGCGTTCATATCCTCCAATACTGGAGGGCACTAGTTAGGAGAAGACAGAGATGCCCTCCAGTGGCCACTTTCCTCATTTGTACCAGGGGGTGCTGGGAACTGAACCAGGCAGCTTTGGCACACCCAACAGATACTCTAAACATGCCTGTGTCATCAATCTGTACAGAATTATTTAATAGAAATAGAATAATAGGGTTGCAAGGAACCTTGGAGGTCTTCTAGTCCAAGCAGGAGATCCATTACCATTCCTGACAAATGGCTGTTCAGTTTCTTCTTCAAAACCTCCAATGATGGAGCACCCACAGCTTCCACAGGCAAGCTATTCCAGTGATTAATAGTTCTCACTGACAGGAAATTTCTCCTTAGTTCTAGGCTGGATCTCTCTCTGATGATCTTTCACTCATTACTTCGTGTCCTGCCCTCTGGTGCTTTGGAGACTAGGTCAACCCTCTCTCCTCTGTGACAGCTCTTCAAGTACTACTGCCAGTGGCCTCCCACTGGCCGGTACGCTCTCATAGAGAGGGCCTCCTCCGGGTGCCGTCGGCCAAACAATGTCGACTGGCGGCCCCCAGGGGGAGAGCCTTCTCTGTGGGGGCACCTACTATCTGGAATGAGCTCCCCCCGGAGATTCGGAGGATCCCGGACCTACCCACCTTCCGCCACGCTCTTAAGACTCTTTTATTTCGCCAGGCAGGCCTGGCCTGATTCCCCTTTTTAAAAAATGTTATAAATTTTAATTTGTTTTAAATTATTGGGGTTTTAATATTTTTATAGCCAAATTTATTTAATTGGATTTTAATTGGGTTTTAAATGTTATACGTATATGTTTTATTTATGGCTGTTCACCGCCCTGAGTCCTTCGGGAGGAGGGCGGTATACAAATTAAATAAACTGAAACTGAAACTGAAACTGAAACTGAAACTGAAACTTCAAGTAGTGGAAGACTGCTGTCATATCACCCCTAAGCCTTTTCTTTGATAGGCAGGGCATATCTAGCTCTCTTAACCGTTCAACCGTACAGACCCATTTTCATCTTCACTAACCCCTTCAAAAGGAATTGGAGCATCACCGAGCAGAAGGCAAGCAAAAACAGACCAAGTGCTGCTTAGGAATTCAGAATTCAGAAAGAAGTGATTTTATCACAGTCATTAATCAGCACAACAAGAATGTAGAAATGTGTTTCATTTGCCCCCAAAGGGGAACTTTCAGAATTTTGCTTTTTCAAACCAAGATGCAGAAACATAGCCATTATTCAAAATTCATAGTTCCCTAACTTTTGCAACACAGTTCATTAATATTGTCATTTTAGAAAATATATCAAGAAAAGTCTGCTTTAAAAAACCCGAAAGCTGTATGAAATGCTCTAAAATAGAAAAAATGGTTTGCAAAAACCGAGCATGAAACAGATTTATAAACAAAAATTCTTACATTAAGGAAAACATATCCCAAAATACATTCCGTTTCAGGATGAGCTTTTCAAAAAAGATCAAGCTTGAGGACATGCACTTGACCAATGGCCACAAGGTGATATTGGGAGAACCTCAACTGGATCAATTTGCACCCCTCCCCAGGAGTCTCTTTCCCCTTTACTCTCCTCCATCCATCTCCATCCTTTGCTCATACAGGCAATGCTCCGCAGCAGCCAGCCTCTCGTGGGGCCCAACCGGAAACGCTGCCGTGAGGATGAGCTGCTCTTGACCACCGTCCTGGAGGGTGGGGAACGTGGCTTCATCCTGGACACCAGGTCACTGCAGGCTGCAAAGCAGGCCCGAGTGATGGGGGGTGGCCTGGAGCACCGAAGCTGCTACCACGGCTGGAAGAGGCTGCACCGAGCTCTAGAGAGGTAAGCTCCTCTATTTGTCCTGTAACTGTCCCTGACGGTGAGATATTAAGAAGAAGCCCCAGACAAAGCCCATCTAAATAATATTCTGAAAGCACCATGGAAGCCTCTCCCCACCCCTACTTCTTTAAAACAGACTTTCGTTGTGCTTTCAGTGTATCATAACCAAGAAAAAGCAAAACTGGGAGGAAAACAAACCACAGGGAGCTCTTAGCAAAGTTGGCCATTGATCAAAAGATATCCTGGGAATTCCTTGACCTTGGTGTGATCTATGCCTCTGACGCTAAGCAGGATGAACCAGCTTGAAAATGATTCCTTCCCCAATTAAGTCAAGGATGATCTGTGAAAGACTGGAGCCGAGGTTAGATTCCTGTAATCTTGGCTAAGAATTATTGAATACTGTAATATGTTTCTTAATCAGCCCTGAAAACTTCTGGAAACAGTGAGAATTGTAGACCAAGATATCTGGAGGGCATTATTTAGCACTGTCTCTGATTAATTATGGGATTCTTCTCCATTGTTAGAGAAGCTGTGGAAGAAACCAGCCTGATAACTCCCAATCACTGCTCTTTGCAGCTTGCTTAAAGTGAAAGGACTATTCCATAAAACAAATACCTTTTTTTAAAGTTAAACTCAGGAAAGAGATTAAAATTTTCTAATTCAGGGGTGGAGTTCAAGTCCCAGCTGGGGAATCCTGGGAGTAGACGTCCACAGGTCTTAAAGTTCCCAAGTTTGGACAACCTTGCTCTAACTCAGTGGTGGGCAACTATGGCCCCTTTAGGACCTGTGGACTTCAACTCCCAGAATTGCTGGCTCAGGAATTCTGGGAGTTGAAGTCCACAAGTCTTAAAGGGGCCATAGTTGCCCACCACTGCTCTAACTCATACTTGGAACAACCTGACTATGTATTCTCCAGGTGAACAACTGGCCTGTAATTTCTTTTGCAATTCTCTCCCATCACAGATCCCCCCTTTTAGTTAGCAAGAGGGAGAGTAAAATTCTTTAGTCCAGAGAATATTCATGTGCAGATTTTCAACGTCGCCAAGTCCTTCAGCATGCTGAAGGCTTAGTAAGAGAGGAAATAACAACAGCAACAACAAACAGTTGGAGAAATGCAAATACCAGTGCTGTTTTTTAAAAAAAAGAATAATGGAGACAGAACCTGCTGAAAACAGCTTGCTCATGTACTGGCAGCCTCCTTCACCTTATGTCTTAACTCTGATCACTATAATTTTGTAATGGCCCATGTGAATGGAACTTTTGTCCAGCACAGCAGTTGAAAATAAAATATAAAATCCTGGTCCAGCAAGGGAATAGAAAACAGGGATAGAAAATCATATGCACTCAGTCAAATTTTTACTTTCTGCAAGAAAGAGCCGTTTCTGAAGTTGGTAAGCATTAGTATTCAGTAGGTGCTTATATCTGGTTTTTCTTATCCAGAAAGATGGACACCTGTGAAGGTTTAAACCAGCCTCCCCTATTAACTGTAACTCACTTTCTCCAGCCAGACAAGCCTGGTCCATGGGAGAGGTCCCCGACTGTGAGCTGCAGGACTCTGACCAAAACTCCTTCTCTTTCTCCTCCCTCCCCACCTCTCAGGGGTCGCTCTCTCCAGGAAAGCTTCATCAAGCTAGTAGAAGCCTGCAATGACCCTTCTGCCCACATGGACCGTTGGCTGAGCAAGCTGGAAGCCTCCAAATGGTTGTCCCATGTCAAGGAAGCCTTGAATGCTGCCTGTCTGGCAGCCCAGTGCCTGGAAAGGTAGTATTGCATTTGGTCCTTCCTCCTGAAAGGGTCTGGAGAGGAGCCCCCAGGAGAAGCTGTTTGGGCAAGTCCCCTCTGCACCCCAACCTTTTGGGATGGGCTCATGTTAGGGAGACGATTGTGTAACCAGAAACTCTGTGTTTTGCTCCAGAGAGGAGGCTTGTGTCCTGGTACATGGAGCTGAAGGAAAGGACGCCACCTTGTTGGTGACAGCTCTTGCCCAAGTTATCCTGGATCCAGCCTGCAGGACATTGGCCGGCTTCCAGGGACTGCTGGAACGGGAATGGATACAGGTACTAGCAGGAGACAGTTCAAAGGAGATTGACATGCTGGCTGGGGAATTCTGGGAAATGAGGTCCACACTTAAAAATGGCCATGACACTGGAAAGCAAGAAAGTATATTTTGTACTTTTTAACTCAGTTCCTAGTAGTAATACAGACAGAATTTCAAAATTGGTAGTGATTGTAATTCTTTCTAAGCACAGGCATAGGGTATTTATGTTACACATTACTCATCAGATTCTAGTCTACAAAATGGAAGTTAAGGATTCCTTAACCATGGCTTAGTGTGGTGTGATAACACAGCCACTGAATATTATCATCAAGCCAGTGAGGGAGCCTCTGGTTCTCCAGATGGGGCTACAGTACAACTTCCATTGTTCCAAGCCTTTAACTCTCTGCTGGGAATTGTACTTTAGAAACTCTTGCAGGAGTTCAGGCTCCCCCTCATCCTACACAGAAAAACAGGCTAGCTGCTACTGTGAAACAGATGGACCTTTGATCATAAGAAGGAACAGTTTAATTCTTGCTGATATTTATGGGGTTCTTGGATTGACTTCATTGAGTTTTGATTCTTGTTGAAAGCATCGTCTCCTGCCCTTCCCTCTCCCTGGATTTTACTCGTAGAAGCTTGAAAAAGCGTCTAGCTGCTTCTAGCTGCCAACCTTCTTTGCTTTTCCAGGCCGGGCACCCTTTCCAGCTCCGCTGCGCCCACTCCGCCTATGCACACACCCGGCTCAAGCAGGAGGCACCCATGTTTCTCCTTTTCCTTGACTGCGTCTGGCAACTGGGGCGCCAGTTCCCCTTCTCACTGGCATTCAGTGAGCATCTCCTGCTGGCACTCTTTGAGCATTGCTATGCCTCACCCTGCGGCACCTTCTTGGGCAACAACGAGAAAGAAAGGTAAAGCAGGGGCAGGCCAAGGAGGGGCCGGCAGGGTTGAGGGTGCCAGCTTGGGAGAGCAGGGTGAAGTAAGAAGGTTCACATACTCCCGATGAGGGCTGAGAATTTTGTGCCAGCAAAGACTCTGCCTCCAGCCTTGAAAGACATGGAGGGATGGCCTTGCACTTCATTTGGCCTCTTCAAATATCTCAGGTGAAGAAATCTGAAATCTTAGAAACCACAAAAGGTACGCTAAGCAACCTCCCACTGCTAGAACTCTCCCTAAACTTTTAAGAAGCGAGATACACGGGATTTTAACATTAGGACACGATGTTCTCCAGGAGAAAATCAACCTAGGAAAGTGGAACGGTTTCATGTGCAAGGAAATGTCACAGCAGCCATTTTTGCAGGGAAGGGGACCAAGATTTCAGGGCCTCTTGGCTGGTTTTTTTTTTAAATTTATATTTATATGCTGCCCTTCTCCGGAGACTCAGGGCGGCTTACAATGCGTTAAGCAATAGCCTTCATACTTTTGTATATTTATACAAAGTCAGCTTATTGCCCCCACAAACCGGGTCCTCATTTTACCCACATTAGAAAGAATGGAAGGCTGAGTCAACCTTGAACCTAGTGAGATTAGAACTCGCAGTAATTGCAGGCAGCTGGATGTTAAATGCTGCCTTAATAGGAGGCATTAGCCTGCTACGCCACTCAGGCTCCTTCTCGTCACTTCTGGTTCTCGTCACTTCTCCCACAGAAATGGCTAAACCAACCAGGAGGTGCAGGGGGCACAGAACCAGGGTTCAGAGGAACCTGCAGTGTATGGTCAAGATGGCAGTCACAGCAGTGGGATCAAAGTTCACCTATTTGTGTACATCGTACATGTACTGCAGTTGGAGCTTCAATCATACGTTTATGGCAGGGGTCTCCGAACTTGGCAACTTTAAGACTTGTGGATTTCAACTCCCAGAATTCCTCAGCCAGCTTTGCTGGCTGAGGAATTCTGGGAGTTGAAGTCCACAAGTCTTAAAGTTGCCAAGTTCGGAGACCCCTGGTTTATGGTCACCATATTGACTTTGTAGACATCCCTATCAAAGCTCCTTGCTTGTTGCTCCAGTTCAAGACATAGCATTAAATAAAAACAAATCCAGTTTGGTCAGTTTTCCTTGTAGCTTGGAGCCCTATTCATAAAAAGCAGTAATTCTGGTTCATTGATCCGAGTCAACTATGGCTACGGAGGAGAAAAGTGCAGATAGTCCTCAACTTATGACGAAAACTGGAACCAGAATTTCTGTGGCTGAGCAAGGTGATTATTAAGTGAGTCACACCCGATTTTATAACCTTTTCTGCCACAATTGTTAAGAGACCGATTAGACACTAGAATTATTAAGTGAATCATGTGGTTGTTAAGCAAATCCGGCTTCCCCATTGATTTTGCTTGTCAGAAGCAGCTGGGAAGGTGGCAATCACATGATCCCAGGAAACGGCAAGTATCATCAATGTATGCCAGTTGCCAAGTGTTCAAATTTTGATCACATGACTGTGGGGATGATGCGATAGTCATAAAGGTGTGAAGGCTGGCTCTAACGCACTTTTTTGAGTGCTGTTCTAACTTTGAAGGGTTGATTTTTTAAAAAATGGCTGTAAGCCGAGGAATACCTATACCCATCATTCTTTCAGGCTTTTACATCGCCAACAATTCCATTTGAACCAAGTTGGGTTCCAAGAAGGGAAGGACACTTCAGAGCTACAAGAAAGCAACAAAGTCTAAAAATGTTAGATTGCATCAAGTCTTCCCCAGATATCCAATTGTAATTTTTGTGGAGCGTTTGTCCCCCTGTATCAGGTTAATGTTGCATTCCTTCCCTAACATGGGGGCCTTCTGGTGGGATATGGTGATTGGGAAGGTGGCTAGGGGCCTCTGGGAATTGAAGTGCACACATCTTCAGTTGCCCAGGCTGAGAAACAGTGCTCCAGGCCTACCCAATGAGGGACTAAAATGCTATTGGCTTCCTTGCAGGACGTTGTGTGAAATGAGGAAGAAGACCCACTGCCTCTGGCCCCATATAAACCATGTGGAGAAGTACCTGAACCCCCTTTACATTTACAACCCCCTGGTCATCTGGCCTTCCGTGGAGCCACAGAGTTTGATGCTCTGGCAAGGTAGGGGGACTACCCACCACTCCTTTTACCCTGTGGTGAAATCCAATTTTACTACTGGGTCTGTGGGCGTGGCTTGGTGGGCATGGTGTGGCTTGGTGGACGTGGCTTGGTGGGCATGGCAGGAGGATACTGCAAAATTTCCATTTCCACCCCACTCCAGGGGAAGGATACTGCAAAATCCCCATTCCCTCTCCACTCCTGGGGGAAGGATATTGCAAAATCCCCATTCCCTCCCCACTCCTGGGGAAAGGATACTGCAAAATCCCCATTCCCACTGCCCTCTGGGACCAACCAGAGGTGGTATTTGCCAGTTCTCCAAACTACTCAAAATTTCTGCTACCGGTTCTCCAGAACCTGTCAGAACCTGCTGGATATCACCCCTGCTTTTACCATATAAAGTACAAACTCACATTGTCCAGGGCAAAGCACTCACATGCGAGAGACATTATAATTTGGATTAAATTAAGCCTTCTAGATTTCAGAGTTTCATAGGCCAACGTTGGCAAGATGGTTTGCTCAAGTCTGGAAGTTGAGTCAAGTTATTTTCTTGTTGGTTCGAGACATTTTGCTGCTCATCCAAGCAACTTCCTGTCAGAACAAGTTGGTTACGCAGTCGTTGGCAACTCCTCCCGCACCAACCTCAGAGGTTTCTTCCCCAAAGTGCATGGTAATAAAGTGATGAAGACTTTCAGTCATCCAGGTCAAGTTGTCTGAGTTGAGTCATGGCAACTGGACTTTTTTTTTGTTGGTTTGAGTCACTGCCGGCTGCCTGCAATTTGGCAGTTCGAATCTCACCAGGCACAAGGTTGACGCAGCCTTCCATCCTTCCGAGGCCGGTAAAATGAGGACTCAGGTTGTTGGGGGCAATGTGCTGACTGTAAAACCGCTTAGAGAGGGCTGTGAGGCGGTATATAAGTCTAAGGGCTATTGCTATTCCACAATTTTGAGAGGAAAACCTGAGGTTGGTGTGGGAAGAATTGGTACATTCCAATGGCTCTCTGCCTATTCAATTCCCCTGACCAACTTGTTCAGGCTGAAGAAGCTGCTTGGATAAACATCTCAAACCAACAAGAAAATAAGCTTTACTTTTATAAGCATCTTCATCGAATTTGCTCAGGTTGATGCAGGAATTCCACAGATTTTGAAGATATAGAAAGCAATTAGGAGGGCTGGAAGATGCCTGAACGTATGCACTGCAGAACTCTGCAGAGTCCTTGCCTTATGATCAAAATAGGGACCAAAAAAATGTGTTATTAAGCAAGACAACTTTCCTGTTGCTTCTCAATTAATTTGCTTGTCAGAAGCTGACTGGGAAGGTCCCAGATGGGGATTATATGACCCCCCTCCCCCAGGATACTGCAGCTGTCATAATACATGCCAGTTGCCAAGCACCTAAATTATGATTGTGTGACTGCAGGGATACAAAACCAAATTGTGATTATGTGGCTGAAGGGTCACAATATTCATAAGTGCAAAAAATGGACGTATCTTTTTTCAGCACCATCATTAACTTCAATTGCCTCTAAATCAGTGTTTTTCAACCTTGGCAACTTGAAGATGAATGGACTTCAACTCCCAGAATTCCCCAGCCAGCTATGCTATGCTGGCTGGGGAATTCTGGGAGTTGAAGTCCATTCATCTTCAAGTTGCCAAGGTTGAAAAACACTGCTCTAAATGAATGGACAGAAATCAAGGACTACCTGTAATACGGAATAAAACCTAACAGTTTCAAGAATTGCAGCTGTCTGAACACCATCTAATTTCCAAATCACACCTGATGGGTAGAAATTAAAACCTCACCCACCCACCCACTTTTCTGCTTGCTCATTTCCTTTACGTGCTTTTAAGAGATATACAAGTTCACCTGTTAAGAAACATGCCTGACAATTTTTCCGAATCCTGGGTCTTCAGAAGACGCCTCTTTAAAGCTCTCTATATCCAGATTTCCGTGTGAGAATTTCAATCTTCTGCTAAATATGTTTGTAAACCTGCAGATTTGAAGGGTATCTAAATACTCTTGAGGACCTTCAATGTAAGAATAGGCAGTGCCGTTAGCAGTACCAGTTCTTCTGGGGTAATTATGAAAGATTTGGCTGTCTCCCCCAGATGCTGGGGCTGGAAGCTAAGTGAGTCTACTGGCTGCTGTTCTTTATAAAGAATTGCTGCAAAGATATAAAAGATTACTGTTTGTCCTTGTGAAAGAGATGGATAACTGCCATTATTCTCCATGCAGGTTTATTTCTCCGCTGGGTGCGACCGTCCCATCATCTTGACGAAGCATGGACACAAATTCAGCAAATAGCAACCAACAGCCAAACCTACTCACAATAATTGCACAGAGCAACATGAAAGTACACTCTGTCACCCCCTTTTTAGATGAAGTAATCAAAGAAGTGGCTGGTCACCCCAAAAGAAGAGAATTGAAAACAGAGGGAGAGTTGCTGACACAGAGCCACCAAGGAGAGAAAACACTTTATCTGTGGCACTGAGAAGACTGTGAATATGTAGATCTATTTTCCAAGCCTATTTTTTTAAACTGTTACAAATAAAACACAGCTCTTTAAAAACATATTTTAGATCAAGGGAATGAAGATACCGTATTTTTCCAGAGTAAAAGATGCACTTTTTTTCCTCCTAAAAGAGGGTGAAAATTTGGGTGCTAATTTAGTCCCACCCACTCACTGGCCCCCACCCTTTGGCCTCTGCCTCCCAGAAATTTACCTCCTTGCAGCAAGCAACAAACAGCAAAATAGCCCATTTCAGCTTCAGCATAGCCTGATTAGCACAAGCAGTTGATTGTTGGTTGGATCGGCCTCCTGACCCTCAGCTGTTTCAGGCTACAGGGATTGCCTTTGCCTATTGCTACGCGGGCTTCTGCTGCTTGTTGCAAGCAGGCAAATTGCTGGGAGGCAGACTTTTTTTCTTTCTTGTGCTGAAAATGAAACTAAAGTAGATTGTTTGCTGCAACGAGGCAAACTGGGAGGCAGAGGCAAGTGTTATTGCGAGTGTTTTATGAGTCTTATTTTCTTCTTTGTGTTCTTTTGTGGTAAAATTTCTGTCTAGAATCAACAATTAGCTGGAATTTAAAAAGCATTTCACTAACTTAAAATGTTACCTGAAGGAAAATAAGGGGGGGGGGGGGCAAGCTTTACATCTAACAGATCGCATGCTGAATAACTGATTCTGATTACAATACCAAACTATGCAAAGAAAAAAACTTAAAACAGTTCCAAACTGGTACAATTTCATATTATTTCCCATATCCATGCACTAGTGTATATCGTGTTTTCCTCCCCATAAAAGATAGCTGTGTCTTATAGTCCAGAGCGTCTTATACTCTGAAAATCTTTTGGGTAATGAGAAAGTCATCTGGATGCTCATATGTAGCACCCCAACTTGGAGCCAATAGCTCTGTCTGGACAATAAAGTTGACAAGGCTAAGATTTTTAAATGTTAATATTAGTCAAGCCTAAATTGTGCTGGATGAGGAATTCTGCGAGTTCAAGTCTACCTTACCTAAAGTTGCCAAGGTTGAAAAATGCTGCTCTAACCCAATAAACTGACCCAATAACAATATACTGTAAATCCTGGAATAGGCATAACCTGGGCTTTACTTAGCAAAATCACCAATACGGAAACCCCTAATGATAACAATGAATTCTGAAGCCAACAAATCATACACATGATGGAAACAGTATTAAAAAATATAGTAATCTACTCGTCCCTAGCTAACACATTCATACGTGTTTCTTTTCATGTTTGTAAAGGAAGAATTTATTATCCCCGTCTCACATTATAAATAGGGCAACTGCAGCTGTTCCAGCAGTGTACACGTAGAGAGATTCTCCCTCAGAGAACCAGCAGCTGCAGCAAGTCATCTTCTGCTTCAGTTTGATTCTTGCCCTTAAGCATCGCTCAGGACAAGCAAGATTTCCATCCTGCCGGAATCGCAAAGACCAAAGAGGCATCAGAGGACAAGGAAGCAGCCAGATCAAACTTCAAACTCAAATTCAAAGTATTGGGGGTCAAAGTAATGGATGCGGACGTAGCCATCCTCTCCACCACTGCTGTAACTAGAAGCAGAAAAAAAAAGGAGTGAAAATCCTGGCGCTCTTGGTCTCCGTCTTGGTGAAACTAAAGAGCCAGAAGTACCTAGGACTCTTACCTCTTCCCATCAGGGTGGAAAGCAACGCTGTTAATTGGCCCAAAATGGCCTTTGACTCTTCCAAACTCTTCCTCGACGCCCAGGTGGAAATATCTAGAACCATCAGTAAGATACAAAGATATAGGCACCATTAGAAAAGAACGCTGGGCAACTCTTCATGCTAACTTGCTTGGGAGGGGACGCCTTACACCTTTTGAAACCAGAGTTGGGTTTCAGGGAACGCAGTCGAGGAGGGCGAATCGATGCTACATCCCTCATGACCAGAGGAGAAAACAACCTCACCTGGCCTCAAACTTTCCAATTCTGGTGGAAGTGGTTGTCACATCCATGGCTTCCTGTCCACCGCCTAAGACCACCTGCCAGAAGAAAAATAAAAGGACAAGATCCAGTTTACATTCCTTTGATTAGGCGAGGATATGCCAACAGATCAGCTTAGTGCCATGGCTTAAAATCTGGTTGCTTCTCACTAAGGAAACTTTGCTCATTTGCTGAGTACAGAGCCCTGTCATTTGATCTCTCTATGCTTTCCCATTTCCTGTACAGCAATCAAGCAGAGCCCAGAAGCTGCCAAGAAGCAAAGCATCCAAAAGCAAACACATAGACACTAACATCTCAACAGACCAGGGGTGAAATCCAGCAGGTTCTGACAGGTTCTGGAGAACCGGTAGCGGAAATATTGAGTAGTTTGGAGAACCGCAAATGCCACCTCTGGCTGGCCCCAGAGTGGGGAGGGAATGTGGATTTTGCAATATCCTTCCCCCAGGAGTGTGGTGGA
Source organism: Ptyas mucosa (assembly GCA_012654045.1). Classification (NCBI taxonomy): domain Eukaryota; kingdom Metazoa; phylum Chordata; class Lepidosauria; order Squamata; family Colubridae; genus Ptyas; species Ptyas mucosa. The sequence continues at coordinate 11,280,101 of WNWU01000029.1, forward strand.
AATGGAGATTTTGCAGTATCCTTCCCCTGCCACACCCACCAAGCCACACTACACCCACAGAACCGATAGTAAAAAAAATTGGATTTCACCACTGTCACAGACAAACTTACCTTTGTGACGGACCCATACAAACCAAACTACAGTCATACAATTCTCACCCTAAGGAGATCTCACAAAAGGAAATATAAGGGGAAAAAACCCCAACACGTTGTCCACCAACATACGTGATCAAAGATGGGGGAAAGCGCTGCGGAGTTCACCGGCCGTTCTGTTCGGAATGTCTTTAGGTGGTCAAGATTTGTGGAATCGAAGAGCTGCAAGAGAAATAGATCCATCAGGGCTTTTGGGGGAGGCACTAAATTTCCCCAGTATCATCTGAAAATGCCAATTACGGCATCAGTCCCAAGCAGCAAAGCCCAGCCACTTCCCAGTCCTGTGAACAACAATTGTCCCAACAAAACCCTGCTTGAAAGCTGAAAAAGGAAACTAGAGCAAGCCCAGGAAATCAAAAAGAGAAAGAAAACCAAACTCTTCCTGAGTTCCAGTGAGAGTTGAAAAAGCTTCCTGCGGCTATTAATTTGTGTGCTGATGCTTACATTTACGATTTGTAGGAAAAAACGCCAAAGAGTAAGAACATCAAAGAAAATGCCAGTATGGCAATGAATGTTTTAGAGAAAGTTTATTAACAAATTGTTTCCAACCAAGAGGCCCATCCTTAATTTGCCGACTGAGTCCTAACAACTCCTCTGAAATTTGAGTCATGAAAGGGGGAGTTTCGGAGGGCAGATTTTATGGCCCTGCCACCTCTCTTTCCTTCTCCACCTCCGGGGTTGCTCAGTTTAGGCATCCACAAAGGAAGGTTAAATATTAATGAACATTACCACCAGAGAGGGAAATGATGATCTGGCTGAGGTTAGAGCAAAAACGTTATTACCTCAAAACTTTTGCAAAAGGAATAGGAAGAGCTAGCTTACCTAAGCAGCCTCTCTTCCTGGAGTTAATTGAAAAATGCAGGTCAGTCATAGGACACCACCCTTACAAGCAGCAGAGACTCACCTTGGCAGTGTTATCCTTGGAGGCAGTGACAAACATGGTCATATCTCTGGAAGTCTGGATGTCATTGATCTGCTTTGTATGTTCTTTGACGTTCATGAGGACCTCTCCTGACTAGAAGAGAAGAAAGGAAAGACATTGCTACTTTACTCTAAGCTTGCTTGGTCTAGTTCAGTGATGGCTAACCTTTTTCTTGTTGTGTGCCAAAAGCATGCCCGGGTGCCAGCACCCATAATGTAATGCGCGCTGTGCATGTGTGCACAACCCCCCCACGTTCCCCCTGCCCATGCACACGCTCCCCCCATGCGCGCATGACCTACCCCCACCCCATTTTGGGCCTAGCAGGCCTCCCTGCAGCCTCCTGGGCCTAAAAATGGGCTGAGGGGAAGCATGCTGCACCCCTGAAAATGCACATGGGTCTCCTGCATGTGCCCCGCCCCCACACATCCCGAAAATCAGCTGGCAGGTGGGAAGCACGCGGTGCATGCACAGTGGAGCTGAGCTGGGCAACGGCTTGCGTGCCCACAGAGGGCTCTGCATGCCAGCTCTGGCACACGTGCCATAGGTTCGCCATCACAGGTCTAGTTACCTTCTTGATGGGACACAAATACCCTTTATGAATCCATACCAACCTTTGCACTGAACTGGTTCAACTCCCCATTCTCATGCCCAACAATGATGAATTCTCCAAGGGGACCCCAAACCGCACTGGTAATTTTGGACTCGCTGCAGGGGATCTTCATGTAAGGTTCATTGTCCTCTGAAGATAAAAGGGAAAAAAAGATTCTTTAACACCAACTTTGAGGAAGGACAATTTCCCCACCCTAACCTTGATTCTAACCTACAGCTGAAGGTCTCACCAAGCTGGCTGGAGTCTCGAAGGTCAAAGAAGCTCACAAAACATTGGTAGCCCATTTGCTTATCTGTGGAAAACATGATGATATTCCCTCCAAAGTCAAAACCACAGGTCCTCACAGCTGAGTTGGTCTTGACTAAAGCAAGCTGCTTTCCTAAAGAGGGGATGAAACACAAACAGTAAGTACAACTTGAGAGACCCACTGCTCCCTCAAACTCACAAATATCTCCTCCAAGGGCCTCTATAAAGCTTAAGGTCTACAGAAAGGGTCTACACACAACCTACATATCCTAGTCAGCTACAGACATAAGAAATGCGGGCACACAACTTCCAAAATATTAACAGGGTTGCTTTTTAAGGACTTAGCATGTTGTGCAAACCCAGCGTGTTTGACTTCATTTATAGTTCATGATTATGAGATTCCTGGAAATGAATTTTAATTCTGTAATCAGATTGAAATGGGTTAGGTATATCCAGCCAGAATGAGATTCTCCATCCCTACTACTGAAGTCGCTTGGAATTAGAAAAGTGGGAGTCCAAACACTGAGACCACATGCCTTTAAAGCAACTTTCCTCATCACCAGACAGTTCTTCACCCCAGGTACATTTAGATTCATCGACGGACTGCACAAAAGGATGCCTTCAAATATATCTCAGAATCTTAGATCTAATCCTATTCCTGAGTGGATTCAGACAGACCTCCTAAACTTGAGGATATGGATCTCAATAGCTCATTGCTTTAACTGGAAGAGGAGATAGTGTTCCTAATATTTTCATGATGGGGGAAAAACAAAGAACTTTTTAGCCGATTGCTGGAAAAACCAGCAGCCGCAGATAAGAGAAAGTGCAATAAAAATAATTCTCAATTTATGATCATTTGTTTAGCAACCATTTGGAGTTTGGCACTGAAAAAAGTGATTTTTATGACCAGTCATAAATTGGACTCACAATGGTTGCAGCATCCCCATAACAATTGGGGGCTTGGCAATCAGGATGTTATTTATGACGGTTGCAATATCCTGGGTTCATGTGATCACCATTTGCCACCTTCCCAGCTGGTTTCCAACAATCAAGGTCAATGGGGGAAATTGGATTAACAACAACTGCAATGATTCGCTTAACCATGGCCAAAAGGTAAAATTGTCACTTACTGTATTTTTCGAAGTATAAGATGCACCTTTTCCCCCCTAAAAGGGGGTGAAAACTTGGGTGCGTTTTATACACCAAATGTAGCCCCACCCACCCACTGACCCCCACCCTTTGGCCTCTGCCTCCCAACAGTTTACCTCCTTGCAAGCAAACAGCACGAAAAAACAGCTCCTTTCAGCTTCAGCACAGCCTAATTAGCACAAGTTGATTGGATCGGCTTCCGGACTCTCAGCTGATTTGCTCTCAGCTGTTTTGTGCAGGGCTCTGCTGCTTGCTGCAAAGAGGTAAATTGCTGGAGCAGATTTTTTTTCCTTGTGCTAAATCAAGCTATGTTGAAAACGAAAATGAAAGTAAAGCAGGCTGTTTGCTGCAAGGAGGCAAAATTGCTCAGAGACAGAGGGAGATTTCTTTTTCTTCTCCTCACCAAAAAAGGTAGGTGCGTCTTATACTCCGGTGTGTTTTATATTTCAAAAAATACGGTAACTGCCTTGCTGAGCAACAGAAATTCTGGCCCCAACTGTGGTTCTAAGTCAAACTTAGAACTGTGGTTCTAAGTTTACACCGGTACTGTAAAAAGGCAAGTGCAGCAAGAAGAACCAAGCACTGCAATATTGCATTAGCACAAAAGCAAAGAGGGCTATTTTTCACTCAGTGAGATCAGCATGCTCCTTCCCCACCCCTCATGCGCAATAGCAATAACACTTATATACCGCTTCATAGTGATTTACAGCCCTCTCTAAGCGGTTCACAGTGTCAGCATATTGCCCCCAACAATCTGGGTAGAAGCTGATTCAGGTGAGACCCCCACTACAACTTATAAAAATCTTTACACATGAATCCTAATGTTGACATGAGTTTCCAGATGCAAATTCTGGGAACGCAGTCAAACTCCATTCTCCTCTTTCCTAACATTACATTTTTCATCTTGCATAATCAGAACATTCTTCCTACTACTCATACATTGACATTCACCTGTTTCACAGTCCCAGAGCCGACAACTGTTGTCTGCTGAGCCGGTCAAGACATGTCTCGTGTCCCCTGAAGAGAGCAGTCAAGGAGCCACACAAAATACATAATGAGGAGCAGCAGGAAACAGAAATGAGCTACTGCATGGTTTTAAAATACAAACCCTGCAAATTAAATAACTACTAAAACTTTGTAACCTTTAACTGGGAAAAACAGTGCAGTGTAGAGAACTTTTTCAACCAAGGAACTCAATGGGTTAAATTATGGAATGCTTCCAAAGGCCAAAACCCAGGATTCCTGTGAAATTGACCTTTGGCAAATTATGTTATGAAATAAACATTATCATAATGCATTTTATTCCAGAATGCAAAATGAAATAAAACAATTCCTGTGATCAACTACCACCATTTGACTGTGCTGTACAGTTCAACATGGGTTACTTCCAAGACATTAAAGAATCTGGTAGGAAAATATCTCTGAAAATAATGACACAATGATTCATGGGTTGTGTGTGAGAGAGAGGAGGGAGGGGAGGGGGGAGAGGGGGGAGAGGGGGAGAGACAGGCAGGAGGATCAGCTCCAATATATACATGAGCTATTTTCAAGCAACTTTGAAAAAATGTGATTTTGTACACTAAAACCAAAGGATACAATCAGCGTCCACACACCAGACTGCACCAGTGTGACCAGTGTATGTGCCAAGTCTCTCACCATTGACAGAATACCAAACATTAACAATCTGATAAACAAAAAATAAGGTAAATTTAATAAAATCACATTAACCATATTAAAACTGGTATGTAATAACAACTTCCTGATTAAATATTTTGATTAGTCAATAACTTAGAGACAAGATAAATTGACTTGGAATTGATTATATAATACACTGAGTAAAATTAAGAAAGTAGTAAATTAATTAACGATGAATGAAGGACAATCATTAATAAAACTAAATCCATTGACAACAGGTTTCACAAACTCTTGATTATAAACTCCTGGATATTACAGGTTGTAAAGAATATTGTGAAAACCATTCTGACTAGATTTTAATAGACTTTGGTGACCAATATTCACTGAAATAAAACAAAATAAAACCTTTAACTGTGGCTGACACTCACCCTACAACCAGCTGTGTTCTTCCACCACAGATTTTTTTAAAATTTTCTTTGAAAGACAATCATATGCATCATATGCACCTTTCTTTAGGGGGAGAAAGATTTAAAAACCAGGGTGCCCAAGTTTCATGAAACGCAAAAGATACAGATCCATTGTTGGCATATAGGATGCAATTGATTTTGAAGTAAAATGTATCTATTTTTCTCTCCTATCTATTAGGACAGTAGGAAGAGATTCTGTTAGGCTAAATGAAAAATACACACAAACTAAGATAACCATTCAATGATAACATACCGGATCTTTTGCTACTGTAAAAAGCAAATCACCTTCCCGATTATACTTGATCTGAGTAATTGACCTCTCATGGCCTTGCAACAAAATAGGTTTCTGTAAAGAGAAATTTTTTAAAAAGATGTTAACACTGCTTACTTGCCAATGACAATGTTAAAAAATATCCTTGTCATTTATAATGCTGCATCTGCTATTCAGCTGTGAAAAGACGGATAAAATAATGTGCTGGGCAACAGAATTTAAATTCCAGGTGTTGGTTTTAAGGGGTGGAAGAGGTGACAATTACATTTCTTCTATAAGAAAATAATAAATAAAATGAAAAGACGGACAAATTTAAAGATGTACTGAGTTTTTTGTTTAACAATCCTGTAATCCCTTGGAGTCTTGGGGTGAAGTTGGGTGACTGAATGGAGCTGAGCGTTTGTTAGCTGCCTGCCCTTCCTGCTGCCTACATGGCATCTGCAGCAGATATTTTCTCTTCGTGGCCAGAGAGAAAAATATCTGCCTAGGATTGAACTCAGAACTTCCTGATTGTGAGTCAAGAGTTCCACCTCCAGGCTACCTTGCCACTCTAAAGATGTACTGTAATATCTTAAATTTATTTATTTCAAGCATGAAGACGTATAGATAGGTGCTGGGACAGGTGAAAGAAGATCAGATCATCCAGGTTTAAAAGAAAAGCTAAGTATCCCTTAAGAGGTTTAACAACTGAGAAATCAAACTGACAATACATTTACTGTGAACTTAATAGGATTTACTTCCTAGTAAATAGGCCCAGAATTACAATTTGAGTATAATGACCTTCTATTTTTGTGCTCATTCTTTCCCCAGTAATAGGAATGAGTTGCTCAGAGATGTGCAGGATACTTCTAGTAGAACATTTAGGTTCATTATTTTTGTTCTTTCTTTGAGCTACTATGAGTTAGGATACAAAACAAATCCAGGAAGAATCTTTTAGGCTGCCGTTATATTGTTTCCCCAAGCAGTGAATCTTGCTATTCTGTTTTCTATTGTTATGCATTGGTTTTATTGAGGCAGCTTTATTTAATTTTATTTTACTGCCAAGCTCCTCTGAATCGAAGCACTGGAACAATGCTTATAAAAATACCGATTTTCCTTCTTTTAGGGAATCTTTTCTCGTACTGAGGACCCTGATCCGTTTACGTTTATACTGGAAGAGGCGCCACTGAATTCAACCGGAGTAACTTCCCTGCAGACTCTGCGAGATCTTTTCCTAATAACTTTTTCAGCCCAGAAAAACTAAGAGGGCTCACCTCCCATCCCAATGGAAATCGACCAAGGTCTGAATTAATTATTTGACTTAATCTAGTTAACTATTATCTATATTTATTGCGTATATTCTACACACACACATATACATACATATATTTGTTTTCTTTTCTTTTCGTAGGCCTTTATGTGTATTTCTCTTTAGCCAGGTTCTTCCTACGTAAACCAAGATTTTTATGCAGTCCTAGTTCAGTGAAATCACAATCCACTAGTTTCTAGGCTTTTTTCAGGCAGACCAGCAAGCACCCTGCTGCCCATTTGGGAGTCTCCCAAATAATATAAAAATCCCATAAAAATCTTGGTTTACGTAGGAAGAACCTGGCTAAAGAGAAATACAAACATACATACATACATTACAAACTATTCTAAAAATACGCGTTCCAGGTATATTAGTATATTATATAACTATTATCTATTAACATTATATTAACATAATTATATTAACATAATATACTAATATATTAGTATATAATATAACTATTATCTAGTTAACATTAAGGAATCCAAGAGACGCAGAGACTGACCATGGCTGCGGAAACAACGCCGGAAAGCACGAGCGGAAGGCACAAAGAACCATTTCCGGGGGTGAGGTCGAATGCATCGCTTCCGGGACAGGGCGAAAGGAAGTGGCCCTGCAAGGCTTAGAGAACAATAAAGCGTATTGGCTATACCTTCACTTCCGGTGCTGTTCAGAATGCCTCCGTTGGTGGGGCAAGTAAGAGTTTCGTATCACGAATGTATAATTTTTATGAAAGATTAATAATTCTGATCTGCCTGAGGAAAGCGGGCCCTTTGCATAACGCTTCACTGTACTTCGACGGCTTTTTTTATTTTAACCAAACAAGTTGGAATGAACCGAATCATTTGAGATCGGAAGGACCATTACATGGGGAAGCTTCCCCAAACTTGGCAGCTTTAAGATTTGTGGACTTCAACTCCCAGAATTCTCCAGCCAGCATAGCATAGCATAGCATAGCATAGCATAGCATAGCATAGCATAGCTGGCTGGAGAATTCTGGGAGTTGAAGTCCACAAGTCTTAAAGCGGCCATGTTTGAAGACTGACGTAAACAGACCTAATTCGCCCTCACTCTGGGCCTCCGAAAGAAGTTTGGCAATACACGAGTAACTGATTCTCTTGGGCCGCAACTCCCCCTCCCTCCTCCCGCACCCCAAGCGAGGCTTGAATTTTAGCGGAATGTAGGGCTGAACTATAGATATATGCCTAGAGCAGAGGTCTTCAAACATGGCCGCTTTAAAGACGTGTGGACTTCAACTCCCAGAATCCTCCAGCCAGCTATGCTGGAGTACAAGTACAGCTATGCTGGCTGGAGAATCTGGGAGTTGAAGTCCAGACGTCTTTAAAAGCGGCCACGTTTGGCGGGGGAAACCCCTGGCCTAGAACGACACCTGTTTTCCACGAAGAAGAAATGCTTTGCGGGACTCTTTAGTCGCCATGGCGTCGCTGGGTGAGGGAGCCGCTTCCGTTGCCTCAGAAATTGGGGGGCGGGAGCGGAGGGGGGAGGAAGGAGAGGGATAAGGGGTGGGGAACAATTATTTCTTTAAAAGAAGTGTCGATTTTTCCACGCCGGAGGCATTTAGGGGTAACAGTAAACGTCCTGCTTGGCTGGGGATGATGAGAGTTGTCATTCCGGAGCCTGCGGAGGCCACTTAGGCCAGGGGTGGGCAAATATGGCCCCTTTATGACCTGTGGACTTCAACTCCCAGAATTCCTGAGCCAGCTTGGCTATCTCAGGAATTCTGGGAGTTGAAGTCCACAGGTTGTAAAAGGGCCACAGTTGCCCACCCCTGCACTAGGCCGAAGCGAGTCAGTTTCATGTCAGCTGCGTCACCACTCCCCCCTCAGGAGAAACCGTTGTAACTGTAGATCAGAGGTCTTCAAACATGGCCGCTTTAAGACTTGTGGACTTCAACTCCCAGAATTCTCCAGCCAGCATAGCACAGCACCGTTCCCTCCCCACTCCTAGGGGAGTTATTACAAAATCCCCATTCCCTCCCACTCCTGGGGGAAGGATATTGTAAAATCCCCATTCCCACCCCACTCCAGGGGAAGGATATTACAAAATCCCCATTCCCTCCCCACTGCTGGGGGAAGGATACTGCAAAATCCCCATTCCCTCCCCACTGCTGGGGGAAGGATACTGCAAAACCTCCATTCCCACCCCACTTTCGGGCCAGCCAGATGTGGTATTTGCCAGTTCTCCGAATTACTCAAAATTTCTGCTACTGGTTCTCCAGAACCTGCTAGATTTCACCCCTGGGATCAGGGCAACTGAAAGGAGGATTAAGCAAGTGCTGCAAATCTTTTTTCATTCATCTTTGTGGTTTGTGCCAGTCCGCAAAATTTAACAGTGCAGCGGCCCTGGATCTCTCCTTCAAGAATGTTTGTTTTTGTACCACTTGCTCCTTGATTTTAGGTATAAGCAAAGCTCACTAATATACAGGTAGCTCTTGACAAGACAGCCATAATGGAGCTTGCCCTCTATAGTTGTAAGTAGTGACAGTTGTAAAATGGGTCAATCATGTGACCATTATGATTTTACAAACTTTTAAAGCAGTCATTAAATGGATAAAGTCATAAATCCTCTCGGTAGGTTTGTGGTAACTTTGAAGGTCACTAAATAACCGTTGGTAAGTTCAAGACTTGCCTGTAGTAGGACTTAATGCTAAACAAGATGCAATTTACTTAATGCATCTTAAAATCTGTAAAACATCAATATATTTGTATCGAAAGAGAAGGATTATTCATTGATTAGCTACTGTCTTTCGTACCAAAGTTGTAATGGATGAATAACCCCTGCTGTGAGTACTTCATTAAACAATTTGTCCGTGGTATGTCATCTTCCAGGTGAAGTTGCAGCTTTGATTTTGGTAGCAATTCTTTGGGGAACAACCAATCCATTTTTGAAAAGAGGAACTGTGGGTCTGGAGCAGGTAAAGAGAGAAAGCAGACTTCAGCAGATGCTGGCAGAAATAAAGTTCCTTTGCTTGAATTACAAGGTATTTGCCATTTTACACAGCACTCTTCACACTGCTTTTTCTAATCTTAACTACTTTAAGATCTGTGGCTTTCAATTTCCAGAATTCCCCAGCCAGTTGAAGTCCACACGTCTTAAATTTGCCAAGTTTGGGAAACCCTCTTCTATAGTGCAAAACATTCCATCATGGAATTCAAAACAGTCCTATGCGGAGTGTCCCACTGTTTTGAGATCAGGCCACTTACAGAACCCAGTCCTTGTTAGTCGGCACCCCTATCATTACCTGAAGCTCCTTTGCAACAGGAATCTGAATTACCTGTGCCTGGGGCCCACAACATGGCATCTTTATACCTGCAGACATTTCTTTTCATGCCCATTAGACCATCCCTCCTGCCTTTTTAAAAAACAGTCTTTTAATTAAAACATGGTATTGGAAGCTGACTTCTCTTTTAAAAAAGGAAGATAAAACTAGAAACAGGAACTAACTTTCTGGAGCACTGGCAGCAAGTAAAGGGATGATTTATGCATGGCTATGCCCTTCACGATATACATTATCTCTTCATGCCCATGAAACAGATTCAAAATGTTCCTATTGACCCAAGAAGTAAATGATCCCTGGCCAGGTTTGAGGGAAGTTACCTGGACTGCACCAGCCTGTTCACATCACAAGATAATTTTTTTTCTAAATCTTACATGATAAGATACTACTATGGTATTACATTTAATTCTGTTTTTACTTGTTATACTCAGGCTTTGATTAACTGCTGTTTTGATTATAGCATTTAGTAGCTTTCCCAATGGAGAAGTAATTCCTTGTCTAAATTTCTTTTTCTCTACAATTCAGAATATTTGAAAAAATAATGCCTCTTTTCTTCTCAGAAGATTGTTCAGAAAGCCACTAGTCAGCAATAATCTTTTAAAATTGTTTTGATCCAGGAACACATTTGAAAAAAAAGAATATATGACGCATTAGAATAGAATAGAATAGAATAGAATAGAATAGAATAGAATAGAATAGAATAGAATAGAATAGAATAGAATAGAAT
>WNWU01000029.1:11290875-11307290 GCA_012654045.1 Ptyas mucosa
ATAGAATAGAATAGAATAGAATAGAATAGAATAGAATAGAATAGAATTCTTTATTGGCCAACTGTGATTGGACACACAGGGAATTTGTCTTGGTGCATACGCTCTCAGTGTACATAAAAGAAAGAATTGCATTGTTCCTGGTGATCAGAAATTGGTTTAAATTAAGTAACCCTGAAGCTTTCTCTATCCAACTATTTTTTTTCCTTGCAGTACATGGTACCATTTATTGTAAACCAGTGTGGCTCATTCATCTACTATCTCGCATTAGCATCCACAGGTTGGTCCTTAATTAATTATTGCCAGTGTCAAGATTTGGGGGGGGGGGCTCTGATCATTGTGGGGGATTATTCAGATACCTACTGCAGAAAGACATAATTTTAAAAATCTAATTTCTGTGACTGTATCACCAAAATGGGAGTAACTTAATAGATTTCAGTTCTTAATAGATTTCAGAGCAGGATTACTTTCATTAAAAAAAACCACTGAGAATTCTGATACACATTCAAAAGGAGCTGGGTTTTAATCACATGATCAGATACTATCTAGATCTCTTTGAGCACCACTGTGGGCACCTTTGTTGCCCTCAAGATATGTTGATTGCAGTTCTTGAATTCTGATCCAATAGGATTAAAAGAGACCATTTTAACAATAGATAGATAAGCGAAGCTTGCTGTACAGTTGCTGTAGAATCAAGTATTGGAAGTAACTGCCATCTTGTCAATACTGTCCTATGTGAAAATCCCTGAATGTGGAGATCTAACTAACATTTCCTACCAGAATTACTCCCCAGCCATTCAGCAGCCAAACACAACCTTCAGATGAAGTTTCCATTTGATTAGGGTTATCTGCTCAGTGGTTTTTATTTACTTTGATCAGATGATTCTGCATTAAATGTTCTACTTTCCGTTTCAGATCTGACCTTGGCTGTGCCTCTTTGCAATTCCTTGGCCCTGGTCTTCACAGTGGCAACAGGGAAAGTTCTTGGAGAAAACATAGGTGGCATAAGTAGGTGTCTAATGGCTTGATCAGATGCAAATTCTCCCCCCACCCCCCGTTGCTTTATATTTAGTCAAAATAAGCAGGGTTGAATTGAATATTCCATGTTCTTCTCTCCCAAAAACAAAGTTTGTAGCTTTGGTTGATTTCCTGCTTTTTGTCTTTGGTAGGGGCCGTTCTGGGAATGCTCTTAGTAGTCTTGGGCATTGCCATCTGCATAGCTGCATCTGGGCGCAAAAATCCATGAGAGGTCTCCAAAGAAGAGGGGAAATTCTGTGGAAGACCATTCTTATCTGTACAACTCAAGAGTTGCAACACGGGGTAAACAATCCCTGGCTCCATGTTAGAGAGAGCATGGTTCTTCATATCCTGTCAATCACTCCTTCGTGCACCTGGATTCCAAAGAGACCTGGGTCTTTAGATCTTGTCTTGATGTTCCTGTTAGCCAGAAACCTTGGGGACCCCAAGATTGCTTTAATGGAAGCAGCAAGACCAGGAGCCTTTACGTGAACGCAGAAAGATCTCAAAAGTGATAAGGAGTTGCCCAGACAGATTTGGTTTAAGAGCAGGCCACTAGATTGGTACCCAAAAATAGTTTTGGAAGTCTAAGTTAGGCTTCAGAATCCCTTGTGATTCTGTCATTACAGAGTTCCTAGTCCTCTAGTCCAGTGTTTCTCAATCTTAGCAACTCAGTGTGTGGACTTAAACTCCCAAAATTCCCCAGTTTCCTAGGGCATTCCAGGAGTTGAAGTTCACACATCTTCAAGTTACCAAAGGTTTGTTTTGTATATGAATAATGTCAGTTTGCTTGCATAAGCAGCATGGTGGCCTAGAGGCAGAGCTCTAGAAGTGGAGCTCTCTCCTCACTATTAGGAGGCTATGAGTTCAATCCTAGGTACAGGCAGCTATTTCTCTGGGCACCAAGAGAAGTTCCACATAGGCATCAGAAAGGGCATCTGGCCAGTAAATGCAAGTGATTACAGGACCGTTAAAAAAAACAATGTCAATTTGCTTGCATAACAAACTCTTTACCACTTCAAGATCTAAAATCTGTTAACAGCTTCTTTACTTGATGTGATATTGGTGGTCATGAGTTTGCCTGTTTTAAATTTGTAACGGTTGTCATCCCTTGGTCAACATGCCTGGTTTCTCTCCCCCCCAATCATCCCCTTCCCAAAATCTTGTCTTGGATAAGTATTTCAAATCAGAGAGATGGAGTTGGGATTTCTACATTTGTTAACAAATTCTGTAGACAAAAATTGCACAGAACGTGTACATAATTTGGTTCAACACATTCCCTCTGGCAAACTTTGATGGACCCATTTCATTAGAGTCATTTCTCCCAATTCAGGAGAGCTTCTAGGGCTAGGCAGTCGCAAAAGAAGCTTCTGGGTCGTTTTCTCCTCTTTATAGAGCTTATCAGCATGCATTCATTGTATAAGGAGTGAAAAAGACAGAATGTCAAAGGTATATGAACATGTATATTTAGAGAGCTCTGGGAAGGATTGTTGAAATGATGTAGAAGCAGACTATTGCTTAATATAAGATAACAACTTGTGCTGGAATGCACACAGTGTTTTGTTTTGTACTGAAGTGAATAGATTGCATGTCAATAGAAGAGACTATAGGTAGTCCTTGACTTACAAGAGTTTAGTTAGTGACTGTTCGAAGTTACAGCGGCACTGAAAAACCGTTTTTCACACTTACAACCATTGCAGCTTCCCCATTACCATGTGATCAAATTTCGGATGCTTGGCACCCCATCACAAGGAAGTATTGGTATAAAATCCAATTATAAAGCAAAACATATATTTGAAATCTGAACTGTTTTTATTAGGAATACTGGACCTATATAATGTGTGTGTGTGTGTGTATATGTATGTGTGTGTGTGTATATATATATATATATATATATATATATATATATGTTGGAGTAATGTGATTATTCTACTATTGAGAAGTAAATAGAAATGATAGAATAGAGAGCTACAAAAGCAAAATATGTATGTTGATACAAAATGTTGTAAAATTACCATTGACAGTATGTAATGTTCAATACATTATGTCTTGACGTGTTTTGTTTTTATATATGTGCAATTGATTTTTGTGTTGTTTTTAAAGACAAACTGTTTAATAAAAAATATTTTAAAAAGAATTCAGATGCTTGGCAACTGACTCAGATGATGGTTGCAGCGTTCCAGTGTAAATCACCTTTTGCAGCCTTCTGACAAGCAAAGTCAATTGAGAAGCCAGATTCACTTACCAACTGTGTTACTAATTTAACTCCAGTGATTCACTTAATAACTGTGGCAAGAAAGGTCGTAAAATGGGGCAAAACTCACTTAACAAGAAATTTTGGACTCGATTGTGGTTGTAAGTCAAGGACTACCTGTACATACCTGGATTGTACTACCTGGATTGAACTGTCTATAACCTGTTGTGGCCCGCCAGCTGCCTACGCAGATTGTTGCTGATCCCGACGAGGAGGCTGTTGTGGTGTCGTGCCAGCAGCCGGTGCTCGAGTCGGACAGCAAGAAGGCTGAAGAAGATGTGGTGCCAGAGGCGGGGATTCAGCCAGGCTTTCAGAACCTCCAGAGGCTTCTTTAAGTGCAGAGGATGAAGTGGAGGAGCCTCTTCTCAATGCTCGAGCACGCAGGGCTGCCAAAAGGCAGGAATGGGTACTCAGGAGGAGGTCTCCTCGAGAGTAAGGTTTGGGGCTAATTGGCCACTCCCTTGGCCTATTTAAGTTTGCACACAGCTTGTAAAAGTTGCAGGAAACAACACATGTTCACTCGATGATCATTGAATCTGTATTTTCTTTGCAAACCTTGCTTCTGGGCTTTTTGCCAACTCTTGTAAGACTTTAATTTCTGTGGAATTTCTGGCAGGTTGTTAAGGACATTTTAGTTAACAGCCTGCATTTGTAAAAAACTACGTTTGGAAATAAATTGAGTTTGGTTTATAGTTTGTGTGTGCTGCATTCTCTGGAATCCGTAGCTGGGGCAGAACATAACCAGAGCAGACCCTGCTCCCCTGTAGCACTGATGGTGTTACCTAGTTGGGTAATGAAACGCCTGTAAGAAAATAACCAAGCTCAGTGACTACCAAAGACTCCACAGATTGTGCTTCATTTAACATGTCTTGATTTTACATAAATGCAGATTCATTCACTGCAGTAAACTAAAATGAATCAGTTGTTTTATTAACCCATTATCCTTTCTTCTCTCCAGAGCTTCGATTAAAGTATTTTTAATACAAGTTAATTACTTCCTTGGATGGCTGTCCCTTAGTCTTTGATACAGGGGTGAAATGCTCCCAGTTCAGCCGATCTGGTAGCGATGATGGCTGGTGGTTCGGAGAAGTGGTAGCAATGGCAGCTCGAGGCTCCACCCACCCGCCCAGAAGTCAACAGGAAGTAACCTGGTTTTTTTGAACTTCTGCACATGCGCAGGTTTTGCGCGTGTGCAGAGGGTCCAAGCGCATGTAAACCCCTGATTGGCCCCTGCCCCGTCTGCCCGGGTGGTTGCCTGCCTTTGCAAGCTGGCCATGGGGACCGCCAGGAAGGCCACATGGAAGGCAGGCAAGCAAGCATGTCGGAGTCTCCAGGCCATGTTGAAGGGAGCTAACTTGCCTTCCAAGGTCCAGTTCCACATCCGGCCCTTGATGGGAGACATGCCACTTCTGGCCCGGCCTGGCCAGCCGGCCCTTGGGGGAGACACAGCTGCTGCACTTGAGCCAAAAGAGGTGGTGGTGGCGGCACTGCATATGCAGCCCCGGGACATCTGCCCTCTCTCCCAGAACGTCACTGCCACCCCAGAGCTTGCCTTTGCCTGTGCAGCCCACTCTGAAGAGAGACTTGGTGTCCCAGTTTATGACGAGGTAGGACACAGGGACAAAAGATCCCTCACGTTTGGAGATCTGAAGATTACGGACCAGAAAACTTGGCACAATGAAGAATGGCCTCCAGGGCAATAATCCAGGTATATGGCCCAGCAACGGGCTGAGGATGGCATGTGGGGCTACCGAACCCCGATTTATTTGCTCAATCACTTGATTCGTCTTCAAGCAGTTGTTGAACCCATTACCAATACTACAGGTGCATCTCTTGAACTGCTTGCTCAAACTAACACCAAGATTCACACTGCTGTCTATCAGAATCCTCTGGCCCTTGACTATTTACTTGCCCAAGAAGGAGGTGTCTGTGGAAAGTTCAACCTCACCAACTGTTTCTTAGAGATTGATGACAATGGTAAAGCCATAGAAGAGCTTACTGCCAGAATAAGGAAAGTTGCACACGTCCCTGTCCAAACTTGAACCGGGGCGATAAATTTTAACTGGTTCGGCAATATCTTCTCTGATTGGACATGGATTGGGTTCATGGTGCTTTTAGCCTTTGGGGGGTCTCCTCCTCTTCCCCTGCTTCATCCCTTTGATCCAACGAGAGGTCACATCAACTATCTCTGGGATTACAGTCATAGCATCCTCAGCGTCTGCCACTCCTCCTAATAAGCCTGCAAATATCATGATCCTCAAAACGATCCCCACTAAATATGCACCCCTCGTTTACCACGATAGGAAGCATCCTATCATTTAAGTAAAGGGAAGGAAAAAGGGAAATAATTAGACATGATAAATAATAGAATATAATATAGTGGAATAATAGAATTAGTAGAAGCTTGTTAGAATAAGTAGAAACTTGTTATTCTGTAAACATTTGCTTGGTGAATTCCAATTTTTTTTACTACCAGTTCTGTGGGCGCGGCTTGGTGGGCGTGGCTTGGTGGGCATGGCAGGGGAAGGATACTGCAAAATCTCCATTCTCACCCCACTCTGGGGCCAACCACAAGTAGTATTTGCCTGTTCTCCGAATTACTCAAAATTTCTGCTACCGATTCTCTGAACTGCTCAAAATTTCCACTACCAGTTCTCCAGAACCTGTCAAAACCTGTTGGATTTCACCCCTGCATTTGCTTCAGCTAAACATTTATTTCCTGTAATACATATTATTATGCCTCTGTAAAGTATTTCCTGTAACACGTTTATGCTGCATTAGGCCTCTGTAAAGTATTTGGTATCTGTCAAACATGCTCCTGCCACCAGTCTGAACCCCCATCAATCTTATTCTTGTTTTTCCTGTACCATCCGGAGCCTGGCACCTATCTCGGGTTGGAGCTGCATTCATCATTGTCAGGGTTCACCCAGCGGATACGTATGGGTGTTCCTTGTTAACAGTTTACACCTCAGCTCTAACTTACACCTTTGATCTGTGTTGTTAGGTGCCCAGTTCCGTTCCTTGTAGCACCAGGGGGCCTAGCAGCTAGTGGGGAGAAGAGAACAAAGGACTACCCAAGGATGAGATAAGATTGATGGGGAGGCATCTAACTTTTGCAGGACTATGAGGAATATGCAAACCTAAATTAGGAAGCCAGATTTGGGGACCAAGCTGATGTTCCTAAAAATATAAAAAGGACGCCATAACTTCTCTAAGGCGTGGCCTTCCTTACATGTCTCTTTTATATATGTTTGGAACGGTTCACCCAGCTCTTTGCTTTGATCAAACTAAATACTGTAAATTCTTCTTTTGGCTCATTGTTGCTTAAGCGCATCGCCAAACCTTACATCATCTTTTCAGAAAACCAGAAAACGAAAGCCAGCCAGTCTGGGTAGGTGGCTGTGAAAAGCAATTTTCCAAGATGCTGGTTGCAAACAGCCCTATTTGTAATGTGCCTTTCTACACCCGGAAAAACCAATTGGCTGATCTTATTTTTGTAAGATAACATGCCATGTTGCATGAAGCTTTTCAAGCTTAATGGGCAGACTACAAGCACATTATCCCTGATAAAAGCAAACTATTGGGCGGGGGGGGGGGGTGAAGGGTTTGCTCTTAAATCCCGGGCGTGAAGGGCTTGCAAAAGTCTCTCCAAAGCGGCCCCCTTAAGTTTCAGCGCCTGGGAAGCGAGGCAGAGGCGAGGGGGGGGGAGGTGTCATCCTGGGGAATGCCTTTCCTATTACCTGAGGTGGAGTGCCAGGATCCAAAACCTTTTCGCCCTCCGCCGCCGCCTTTTGCCAACGCGGTGCCTGATGGATGGATGGCCAACGCTGTCAGCAGTGTTATAAATCAAAGGGGGGGGGATTTAAGGTGCTGCATTTCTGCATCTCTCACATTCTCGGCTCCCCAACTCCTGTGCATTGTGTCTTTTTCTTTCCACCAAACGCCCCCATCTTTTTATTTAACAATTTTATCATAATTTTAAAAATTGCTGCCCATCTTTTCCTCTCACTGATTGCAAAGAAGCTGCTGCACTGTAGAACAGAGCAGAGTGAAGGCAGGTGGTGCGTTCTCCAACAACGCAGACAGAGCATGAAGGACGCCTGGCTTCTCCAGCACGCGTGCCCAGGCCAGCCCAAGTCGTCCTCTGTGGGTGGGCAGGGCAGGCAACCACGCTCTGGGTTGGGTGGCATTCCATTTAGGCACTTCCGCGAGCTGGGCATCCCTTCCCACGTGCTTCCCAGGCCTGCTTAAAGAATCCCTGTGTCAGGCGAAAGAAGCCACGCGCGGGACTGGAGAGGGCAAAACGTGCACTCTCCTTCAAAGCGCCGCCCGCCAAACTCCTTGCAACCGGGGGCAGCTGCAGAGGTTCGATCCTTCTGGGGCTGGAGCTGCAAGCCCGGGGCAACCTCCTCACCTCTGCCGCAGGAGCTGGCCAGTACAAGGGGAGGCCGCCCCATCAGGCTGGCTTGCAGCAGCGTGGAAAGCAGAGAAGTCAGTTGCTGTCGAGCCTGAGAAGTTTCCGGATACTGGGATGTAGATGTGGGCACGTGCAGCAACTTTCCTTGGCGCATCTCCAAGGATAACACGCGCAATTCTCATGCATGCAGCTGACAATTGTTCCAGGGCACCGGCCACTTACAGCGTCCGTTTTAGTTTTTCAACGCAAAGCACATTTATTTATTTATTTTATTTATTAAATTTATATACCGCCCTATTCCCGAAGGACTCAGGGCGGTATACAGTTGAACGAAATATACATGTAATAAAGGAATTGAAAAAAACCAATTTAAAAATACAATTAAATAGTTAGGTTCGGATATAGAATTGAATTAGATCATTTCAAATTTATGGGGTAGATTCAGAATATAAAATTTAAAGTAGTTTTAGACGAGGTTAGGTCAGGGCGCCCTGCTTGAAAAGAAATGTTTTGAGGGCACGGCGGAATGCACGAAGATTCGGGATTATCCGAATCTCCGAGGGCAGCTCATTCCAGATGGTAGGTGCTCCCACAGAGAAGGCTCTCCCCCTGGGGGCCGCCAGTCGACACTGTTTGACTGATGGCACCCTGAGAAGTCCCTCTCTATGGGAGCGTACTGGTCTGTGGGAGGTTATTGGTGGCATTACATTTGATGTAAGCGTAGCCTGTCCCTATGACAGTCGATAAATGAGCACTACCTACTTATACGTGAATGTAGTCCATTGTAATTTATTCCACAAAATATAATTACTGTATATACTCGAATATAAGCCGAGTTTTTCAGCACATTTTTCAGGCTGAAAAAAGCCCCCTCGGCTTATATTCGAGTCACCCAAAAAAATTCCTTTTTTCCTGCAACCGTTTTGGCTCCCCGGGTTGCAGGGAGGCTTGCTAAGGCCAAAATGGGGTGTGGAGGGGTGCGGCGTCCCTCCCCCGCGCCCCTTTTTGGCTTTAGGGGTTGCAGGGAGGCTTGCAGCTTTTTACAGCTTCTCCCGCGGCTGGCTGGCTGCTCACTCGCTCGCAACTGAGCAGAGAGGCGGCTGGTGCCTCCACTCCTCTGCCAAGGGGGAGAGAACCAGCTCTGCTGGATACAAGGGGGTGGGGGAAGGATCGGGGCTTCCCTTCTCCCCAGCCCAGCAGACTGTCCAGGGGGAGAGAACCGGCTCTGCTGGATACAAGGGGGTGGGGGTTTCTTCTTCAGGTGCTGGCACCCCCTTGTCCACAGCAACAGTGGTTCTTGCGGTGCCTCTTCCCTGGCAGCACCAGGAGCAGGACTTTCTGTGGGTTTTTTCCCCCTTCGCATCGTCTCCAGATGGTTTTATAAATATGAAGCAATACGGTACGATGGTATGCATTTGGTATCTAGCTGCTGTATTTCCCACCCTCGGCTTATACTCGAGTCAATAAGTTTTCCCAGTTTTGGGGGGTAAAATTGGGGGGGTCGGCTTATGTTCGGGTCGGCTTATACTCGAGTATATACGGTAAACAGATTGCAGCCAGTGCCGTTTCTGGACTTTATTTAAATATAGTAAGTGAAGCGCAGAAGAGATTCTGCGCAGCTGACCTTCCTGTTTTCCTATGAAAGCTGGGGGAAAAACGGTGCCCAAGAGCTGCTTCATGCCACTCTCTGCAACGTGTAGACTTAGATTTTTCTAAAGAATTTTCCAGAGCTTCCAGTGTTAATACAAACACTTTCAGGTATGCACTGCTCTCCTCCCTAAACTGATTTCCCCCAAAACAGGGGAAATGTAATAATTCATAGCAAAGGGGAAGTGCAGATGAAAGGATGGCTTGAAAAGCTGCCTGGCTTGCCTGAATGCTTAGCATGACACCATCCTGTTCTCCAGCAGCATAAAAATCCCTTCTCACTCTCCCTTGCAAGGAAATGGGCCTTTGAACATTAATTTTGTATGATTGCAGACAATCTGCAGTGACTTTCTAGGATCTACAAAAGAGGTGGCTTGGCATGGACTGTTTTTTTTGAACAGTATCTTTATCATTTTATCATCTTTATCTATCCATCCATCTATCATTGGTCACCAGGACCAGAGATTTAGGCTTCCGAGCTTCCTGGAGCCCAAACTGGAGGACTAAATCTCTGGTCCTGGTGACTGACCAAGATTGGGTCCTGCAACATTATCCTGGGACACATATATTTGCTTTCATTTGAAAGATTGTAAATAGAGGATTACCTGTATTGCTGCTATTGGCCTGATTGCTGTATTGTTTGGGCAGGCTGATCAGACTGGGTTTTTGGAGCTCAGCTGCAATTTGTCATTCTGCCACATCACTTCAAAATAATCCCAGAGTTTTGTGAGCATTGACATTCCAGGGTCCCCTTTTACCCCTGAATTGGAGCAACAAAATTGCTTGGCAGAGAGTGTGAAAAGCAGCTGAAATACCATTCGTGAAGGAGCTCCATGTAGCATCTATATAAATAAAAATGTAAATGTTCGTTTGCTCAAAATCTTAAATCTCCGAAAGTTCTTTACCGATTGCTTTGACATTATGACACAACGTTGCATTTGAATACGCGCGTGTTTTTATATACCTGTATTATATAGATGTCACACCTGTGACAGGTAAAAACATGCTTTTTTGAAAAACAGCGCCATCTGTTGGACGTAAAAGCAACACACGCTATACTAAATATTTTACGATTCCATTTCAATGTTTCCGATTTACGATCCATTTACGATTTCCAAATTTCCAATTTTATGATTCCATTTCAATGTTTCCGATTGCATTGTTAAATTGAATTTTCATAGATTTCGATTTATTTTCATTTTGATTTATTTCGTGCGACATTGCGTTGGAATTAAGCTGTGCCGTATCCCTCTGTAGCTCAGGTCACGCCTACTTTGTCTCCGTCCCACCATTCTTTTCACTCGGTCGATTGGATTCAGACCTCAGTTGCCTTTCTCTACGTTTCTGTTTGGACTTTAACGTCGCAGTACCACAATGGCAGGCGGGAGCCAGGTCTTTTCCCTTCAGCGCCGCCGCCACCAAACCCACAAGCAAAATGGCGGGAAATGTCAATTGCTGCGAAGCGTCCTCCCGACTAACGGAGTATGCCATACCTTAAGCAGGGACCCCGATGCCACCTGTGGTACGGAGAGCTGTGAAGGTGAAGGCGGTTATACCGGGAAGCCGGGAAACCAGCTCTTACACCCGCATCTTATACTCGGAGGCGTCCGAAGACAAACCTCCAGAGCCCCAGGAACGCAAACTCACCGATGGCAGCCTGGGTGGAGGCCTCGCCAATCCCACACCACGCAGCTCTCCCAATACAAGCACCAAATAGGTAAAAGTCCAAGAAAGCAATTGATTAAGCGACGTTAAAGTCCAAAAAGAAACATAGAGAAAGGCAACTCAGGTCTGAATCCAATCGACTTATTGGCGCTCGGTCAAAAAATATTGTATACCCACAAGACTGGGCCACAGCAACTAGCAACAGCTAGTATGTAATAAATCAATCAATCTTCTGTGAAGGATCCGGGCTGGCTTTCTGCTACTTCAAAGGAGAATCGGGATGATGAAATGGTCCTTGACTTTTCTTTTATAGGATTGTTAAGAGGCAATGCATGTATTTTGGTAATAGCTTAAAAGAAGAAATCTTGCCTGTTTTTATTTTATAATGCCTGCATTGATGGTTTCACCTTCATTTGAATAAAATGGTATTTTCTGAGACGCTACCATAGATGGAGTCATTTAGTAAAATTTAAGAGAAATAACATTTTTCTTTTAAAAAAATCAATTCTTTATTGGCAAATGAACATCAGCTGTTATTTGTGAACAGAGAATAAGCTGTGGTTCTCATTGGAATTAAGACCCTGTAAAATAAAAAAAGACCAAATTAATTTTTAATATTTATTATTAAATTTATTTGCCATCCATCTCACAGCTGGAGGTGACTCTTGAGCAGCAATAAAATGAGCAAATGAAGTCCGTATTCATTTGTAGTATAACATGTTTTAAAAGTCATTCCTTCAACCGATTCCATAAACATCAATTTATGTTGATGGTCGACCTCGTTCCTCACCATGGGGTGCCTGCAAAACTGCCTTCTCAAAGGAATCAAAGTAGGTTTAGGAAACGCTCCATTTCCACACGTGATCCAGGGTGGTCTTCCTCCCCAAAGGGAGACTTCCCGGCAGTGATCACCATTTCTGAGCTGCAATCCCCTAGAACCGTTAGTGGGAAAAACAGAGTCCTTTCAGAGAAACCTTTCAGGACCCGCGTGGGGAAAGGTGGGGAAACCTTATTCAGAGCCTTGTCACCCAACTGGACTTGAATTACGACCTCCTTCCCCTCCCCTTCTCCACCCCCTGGGAACCTTCCCGAGTCCAAGCCTTCTCAAATTCCTCGCTTGCCTTCCTGCTTTGGACCCTCCGTCCCAGATCTTCGGAAAGGGGGAATCCGACACGCAAGGGAGCGGAGCCCTTGCTCTAACCCTCTGCTTAGGAAACGTCCGTTTCAGCACTCCCGTTGGCCCGTCCCACCGTTATCGCAAGAAGAGACGAAGCTCCCGCTCACTAAAACGTCTGCATTCGCCTCTGTGCTCGGAAGGGAGCTCTCCTCCTCGAGGTGCACCCATGGAGCTAGCCTTCTTCAGTCACGTTCCCTACACGCTTGTGGGTCCCCGCGTGTACAGTGTCGCACGTGCACACACCTTTTGCAGAGTACTTTTGCTATGCGTGTTAAAGCAAAATCAGCACCAATTCCTGCAAAATGAGCAGAAATTGGCAGATCGCGGTAAAAGGAAAAAAAATAAGCCGCACCTCACACCATACATAAAGTAGCTCTAAGTTCACCTTGCACGGAGCGACGATTTCCTTAACTGCGGTTGGTGGAGTGAAGTGTAATTTTGCAAGTAACCCTATCCAGGTCTAGGCGCGTCCTTCCCCAAGTGCAGCCTCTATGGATGCAGGGCGGATTGCTTTCCTCCCTCCCGGTTCTACTCTCCAACGACCCCGCTGGAAGGAGAAATGAGCTGCCTTTCTCGGGCTTTGCTCTGGGTTGGGCGACAGGCCCGTCGGGGTCTCGGGAGGAGCGGCCGCAGCCTTTTCCGGGACTCCGGCCGGCCGAGGCGCAGCGGGGAGGGGCGCGGCCGGGGAGCGCGCGCGGCGGAGGCGCTGGATTGAGAATTAGGGAGGGGGTGAAGCCCCAGATCAGGCCGTCCCGAGCTTCCCGTCCTTCGGAGATTGCGACCTGGCACTTCGCTGCAACCGCCGGTTTAGCAGGCCCGTAAGTCTCCAGCTAAACCACCGTGTAAACTGTTTGAGAAGAACCCCTTGCGCGCAACGGTGTAACTGGAGAAACTCCCACTGTTGGCCGGAGCTGGTGGAGCCCCAAAAGCAAAGCGAAGCGAAGCGACCCAGCCGTCTTCCCCATAAATCGCTATAAGTTTCAAACGCTTCTCAAAGTTGTAGCTCAAAAAGCAACACGATCCTGCACAACTTAAATTGTGGAATGAACCCCATAATTCTTTGGTTTTGGAAGTCTCTTGGGCGTGGTTGAACCGCGGGTCACTTCAGCTTTGCAAAACGTAATTTTTCTCATGTCCCTGAAAGGAAATGAGGCGACGCCCTTGTGCATTTCGGCATTTATGTGCTCATTCCCTTTCCCTGAGATCTGAGACTTTATTTTGCATTGAACGTTTTCCTTGCACTTGGAGCTTCTAGGACCAAAGAGCTTTTGCAACTAGAGCAGCAACAATGAGGGCCGTCATTGCATTCAAGGTTAAGAGAGCCCATCGCAAACCTGTAATTCTCCCTCTGATGCCCACAACTGGTCCTTGTACAGGGAGTCCTCCACTTACGACCGTAATTGAGGCCAAAATTTCTGTTGTTGAGTGAGACATTTGTTAAGTGAGTTTTGCCCCATTTTACGACTTTCCTTGCCGCAGTTGTTAAGTGAATCACTGAGTTTAAGTTAGTAACACGGTTGTTAAGTGAATCCGGCTGCCCCATTGACTTTTGCTTGTCAGAAGTTCCCAAAAAGAGATCACAAGTATGAACCAGTTGCCAAGCATCTGAATTTTGATCACGTGATCATGGGGATGCTGCAACAGTTATAAGTGTGAGAAATGATCATGTCGCTTTTTTTCAGTGCCGTTGTAACGTTGAACAGTCACTAAATGAACTGTTGTAAGTTGAGGACTACCTGTACCAAAGAGGGAACCTGACCAAGGCAGAACGAAGTGGAAAGAGCAAGGTTCACTTGATGCAGGCCAAAACCGCTTGGCTGGATTGTTGGTTAAAGCAGAAAACATTTTCCATGCTGTGCATGTGGTCCAGGGAAATGCATTTGCAAACAAAAAACCTGTGATTCACCTACTTTGTCTTTATTTCAACTGCTTTTCTCTTGCCTCTGGAGCCTCAAGTCAGCCACTCCTGAAGCCTTCTCTGTTTTTCCTGCATCCACATGGCTGATCCTCTTCAGTCACGCCTGGTTTAAGGACTGAACCCACATGACCCAATGCAAATATTCTTTCCTCTGTGGAAAGAAGGATGGGCCTTGTAGTCGCTTTTCTCCTACAACAGCAAGTTTTGACATATATCTTGTCCACATATCTATGGAGGTTCTCAGTCATCCAGATCATGGTTGTCCCAAAGGTGCTTTTTTTCTTCTAAAAGCAACTGGACTGTCTTGATTTTTCTTGAAGACATTTCACTTCTCATTCAATAAGCTTCTTCAGTTCTAAGTGGTTGACCGTAAAGACTACAAATATCTTCCATTCCCTTCAGTGAATAGAATTGAAGAAGCTTCTTGGATGAAAAGTAAAACATCTTCAAGAAAAATCAAGAATCCAGTTGTCTTTAGAGGAAAAGAGCACCTTTGGGATACCTTGTCCACATTCTAAAATAAGTTTTCTTATATTTGATTCGTTCTCCCATAAATGCAAACATGGCCTTTGACATTCTTCCTGTTTCTTTCACAATTACAGCCCATTGCATTGATATCTGTATTTGTTCAGATTGATTGAATGCGGTGATACATGATCACATACCCAACCTGCAGAATTGTGTTTGTCTGCAGGGTGAATTTCAGTACTGTGATCACAGAAATGAGTGGAATCTCGCTTGTACTTCCACTGAGGAGGCTGCCAGAGGCTCTACTAACCTGGACATCCTCCCAATGTAGAGGAGGAGGAAGAGGAGGAGTATACTTTATCAATGAGTCTGTTGACCATATTAAAGAAGGAGCATCAGCCACCATCATTTTGATTTTTTGAAATCTCATTATTATTAAACTTAATATAGCCACCATCCACAATGGACTGAACTTGTTTTGCTTTTTGCAGTTTGAATCTTGCTGGCATTCTGGTAAATATTAAATATCTCTGGTAAATATTAAATATCTCCACAAAGTCTCATATCTAACGTGCAGAGAATGGTAATTTTTTCCAAAATATGAAAATAATATTAATAGAAAGTTCTGCTAGGCATTTTTTAATTCATCATTTCCTGGATAAGAAATATCAGAAAAAAGGATTCTTCCAACTTTATTGATAAGTATTTCCTAGATTTTTAAAAAATGTATTTTGTGAGAAGATACAGAGTTATAATTATTGTAATTTATATAACGGACACGTATGTAATATTTTGCAGCAACTGCCATCTTACTCTTGGTGATTGAAAATCTATGATACTGATTAAAAATTGAGGTGACCAGCTCAAAAGAGAAACATGACACTAATTTCCCTCTGTTGTAGAACTCGTCTCTACTTCAAGACACTTAGACGTATCCAGCAAAATCCCTTCTGATTTTGAAGGAGCAACTCCTAGAAGTACTGAAGTTCTTCATTGAAGAAGAAATTGGACCACTGAAGATCTACTAGTCCTCATGCATTCCAACAGCTGTTTTACCTCTCTGTTCTCCTTTACTGGCCCTGCTGTGAAGAGGCTGTTGGGCTGGAAGCAAGGAGACGAGGAGGAAAAGTGGGCTGAAATGGCAGTGGATTCCTTGGTGAAGAAGCTGATGAAGAAAAGGGGTGCCTTGCAGGAACTGGAGAGAGCCCTCAGCTGTCCTGGGCAGCCCAGCAAGTGTGTGACCATCCCCCACTCTTTGGACGGAAGGATGCAAGTCTTCCACCGCAAAGGATACCCGCATGTCATCTACTGCCGAGTCTGGCGCTGGCCCGACCTGCAGTCTCAGCATGAATTGAAACCTCTAGGCTGCTGTGAATTCCCCTTTGGTTGTAAGCAAAAGGACGTCTGCGTCAACCCTTACCATTATCAAAGGGTGGAAGCCCCAGGTGATTCAGCCAGCTGCATGGTTGCATAATTATACTATCTGCAAAAAAGGGAGCCACACAGAAGTTTTGATTGGAAGAAAGAGATCAAAGATCCAACAGGCAAACTTTTAGTTAGGGTTAGGTCACCAAGACCCGGAGAAGAAAAGACAGGAGGGATTCAGACGCTATTCTCATTAATAGGAATGAGCATGTCTTGACAACAGGCATACAAAGGGTTGCAATTCACTCCTGGGACCAGTTCATTGTTACTGCAAGTGCATCGGCAATGTGCTGGCAATGGTAATAACTCACTCCCCACCCCCACCCCCACTAGTCCCAGGTTAGATTGTCTTTCTCTCCTGTTTGGCTGCTGTGATTTGATCTTTTGTAGGCTATTTATTTTATGTACTTTGTTTCCCCCAAAATAAGAC
>WNWU01000029.1:11316346-11345895 GCA_012654045.1 Ptyas mucosa
AGGACAGGACAGGACAGGACAGGACAGGACAGGACAGGACAGGACAGAACAGAACAGAACAGAACAGAACAGAACAGAACAGAAGAATAGAATAGAATTCTTTATTGGCCAAGTGTGATTGGACATACAAGGAATTTGTCTTGGTGCATACGCCCTCAGTGTACATAAAAGAAAAGATACATTCGTCAAAAATCATAAGGTACAACACTTAATGATAGTCATAGGGTACAAATAAGCAATCAGGAAACAATATCAATATAAATCGTAAGGATACAAGCAACAAAGTTACAGTCATACAGTCATAAGTGGAAGGAGATGGGTGGTGGGAATGATGAGAAGATTAATATTAATGTAGATTTAATACTAGTTTGACAGTGTTGAGGGAATTATTTGTTTAGCGTTTGGGAAAAAAGTGTTCTTGTGTCTAGTTGTTCTGGTGTGCAGTGCTCTATAGCGTCGTTTTGAGGGTAGGAGTTGAAACAATTTATGTCCAGGATGTGAGGGTCTGTAAATATTTTCACAGCCCTCTTTTTGACTCGTGCAGTATACAGGTCCTCAATGGAAGGCAGATGGTAGCCATTGTTTTTTCTGCAGTTCTAATTATCCATTGAAGTCTGTGTTTATCTTGTTGGGTTGCAGAACCAAACAGACAGTTACAGAGGAGCAGATGACAGACTCAATGATTCCTCTGTAGAACTGTTATTAATAGCTCCTTGGGCAGTTTGAGCTTTCTGAATTGGCGCAGAAAGAACATTGTTGTGCTTTTTTGATGACGTTTTTGATGTTAGTTGTCCATTTTAGATCTTGCGATATGGTAGAACCTAGAAATTTGAAGGTCTCTACTGTTGATACTGTGTTGTCTAGTATTGTAAGAGGTGGAAGTATGGAAGGGTTTCTCCTAAAGTCTACCACCATCTCTATAGTTTTGAGTGTGTTTAGTTCCAGTTTGTTCCGGTCGCACCACAAGGCTAGTTGTTCAACCTCCCGTCTGTATGCGGATTCATCAATCTCAAATGAGACCGATAACTGTTGTGTCATTTGCGAACTTCAGTAGTTTAACAGATGGATTGTTTGAGATGCAGTCATCGGTGTATAGAGAAAAGAGAAGTGGGGAGAGCACACAGCCTTGGCAGGGCCCTTATGCTAATTGTACAGGTATCTGATGTGATTATGCTTAGCTTTACCTGCTGCTTCCTATTTGTTAGGAAGCTTATGATCCACTTACAAGTGTGTTCAGGTACCTCTAGCTGGTTTAGCTTAGTTAGAAGAATGTCTGGAATGATGGTATTGAATGCTGAACTAAAGTCTACAAAGAGAACAAAGAGTATAGCTTTCATAATTGTCTGGAGACCAAATTTGCTGGTACTACAGTGCACTTCTTTGGACACACACATTTGGAAGAGATAGGCTTTCCACTATAGGGTGACTTTTGCATCAAGGAAGACCAGCACAGTCTCTCCAGCAAAGGTGGGATCTGGGCCTTTCTATACCTGTTCTTCTGCTTTCTGGTTCCCAACGGCTTTTCATAGAACTTAGAACTATAGGGATGGAAGGGACCTTGGAAGTCTTCTTCTCAGGCCTAGTTAACCAAGGGTTTGCCCAGCACTGTTTTGAAAAACATGACTCCTCTTCCTCCTCCATCAAGAAATAAGCAGCCTTGATGGCTCCCCTCACTATCAGAGTCATCCAACAGACAGGGTGATTCTTTATTTATTTATTTTATTTATTTGTCAAGAACGTATTAGGTAATATATATCAGTATAAACATGGATTGGATACATAAAATAGATACAAATAGAGGAAACATTAGGACAGGGACGGTAGGCACGTTGGTGCTCTTATGTATGCCCCTTAAAGACCTCTTAGGAATGGGGTGAAGTCAACAGTAGACAGTCTAAGGTTAAAATTTTGGGGATTTGGGAATGAAACCACAGAATCAGGTAGTGTATTCCAGGCATTGACCACTCTGTTGCTGAAGTTGAATTTTCTGCGATCGAGTTTGGAGCGGTTCACTTTAAGTTTGTATCTATTGTGTGCTCGTGTATTGTTGTGGTTGAAGCTGAAGTAGTCATTGACAGGTAGGACATTGTAGCAGATAATTTTATGAGCTATGCCTAGGTCATACCAAAGACAGCGTAGTTCTAGGTTTTCTAGGCCCAGAATTTCAAGTCTGGTGGCATAAGGTATTTTGTTGTGAGCAGAGGAGTGGAGGACTCTTCTTGTGAAATATTTCTGGACATGTATTAATGTCTGATATTCAGTGTGGGTTCCAGACAGATGAGCTGTATTCGAGAATTGGTCTAGTAAATGTTTTGTATGCTCTGGTTAGTAGTGTGATATTACCGGAAAAGAAGCTACGCAAGATTAGGTTTACAACTCTTAATGCCTTTTTGGCAATGTTGTTACAGTGGACTTTGGCACTTAGTTCATTAGATATGAGTACTCCAAGATACTCTATTCTCACTTGCTTGGTGAGAACAGAAGCATGCATCCTGGGAACAGTCAAGGACCTGATGAAGTCCTTGCACAGCATGCACACTTTGAAAGAGGCAGAACCTGTGAGGCGCTAAAGACCAAGCCCATATGTGAAGGTTCAGTTAAACTGATTTATTGCTAAAAGCCTATTCACAGGAATCTTTTCAACTAATGGTCAGCACCTAGTTAGAGCTAGATAAGAGTCAAAGGCAATCAAGGGGCAGGTTGGACTTACTTCACTACATAGCTACACAGGAATCCTAGGCTGATCCCTCTTTTTGTTCTGCCACCTCTTCTCCTATATCTCTCTGTTTTAACTTTGAAGGGGAAGTTTATTCTGAACTTGATTTCTGGAAGGAGATAGTAGATCTGCTTAAAATTCCACAAAGGCTTCTGTGCTGTGATTACAGCACTCATTCGCTTCAGATTCAGGTTTAACTTTGAAAATATAACCAAGGATTCAATCCTGAGAGACTACCCTGTTTCCCCCAAAATAAGGCACCCTCTGATGATGAGCCCAATCGGGCTTTTGAGCGCATGGCAATAAGGCCAAGCGCTTATTTCAGGGTTCAAAAAAATATAAGCCAGGGTCTTATTTTGGGGGAAACACGGTATATAATAAGATACTTCACTTATATAATCATTACATCTTCAAAAAATGCCATAATTTAAATAACAGCATTGTGTGGATTTGTGTAGGAAAAGAATAAATGGTAATTAAGCCTACCCCAGAGGGAGAGGAAAAACCATTCCATGAACTGAAAGTCTGGCAGATGTAACTCCGTATTAGACTCAGCTTCCTTAATTCTTCCTTGCTGACGAATGCTGTATGAGTTGTTGAAGGCAATTCGCATTACTCCACATATTTTTATTAGATGCGTCCTAACCCTATCCACGATCGTATGACTTCTCAGTACTTCAAAATGCAAAGGAAAGGTAATGGGCAGGGGTGAAATGCTCCCGGTTCGGACCGGCTCGGGCGAGTAGGTAGCGATGGCGGCAGGCAGTTCGGAGAACAGGTAGCAAAAATCCCTGCCCCCGCCCCCATGCCCAGCTCATCAAAGCCTTTTTTTCTTTTAAATGGCTCTGACGAGCCAAGCTCTGACGATCCCAGCTGAGTTGCCTGCTAACCATTAAAAAAAATGGTTTTAAAAGTAAAAAAAAAAATGGCCATGCCCACCCAGTCACATTACCCCTCCCCCCACCAAGCCACGCCCACAGAACCGGTAGTAAATTTTAGATTTCAACCCTGGGTGAATTTGTGTGTATTTGACTAAAATCAAGAAAGTGTCTTCTTGAATAGAATGAAGAATGCAGCCACAATCGTCTCATCCTTTGCCATTTGTTGGTCTCTTCTGTAGGGCTGGGGAGCAGGATACCATCGCCAGGCAATCACCAGCACCCCGTGCTGGGTGGAGATCCATCTTCATGGAGCTTTGAAATGGCTGGATAAGGTGCTGAGGGAAATGGGCCCCCCAGAGGCTCCCATCTCTTCCATTTCGTAAGAATCATCTCCAATATCTGGTGGACAAATATGGCTTTGGATATATGTAGGATGTTTCTCTCTCTCTCTTTCTCTCCACTTTTATCTGATGATGTTTTTCATGCTGTTTTAATATTTAAGATGGTAATCTGTTGTGTTCTATTGATGACTTTACTCCTCCCGCTTATTCTAATTATTGATAATCATAATGAATGAGGGTAATTGTCATCTGCAATGATCCTGAGTGGAAGGTAATTAATGTATTGTTAATATGTTCTAACCTTTGCTTCAGTTTATAAGAATAAATAAATAATCTGTTAGGTTAATATTAAACGGTTACATTTTTTTTCTCTTAAAAATGTATGTCAATTTCATCATTTTTAAAAAATGGTAGAGTCCATCTCCAAGTATTTATTAATTTATTTAAAACATTTATATAGCTGCCCATCTTTCAGCAAATTCTTTTAAAAACTAGAAAACACAGGCAGTTAAAACATTAAAAACAAATCACCTGGAGGGAGGGAGGGGAGAGAGAGACAGAGGCACAGAGGCTGAGACCCTGGCAGAGGGGGAAAGAAAAAAAAGAAAAAGAAAACTAAGTGTCTCGTCTGGGCACCGGTCTACCAGCGGATCTGCCTTTAGACAGGCTGCCAGCCTTCTCCCCCACTCCTCCTCCTCTTCCCACCTCCCCCCCACGCCAAACTGGAGTCCCGCACCCAGCCCCGGTCTACCGGAAAGCCGGCAGGAACCACGACACCTGGGGCCACCTCCCCACAAGGGCAGCCGCCGCCACCAACCACCCCCTGCCCTCAGAATGGAGGGAGGCAGGCAGGAGCCCTGTGGCCCCTCCAAGGTAGCCCACACTCCGCTCGTTCGCAATGGACAGACAAAAGCTTGTGTGGGGGCCTGACTTTCAATAGATCGCAGTGAGGGAGCTGCTCTGCTACACACGAAACCCTGACCCAGAATCAGGTTATTTATGAATGGCCGCTGCTGTGACAGACAGCTCTCTGCACCGGGCCAGGTGGCCTGCCTATCCAAGGCCCACTGAGGCTCCTCGGTGCTGCGGTATCATTACGTTTAGGGGGGATTCTGACTTAGAGGCATTCAATCATAATCCCAGGGATGGTAGCTTTGCTCCATTGGCTCCTCAGCCAAGTGTGTACACCAAAGTCTCAACCTGCGGTTCCTCTCGTACTGAGCAGGATTAGTAGCGCAACAACACATCATCAGTAGGGTAGAATTAACCTGTCTCACGATGGTCTAAACCCAGCTCACATTCCCTATTAGTGGGTGAACAATCCAACGCTTGATGAATTCTGCTTCACAATGATAGGAAGAGCCGACATTGAAGGATCAAAAAGTGACGTCGTTATGAATGCTTGGCTTCCACAAACCAGTTATCCCTGTGGTAACTTTTCTGACACCTCCTGCTTAAAACCCAAAAAGTCAGAAGGATCATGAGGCCCCGCTTTCACGGTCTGTATTCGTACTGAAAATCAAGATCAAGCCGCTTTTACCCTTCTGCTCCGCGGGAGGTTTCTGTCCTCCCTGAGCTCACTTTAGGACACCTGTGTTATGGTTTGACAGGTATACCGCCCAGTCAAACTCCCCACTGGCGCTGTCCCTGGAGCGGGTTGCGCCTGGCACGTGCTGGGCGCTTGTAGCCAGAAGCAAGAGCCCCTCAGGGCTCGCCTCCCTGCCTCACCGGGTAAATGAAAAAACGATCAGAGTAATGGGGTTTCACTGGCAGCCGGGTGGGCCTCCAACTTATTCTACATCTCTCATGTCTCTTCACAGGGCCAGACTACAGTCAAGCTCAACAGGGTCTTCTTTCCCCGCTGATTCCTCCAAGCTCATTCCCTTGGCTGTGGTTTTGCTAGATAGTAGGTAGTGTCATCAAAATATTCCAATAAAGAGGAACACAGACAAACCACAAGCAATAAATCTTACTTTAAGATTCAGAGGTTTATTTCATGAGCAATTTGGAACATGAATAGCCAACATAGCAATGCAATTTCACAACAAAACGTACATTATTAAACCATTGCAATGGGGTCCAATGACATATTGCAAGTCCTACAAGGACTGCTATTAGGCAAAAGACACCATTCCCATCTCAAGTCACATTTCTTACACCTTCTTTTTTTACTGACATATGCATTCCATAGTTTCACTTCCTTGTTCTTTCTTACATTCTTATTGACCGTCACTCTCTGCAAACACCTGTGTACATTTGAAGCTCTCAGCCATTTGTTACTTTCAGTTCCTCATTTCCCACTGTCTTATTCTTCCTGCTCTAAATATATCCGTACAAGTACATACTTTGCAGAAAATGCAGCACACAAGTCAGCATATTAGAAATATGTCTGGTACATTTTGCAATTACGTTAATTTAAAACTTTGGTTCAGTGAGGCCTGCAAACCCACTCCTAGACCTTATTTCCTGCAACT
Source organism: Ptyas mucosa (assembly GCA_012654045.1). Lineage (NCBI taxonomy): Eukaryota > Metazoa > Chordata > Lepidosauria > Squamata > Colubridae > Ptyas > Ptyas mucosa. The sequence continues at coordinate 11,322,759 of WNWU01000029.1, forward strand.
TTCCAATGGATATATTTATCTTCTCACAGTGGGAATCAAGTTAGGGTTAGGGTTAGGGTTAGGATTAGGATGACGACACATTTGGCTACATTACATAAATTATTAGAGGGGCAAACCCCCCGAAGAGCGATAAATTGCTAATAGATGGTCGCACTAGTGGAGTTGCCACTGAATGGCGGGTCATTAATCACATGTCCACCAAGGTCCAGCATCAACTGGACCTTTCCCTGTTCCACGCATATAAAGGTCGTAACATTTGAGTGAGCAGGTGATGGTAAGGATGCATAAGTCCATAATGCATCTTCGGCTCAAGCCCAAAGTCTGTAGTCCTGCACCCGATGGTTCATACAGCAGTCCCTGGTTCGAGATAACAATAAGGAGATGTTGCACTGAAACGGAGGGGGAAATGGTGGCCCAGCAGTGGATTGGCGATGACATGGTCAGGCTGTCTGTAATTTGAGACCTTGATGTACCAGGTTCCCTGCATTCGATAACCGACAGCCACAGAGACATCCATGACCAATAACTGGTTCATTGCCTCCACGATTAAATCTGTTTTGATGAATAACGTGCCCGATATTATAATGGGTTTGACACTCAGGCGGATGCCTTGTTGGCGCAGGAGTTGGTCCAAGTGCTGTATGATGCGATTGTGTTGGGCACGTCATGTGTCACCTCACAGATTTTCAGGATGTTGTTGATCATCTCTGGGGCCCGGCAGGCTCCTCTGCAGCTCTTGTTGGTGATCTGCCTATTGGCACCTCGTGCACTCCATGCTCTTGTAGGGAGTACGCCACCCCTCAGTTGCATCCCCCAAAGATATAGACGGGGGAACACTCAGGAGGGGTGTAATAGTCAATCATGGCTGGCTGCATCGATCTTGGAGTCACCCGGCTCCCGACCGTCGATTGAGGTCAAGATCACGTTCTTCCATTCCTCCTGGACCTCAGCCTTCATTGTCACTACTGCAGTGTTGACCCTGCATGGCTGGTTCATCCAGTGCTGCAGAAGACTGAAGGCATCCTGGTGCTGCACCATCTGGAACATCATGGTGGGGTGGGATGCAATCTTCTCAAGTCACGATGCCTGGAGCAGCGAAATTGATGTGGCAAAACAAGGCACTCCCAGGCCTCCATCTTTGATGTTAGCGTGGAAGTAGCACCATGTTGAAGTAAGGTGCTAGTGATGGTTGGTGCCAGATCAGGTAATCAGCTGCAGGGATGCGATCTAGTTCCGGAGCACTAGCCGTCATACTCTTCAGCGCCACAGTGACCTCAGATGGGGTAACTCCATATAGGAGGGACCAATGCACAGCAGATGGAGTTATCAACCACACTTTGAGTTTCAAACACTGTAGACCAGTAGCTCTCCATCTCCGGTGGCAGGGGTCGAAGCCCGCTGTTGAATAATCAAGGGAAATTAAGAACAAGACAGGAATTGAAAGAATTGGGTACAGAAATTGATTGGTGGCCCTAAATGCTAATTAAATCTAGATACAAGACAGATTTGGCACAATTTGGATTTCAAAAGGGAATACCGTATATGAATTAGATAAAATTCTTCACGGAACAGATGATAAATTGATTAAAAAACCTATAACTATTTATTAAGATACAAATTGGAAGAAGCGGTAGTTAAAGAAAATATGATAATTTGGGTAAAAAAATTTGGATACAACATTGAATTAGATAAATGGGAGAAATTATGGAATATAAATTACAAACTAACAATGTCTGTACCCCATAAAGAAAATATGTATAAAATGTTTTATAGGTGACACATCCCACCTGCCAGATTGGCAAAGATGTTTCCAAATACCTCCCTCCTATTGTTCACATTAGTGTTTGTCAGTCATTGTCATGATTTAATTTTATGGATATTGTAAGGTAAATTGTAAGGAATTTAATTTTATCAATAAATAATATTGTTATTAAGTATGATATCAAGTTTTATTCAACGTACCTATAGTTTAACTAAGACTTAAAACTTCAAGCCTTCGCTGATGATGTGGTTTTTATCCTGAACAACCAGCAATAACAGGAGACAAATTGCTAGCAAAAATAGAAGAGTATGGAAGAGTAGCCGGACTTAAAATTAATAAACAAAAAACAAAGGCATTAAAGAAAAATCTTACAAATTTACAGGAAAAAGAATTAGAAGATAAATTAGGAATACAAATGGTAAAAAAAGTAAAATACTTAGGAATCTGGCTTACCAATAAAGGATCATCACTCAGAGAAGATAATTATAATAAGTTGACAAAACAGATAAAAAAGGATTTACAAATATGGAGCAAGTTACAACTATCATTCCTTGGAAAGACTGCATCCATGAAAATGAATGTATTACCCAGAATATTTTATTTGTTCCAAGTAATCCCAATAAGGCCAGGAAAAGACTTTTTAAAAAGATTTTAACAAAATGACTGCAAACTATATTTGGCAGGGGAAGAAGGCAAGAATTAAAATAAAACATCTTCAGGATACACAAGAGAAAGGTGGATTAGGACTACCAGATTGGGAAATGTACTATAAAGCGACATCATTGATTTGGATAAGAGATTGGATAGAGCTCAAAAATAAAAGAATATTAACACTAGCGGGCTTTGATTTCCAAAGAGGTTGGCACGCATTTTTGTGGGAGGGGAGAGATAAACACCATGGATACTTTCAACAGCATACTATTAGAGGAACATTGTTTAAAACATGGCAAGAGATCAAAAAAATGCACTATGACAAAATTCCAGAATGGCTATCGACTATGGAGGTGCAGATTTATCCTAATGCCATGCAGATGGACAAAATGAAAACTTATAAAGATCTGTTGAATAGCAAAGGAGAGTTAAGATCGAGACAAGAACTGAAAAAACAGGGTATAGACATTGACTGGTGGCCATATTTACAGATAGAATCAAGGTACAAGACAGATCTGGTACAATTCGGATTCCAAAAAGAGCCATACGAATTAGATAAAATCTTACAAGGAACAGATGATAAATTGATAACCAAAACCTACAATTATTTATTAAGATATAAGTTAGAAGAAGTGGTTAAGGAAAACATAATTTGGGCGAAAAATTTCGGATATAACATTGAATTGGAAAAATGGGAGAAACTATGGAACGTTAACTACAAACTAACAATGTCTATACCCTATAAAGAGAACATATACAAAATGTTCTACAGGTAGCACCTCCCTCCAGCGCACCTAACAAAAATGTTTCCGAATACCTCCCCAACGTGTTGGAAGTGCAAATTGCAAAAAGGAACTTATTATCATATGTGGTGGTCCTGTCAGAAAGCAAAACAGTTTTGGCAGGCAATCAGGATACAAATAGAAGAAATTACAAACCAGAAATTAGAAATGAAGCCAGAAACTTTTCTATTAGGAATAATCACGGGTCAGTACGAAAAAGAAATAAAGTATCTAATTATCCACATACTAACAGCTGCAAGGATAGTCTTTGCTCAGAACTGGAAGCACGAAGATACACCAACAGAAGATAAAATAATTGCTAAAATTATGGAATGTGCAAAAATGGACAAACTCACAAAGGAAATACATGAAAAGGAAGAAACAGATTACTATTTAGTATGGCAGAGATGGTATAACTGGTTGGAGAATAAGAAAGGAAAATAAAAGATACACAAAAGAGGTCAAAATTCATAGACAAAAATTGAGTACCAAGCAAGAAATATAATTGGTTAAATATGGAGTTTAAGATATTATTATGTAAGTAAATATGTAGACATATAGATAGGAATATAAATATAGTTTACCAATGTGAGAAACTTGGAAAAGAAGTCGCAAAACTTGATTTATGTTTATTTGTGGTGTTTGCTATATTGTTGTATATATATTTGTTTGTATTTTTTAATCAATAAAATTTTTATTATAAATAAATAAATAAATAATATCGTTATTAAGTATGATATCAAGTTTTATTCAACGTACCTATAGTTTAACTAAGACTTAAAACTTTAAGTAAAGTTTATTAAGTTAATTTTAGAGAACATTGTGGAGTGAAAGAAGATGTACAGGTGAAACTCAAAAAATTAGAATATCGTGCAAAAGTTCATTTATTTCAGTAATGCAACTTAAAAGGTGAAACTAATATATGAGATAGACTCATGGAAACCCCAAATTCACAATCTCAGAATATTGTGAAAAGGTTCAATATTCTAGGCTCGAAGTGTCCCACTCTAATCAGCTAATTAAGCCAGAACACCTACAAAGGGTTCCTGAGCCTTTAAATGGTCTCTCAGTCTGGTTCAGTAGGAATCACAATCATGGGAAAGACTGTTGACCTGACAGTTATGCAGAAAACCATCATTGACACCCTCCGTAAGGAGGGAAAGCCTCAAAAAGTAATTGCAAAAGAAGTTGGATGTTCCCAAAGTGCTGTATCAAAGCACATTAATAGAAAGTTATGTGGAAGGGGAAAGAATGGAAGAAAAAGGTGCACAAGCAGCAGGGATGACCGCAAGCTGGAGGGGATTGTCAGGAAAAGGCCATTCAAAAGTGTTGGGGACTTTCACAAGGAGTGGACTGAGGCTGGGGTCCGTGCATCAAGAGCCACCACACACAGACAGATCCTGGACATGGGCTTCAAATGTTGTATTCCTCTTGTCAAGCCGCTCCTGAACAACAAACAACGTCAGAAGCGTCTTACCTGGGCTAAAGACAAAAAGAACTGGTCTGTTTCTCAGTGGTCCAAAGTCCTCTTTTCTGATGAGAGCAACTTTTGCATCTCATTTGGAAACCAAGGACCCAGAGTCTGGAGGAAGAATGGAGAAGCACACACTGCAAGATGCTTGAAGTCCAGTGTGAAGTTTCCACAGTCTGTGTTGATTTGGGGAGCCATGTCATCTGCTGGTGTTGGTCCACCGTGCTTCATTAAGTCCAGGGTCAATGCAGCCGTCTACCAGGAGATTTTGGAGCACTTCATGCTTCCTTCCGCAGACGAGCTTTATGGGGATGCTGACTTCATTTTCCAGCAGGACTTGGCACTTGGCCACATTGCCAAAAGTACCAAAACCTGGTTCAATGACCATGGGATAACTGTGCTTTATTGGCCAGCAAACTCGCCTGACCTGAACCCCATAGAGAATCTATGGGGCATTGCCAAGAGAAAGATGAGAGACATGAGACCGAAAAATGCAGAAGAGCTGAAGGCCGCTATTGAAGCAGCCTGGACTACTGTAATGCTCTCTACATGGGGCTCCCCTTGAGGAGCACCCGGAGGCTCCAGCTGGCGCAGAGTGCGGCCGCGCGGGTGGTGATGGGAGCGACGTGGCGCTCTCATGTGACACCGCTCTTGCGCGAGCTGCACTGGCTCCCGGTGGTCTTCCGGGTGCGCTTCAAGGTGTTGGTTACCACCTTTAAAGCGCTCCATGGCTTAGGACCCGGGTACTTACAGGACCGCCTACTACCTCCAATAGCCTCCCACTGACCGGTACGCTCCCATAGAGAAGGACTCCTCTGGGTGCCGTCGGCCAAACAATGTCAACTGGTGGCCCCCAGGGGGAGAGCCTTCTCTGTGGGAGCACCCACTATCTGGAACGATCTCCCTCCAGAGATTCGGCGGATCCCGGACCTTCGTGCTTTCCGCCGTGAGTTAAAAACTTTTTTATTTCATCAAGCGGGCCTGACATAGTATCTCCCCTTTTTATAAGAAAATTTTAAATTGTATAATCCAAATTTTTAAATCTGGGATTTATATATTTTTTAAAAAAATGGGTTTGAATTATTGGGCAATTGTTTAATTTGGTTTTAATTCGGTTTTAAATTTTGTATTTATGTTTTTTATCTCTGCCTGTTCACCGCCCTGAGTCCCCTCGGGGAGAAGGGCGGTATATAAATCAAATAAACCATAAACCATCCTGGTCTTCCATAAAACCTCAGCAGTGCCACAGGCTGATAGCATCCATGCCACACCACATTGAGGCAGTAATTGATGCAAAAGGGGTCCAAACCAAGTACTGAGTACATATGCATGCTTATACTTTTCAGAGGTCCGATATTGTTCTATGTACAATCCTTGTTTTATTGATTTCATGTAATATTCTAATTTTCTGAGATTGTGAATTTGGGGTTTTTCATGAGCTGTAAGCCATAATCATCAAAATTATGGGAGGCAAAGTTACTTGTGTCCGTGGAAATCCTTAAGCCACACGTGCCTCCTGGGTGGTGCTAAATGAGTAATAGACAGACTGGTAGCCAGACATCTGCGAGGATCTCCTGGCTTCACACACAACCCCACGGTCCTTTTAAGGTCCTTTTAAGTACCAAAAAAAATAAATAAGAGAAACAGCAGAAATAACAGAAATAACAAGTACCAATGCTAAAATGATTTGGAATATTGGAAGTTCAATATGTATATGCCAACTTAACATCGAAGGCAGTAGTAGGTCAAAATGTGAACATCTCTCTAAACTACTACTTAAAAACTGTTGATTTGGCTGTGATCCAGGAAACACGCATTGAGAATGAACAGCAGCTTAAAAGCAGAGGAAGAATACCTGGATATGATGTCTTAGGTGCTATTTTTCATAAAACGTATGGCCTGATAACATATGTGCGTAATAACATTGAAAACGCATACCTATTGGAAACAAGCAGTGAGGGTAACATCCACACTATCACAACTAAGATTGGAGATACCCAAGTTATGAACATCTATAACATCTACCTACTATCTCCTGGGCTAACACAGTTCTTCCAAGGATTCCACACCCGGGCATCTACATAGGAGATTTTAATCCATCATACTCAATGGAGATATATGCTTAACAATACTAACGGCGAGACCCTCTGCGAATGGGCAGAGCAGAACAACCTATACCTAGTTTTTGATGCTAAAGATCGAGGCACTTTTAAATCAGCTGCATGGAAGAAAGAATACAACCCAGACCTATGTTTTGTTACACAAGATAATACCAAACCTATACCTGCCTCTCGACAAGTACCACCAATGTTCCCCCATAGCCAACATAGACCTGTTATCATTAAGACAGGAATAAAGATATCTATTATTAGATCTATACCTCGACCAAGGTGGAATTTGAAGAAGGCTAACTGGGAAAAGTACATGATGGATCTTGAGAACACAATAGGACGTATTCCGGCAACTAGTAACAGCTACTATCACTTTGTTGGAGCAATTATGTCATCAGCTAAAAAATCCATCCCACGTGGCTTCCGCAAGGAATATATCCCAGGATGGAATGAAACTTGTGAAAACCTGTACCAAAAACTTTTAGAGAATGATGATGCTGAGATAACTGATGAACTTCTTCATAATCTTGACCTGGCGCGTAGGCAGAAATGGGAGCAAACTCCGTCTGGATTAGATTTTAAACAGTCAAGCAGGAAGGCATGGAGCCTACTGAGAAAACTGGGAGGAGACCAACCAGCTCAACATAAACAACAAGAGGTTACTTCAGATCAAGTAGCAACTCGTATTGTCAACTTAACTAGAGTACCCCATGATAAGAAACATACTAAACTAGTGAAAAGAGAACTAAAGCATTTAAAAACTCTGGGATTGCCTAACCAGGAATACGCTCGAAATAGACAGAGGCAGCTGAAATAGACACTGCCTTGAAGAATGTCAAAGCTGGAAAATCTCCTGGTTTTGATGGAGTAATGCCAGAATTTATCATCCTGTTGTGGCTCCGACCCCCGAGCCCATCGTATCGGAGGAAGAAGGCTCCGAACATGAAGGAGAGGAGCCGGCCAGGCCTCCCTCCCCCGGCCCCTCCTCTCTGACAATTCCTCAGGTGTCGGCCGAAGGAGAGGAGATTGGCCGGGAGCCAGGTGTCTCCGATCAGTCGGAGAGTGATGAGGGAGACAAGTTATGGCTGGACCCACGTCAGCGTCAGCGTGCTAAACGATCACAGCAGATGAGGAGGCGTGCCAGGGATTAAGCTGAGTCACTAGACCACACCCCACAGGCTATATAAAGGAGTGGGGTGGCCGTTTAGATTCTGTGACGGACAAAGTTAATTCTTGCAAGCTCCTTTGGTGCAAGCCTCAGTCTGCTGAAGGATTGTGAATTGGACTGTTTTTTCCCAGCCGGTGTGTATTGCATTTGTTATCTGGTGGAGGAACACCCCCCTTCTTGTTACAGTAAAGAACTTGGCAGCCGGTTCCCACGCTTGTGTGTGCCAATTATTTAACCCTCGACTGTCTGTGAGGGTTTGTGCGTGTGGAGGACGGGGACAGAACACATCCATTCTGGACCTCGCACAAGAGAATGGCTGGCAAAATTCTATACAGATATCCTAACTTCCAGTAGGCTCTCTCCAGAATTTAAAAGAACCAAGGTAATTGGCATATGAAAACCCAGAAAAGAAAGCAATAAACCAGAAAACGATCACCCCATTGCTCTGTTAAGTGTCTGTTATAAACTACTTGAAAGGTTGATACTTAACAGAATCGAACAGAAAATTAATGAACAAATACCGGTTGAACAGGCTGGGTTTAGATCTTATCGAAGCTGTGCTGATCAGGTCCTTATTCTTACAAGTCATATTGAAAGCAGCTATCAGAATAAATTGAAAACATCTATTGTATTTATGGATCTCACAGCAGCAAACGACACAGTATGGAGGGAGGGCCTATTAAACAAATTCCTCCATGCTGTTCCCTGTAGGACTATGGGCTGCCTAAGAAATAACATGCTTTCAGCAAGAACCTTTCAAGTCTTCGTGGGTGACAAAATCAGTAAGCAAAGACACCTGAATAACAGACTCCCTCAGAGCTCCGTGCTGGCCCCATCTCTATTTATTTATTTTAAGTTTTTTATTTTGATTAAAAAAAAAGAAAACAAACACACACAAATATGACAATACGATATACACAACAAGTAAACATATATCAAGTCTTATGACTTGTATTTTAGATATTCACATCGGTAGACTATATTCCTCTCTCTATATCTCTACACCTTTACTTAAAAAATATGAATCGGACCCACAAAAAGAGCCCCACAGTAAAACGATGAAAGAAGGAATAAATCTTACAAAACACAAAATAAATCTAATTACAATAACAGAAATGGCAAGGAAAATCAAACTGACAAAACAAAATCAATTTGAACATGCAAACAAAACGGCGTTGGCTGGCTTATAAATTGAAAAAAGAAAAGGAGAAGAGAACAATATATCAGTTACAAAATGAGGAAGGGCAAATGTACCATAGGAATGAAGATAAAAAACGAATAGCAAAGAACTTTTTTCATAGTCTATACAAACAAGAAGAAATCCGAGAAGATATTAAAAGATATTTAAGTAAAATTAATATCCAAGAATTAAAAGAGACTCAGAGAGAATTATTGAACAGACCGATTACTATGTTCGAATTGACAGAAGCAAAGAAAAAAACAGAAAAACAATAAAACCCTGGGACCAGATGGCATACCATCAGAATTTTATAAAATATGCCAACATCCAATGGATGAAATTTTATTACAGGTATTCAATGATGCACTTTTAGAAGCCAAAATTCCCCAATCATGGACTGAAGCAACCATCACATTTATACCCAAGGAAGAATCAGATCCCACACAAATAAAAAACTACAGACCAATATCACTCCTAAACGTAGATTATAAATTATTCACATTAATCATCACACAGAGATTGAAAAAAAATTATCAGCGAATACATTCACCCAGATCAGAATGGTTTTATTCCAAGAAGACAAATCAAAAACAACACGAGATTAATAATTGATGTCCTCGAATATTATGAACAAAAATCAGACAAACAACTGGCACTAATCTTTCTGGATGCGCAAAAAGCTTTCGACAATCTAAATTGGCAATTTTTCATATTACAATTAGAAGCAATGGGATTTGGCGACAAATTTTTAAACATGATTAAGAGGATTTATTCCACCCAAACAGCAAAAATATTGATAAACGGAGAGATGAGAGATCAATTAGAAATATCCAAAGGAGTGAGACAGGGATGCCCCCTATCTCCTTTACTGTTTATATTATCATTAGAAATACTATTAAATGAGGTTAGGAAAGATAAAGAAATAAAAGGACTAAAAATCAAGAATGAGGAATACAAACTACAAGCATTTGCTGATGATGTTGTATTTATTATAGAACAATCAGCTCAAACAGGAATGAAATTGTTGGAAAAAATAGAACAATATGGGAAAGTAGCCGGACTTAAAATCAATAAACAAAAAACAAAAATATTAATGAAGAATCTCACAAACTCACAAGGAAAAGAATTCAAGGACAAATTAGAAATACAAATAGTTAAAGTAAAATATTTAGGAATCTGTCTCACTAACAAAGGATCAACACTTAAGGAGGACAACTACAACAAATTGGCAAAACAGATTAAAAAAAGATGTAGAAATATGGAGTAAATTGCAACTATCACTCTTAGGAAAGATCGCATCCATTAAGATGAATATATTACCAAGAATATTATACTTATTCCAAGTAATTCCGAAAAACCTAGGAAGAGCCTTTTTCAAGGATTTCAATAAAATGATCGCGGACTATATTTGGCAAGGAAAAAGGGCAAGAATTAAATTAAAACATCTCCAGGACACATGAGAAAAAGGTGGACTAGGACTACCAGATTAGCAAATACAGTCATGGCCATTGTTAAATTGGGTGAATGAGGACTCAGCAAGCCAAGCAGTGTGTGACAACAGCTCTTTATTTCAGGGTGAGAATCCAGCAACTGACCAGGGGAAACAGCTCCCCTTATATACCTTGCAGCTATGGTGGTCAGCAAATCAGCTGATGGTCAGTTAATTCAAACTTCCCTTCCTGCACGTACTTGGAAGGTGTTGGGGCATAGTGGTCCTTTAAAAGCGTTTGTAGAGTTTGCCACGAGAAGGTGTGGACCGTGTTCGGTTCCGACAAGGCTTCGGCCATGTCGAACACCTTCGGCCTGCAGTGACTCAGAAACAGGGCTTTCTTCCGAACGTCCGATAGCCCTTGGAGGTCGTTGCCCACCATGAAGCACTCGAAGCGGGACATGTACGATCCCCACTTCTCTTCCGCGGGGTTGAAAGGCGCTGGTGGGGTGTAGGCAGACATCGTAGGTAGATTCTCAGGTCCTCCGCTTGCTCGCCTGGCTGGTCTCGGTTTCAGCTCTCGTTGGCTCGTGGCTTCAACTCTTTCTGTAGGCTTGTGGTGTCAGCTCTTGCCGTGGTTTCTGGCCTCAAAATCCCATCCTCGTCGCCAATGTTATGTTGGGTGAATGAGGACTCAGCAAGCCAGGCAGTGTGTGACAACAGCTCTTTATTTCAGGGTAAGTATCCAGCAACTGACCAGGGGAAACAGCTCCCCTTATATACCTTGCAGCTGTGGTGGTCAGCCAATTAGCTGATGGTCAGTTAATTCAAACTTCCCGCCCAAACTTATATACATAACAGCCGTAAATGTTGGCACCCCTGATTTCAGTTATTTATTCCAAAGGGTATGCAACCAAATATTAAGTAAAGGGTGCCAATAATTTTGTCCAGCCCATTTTTGGAGTTTTGTGTGACATTATGTCCAATTTGCTTTTTTCCCTCCCTTTTTTGGTTTTGTTCCAATACACACAAAGGGAATAAACATGTGTATAGCAAAACATGTGGTTACTGCAATACTTTTCATTTTCTGAAAAAATTTCAGGGGTGCCAACATTTACGGCCATGACTGTATACCATGAAGCAACATCACTCATCTGGATAGAACTTAAAAACAGACGGATACTGACAATAGAAGGGTTTGACTTATTGAAAGGGTGGCACGCATTTTTATGGGAGGAGAGAGATAAACAGCATGAATACTTCTGGAGACATATCATCAGAGGAACACTCTTAAAGACTTGGTTAGAAATCAGAAAAAACCATTACGATAAAATTCCAGAATGGCTTTCAATGATGGAAGCGCAAATATACCCCAATGCAATGGATATAAATAAAATGAGAACCTACTGAACAGTAAAGGAGAGCTAAGATCACGAGAAGAATAGAAAGAACAAGGTACAGACATTGATTGGTGGCCATATTTACAAATAAAATCTAGATACAAAATGGACTTGACACAATTTGGATTTCAAAAAGAACCGAATGAATTAGATAAAATTCTATTGGGAACAAACGACAAATTAATGACTAAAATTTATAACTATTTATTAAAATATAAATTAGAAGAGGAGATCGTCAAGGAAAATATGATTACATGGGCAAAAAATTTTGGGTATAGTTTCGAATTGGATAAATGGGAAAAATTATGGAAAGTAAATAGTAAACTAACAATTTCTGTACCCTATAAAGAAAATATCTATAAAATGTTTTACAGGTGGCACCTCCCTCCCGCGCGCCTAGTCAGAATGTTCCCCAACACTTCCCCAGACTGCTATCCCTAGGGGGGGAGGTGTTGACCCGCTCAGAGAAGGTACGTAATTTGGCAGTCCTCCTAGACCCATGGCTTAGCTTGGAAGATCATTTGATTGCCGTAGCCAGGGGGACCTTTGTCCAGATGCACCTGGTTCGCCAATTGCACCCCTTTCTGGACCGAGATGCCTTACTCACAGTTGCTCATGCCCTCATCACCTCTCGTTTGGACTACTGCAATGCACTTTACATTGGGCTGCCCTTGAGAAGCACTCAGACTTCAACTGGTGCAGAATGCGGCCGCGCGGGTTGTCATGGGGTGCCTCGGTACTCCCATGTTACACCACTCCTTCACAGTCTGCATTGGCTCCCAGTTGTCTTCCGAGTGCAATTCAAGGTGCTGGTGATCACATTTAAAGCCCTACGTGGCCTAGGACCAGAGTACTTGTGAGACCACCTCCTGCCACTGGTAGCCTTCCATCGCCCAGTTCGCTCTCACAGAGTTGGCCTCCTCAGGGTACCTTCGGCTAGACAGTGCTGACTGTTGACCCCTAGGGGGAGAGCCTTCTCTGTGGGAGCCCCTACCCTCTGGAATACATTACCCCCTGGAACTCCGGATAATCCCCGACCTCCGAACCTTCCGCCGGGCCTTGAAGACCTGGCTCTTCCAACGGGCAGGTCTGGGTTGACTCTAAACTGATTTTGTAGCTTTTTAAATTCTTAAATCTTAAATTTGAATTGGTATTCCCACGTTTAACCTATTTATTGGATATTCTGTTTTAATTTGTCTTTTAACTTTTGTATTCTCTGTTTTTTATTGTTGTGAACTGCCCTGAGTCCTTCGGGAGAAGGGCGGCATACAAATCCAATAAATAAATAAATAAATAACCTGTGGCCCCTTGTGGACATCATTGCTCCGTCGGAGGTCACTGAAGCCTTTCAGGGTATGAAACCCAATGCACCTGGACTGGATAGAATCCCTGAAGAGCTACAGACCAGGGACCAACCTTTATTAGCACGCTACTTGTCAACGTTCCAGAAGAACCCAACTCCAATTAAAAACTCCGAGAACATTTTCTCAAAGTTCCCGTTTATTAGAGTAGATATACTGGCACAGCTGTCAAAGATGGAGGCCTGTGGGTGCCATGCTTCTCATCTTCAATTCCATTTCTGCAAAAACGGCTTAAGAAGTTTGCGTCGAACCCTGCAACTCTGTTTCAGATCATGCAGCAGCAAGACTCCTTCCAGTTCCTAGGGCACAGACTGGACCAATCATGCAGATTGAACTCAACAGTCGTAACGACAAAAGCAGAAGTATGAGAATGGAAGAACATTCTCTCCAACTCTATTGACAGCAGAGAGCTGAGTGCCCCGGATGTAGACAAAGCCAGTCCGACCTGTTCAGGTGTTCCCCGTTTATACATACCGGCATGTTTATTTTATCAAACTGGGACTGTTACGATCCCTCTGGTGGGCAGTTGCAGGCACTGGGTTTGAGTTGCAGAGATATTGCAACTGTCTTGTGCTGATTTGCGACTTGCTCCATTGCTATGACCTTTATTATCTGGGACCAAAACTTTTGAGTGGACAATTATGAACATTGGGGAGCAGTCATGGAATATGACCTGCTACATGGCGATTGCTCCTGCTGGACTGTCATATAGCAACAATGTCTCCTTAGAGGGCTGGTCTGCAGGGGAGGGATTGGTTGTAACTATAACTCTTCTGTTTTGCCAACCTATCTAAAAATAAATGTAAAATAGCCAAATGCCTCATCAACTAGTGACGCGTGTGAATGAAACAGTGAGATTTCCACTGTCCCTAGGATCTAACAAAATAGCAAAGGGGAATGGGTTAGGTGGAATCAGTGGGGAAAGAAGGCAACAAATCAGCACTATAGCCTATGCCCATGACCTAGTTGTCCTCACAGAGAAGTCCACCATGCTCAAGGAAAAAGTTAACTTCCTATCTGGAGCCCATCATAAAGCTGGTATGGCACTTAACCTAAGAAGTCCTTTGGCCTCACCATCAACAAAGGAGGAAGCAATGGAGCAGCAACATAGTCTACGCCAGGCATCCTCAAATTACGGCCCACAGGAAAGATCCAGCCTGCTGATGCAGTACAGGTAAACAGCAGAAATAACTCTTAAAGGGGCAACTTACACAGCCTGTGTATGTCCTTGTTGGACGCTGAAGGTGGTGCGGGCAATCATTGGACCCCTCATATTGCAGCTAAGATCCAGGCCACCCAACCTGCTGGACTAACCACCTTGCAGTGGGCTTATTAGCTTACAGCTAATATATATAAATAAATATAGAAGAGACGATAGGCATCACGATCTCCAGAACATTTGAAAGTTTAAAATTTTTTATTTTAAAACTTATACTAAGCTTTCGTCGGTCCCTACTGACTTCGTCAGAGTATAAAATCACCATTGAGGAGCTGCTTGCTTTTATGTAATGCTAAACAATTTAGTCATTGTGCGCGTAACAAGACCACACCCTTGCGTTCTCCTTGCAATTAACTTTTTTCTGCCTTAGTCATGCTAACAGATGACGATGCGCTCCCCCCTGCCTCCTTCCCCATTGTGTACTGCCTCTTTCTCTCCCTAGGGGGTAACGCCTGGACTTCAGGACTCCAGTGGTATTAATGTGAGCACTAGTGGCACAGGTTTCACTAAGAATTCTGTGTGTTCCAGCTTCCTCTGTACCTGCAGAATCCAGTTCCCATCCCAGTGAAGCCTGAGCATGCAGATTCTACCCCCACCCCACCCCCCGCCAGAAGTGAACGCTGAGTGAGTAGCTGCCCTCCCAGAAAAGCGACAGAAGATAACGAGGCCCCGTGACCATATAACCAGCGCTGGAAGACGGGGATGCTGAAGAAAGAGCTCCTCACACTTCTGGTCCCCCACTTCCCAGGTTGTTTGCTGGAAGACATAAACAAGCGCCTCAAACCCCACCACCACACACACACAATCAAATGGGTCCCACCATCTGACTGTCCCGTGCCGAACCGTCATCCTCCACCAGTTCCTGTTCTGACCTGGTTCCCATTCCAAACCCTGCTCCATTCGAATTTACTCAACATTTAAGAGTAGCCAAGCCTCCATTGCCTCCAATTGGGTGATGGCGCAACTGTAGCCACCGCTGCACCAGAAGCAGCCCCATTCCGCTTCTACTAGCACCAGCATCACAGCCAACAATGGTCCAGCTGGCTCAGCCCCCGCCACCAGCATGAGTCGCTCATCAACAGAAGAGGGAACACAGCCCGCCTGCCCTGGGAATGAAGTTTAATGGCGACCCAAAGCAATTGACAGTCTTCCTAACCCAGGTGTGGACTATATGCAGCAATATGGAACTGACCTACCAACTGAAGTGGGCAAGGTGGGATATGTGACTTTGGCACTGGAGAGAGAAGAGGCAGAGTGGATATTGATCCCCACGACAATGACGCAGCAGAGCTACACTATTTCAACCAGTTCATGGGCCTTGAAGAGGTGGTTCAGGGGGCCCTTAGCTGATAGAAAAGCCAGAATAAAACTCAAATCTACAGTATAAGGCTGTGATGGTAAACCTGTGGCATGCATAGCCATTCCTGTGAGCGCGCGAGCCGTTACCCCAGGTCAGCTCCACCGCGCATGTGCGTGCGTCTCCCGCTGGCCAGATGATTTTCAGGTCTCTGCCGCGCATGCAGGAAATGTGCATTCATACCCATGCCGCCCCGCCCTTCCCAGGAGTCTCCACGTGGCCTGTTTTGGATGCCAGGTAAGTACAGGGTTCGCACGGAGGCTGTGGGAGGGTGAAAAACAGGCCTACCAGAAATCCGGAAACAGGCCAAGGGAGGCCGTTTCTGCCCTCCCGGAGGCTCCAGGAAAGCCTCGGGAGCCTGTGGAGGGCAAAAAACGGACCTCACAGAAGTACCGGAAACGAGCTTCAGGGACACCTGCTATGCCCTAAACAGGGCACCGGGGGGGGGGGGGGGGAGGGGGGGGGGGACCCGGGGGGGGGGGGGGCCCCCCCCCGCCGGGGGGGGGGGGGGGGCATGGGGGGTTGCACGTGCCTGCGCAGGGGGGCGGGGCATGCATGGGTGGCATTGCATTATGGGTGTGGACACGTACGCAATAGCGTGCATGCACATTTTTGGCACCCAAGGAAGAAAAGGTTAGCCATCACTGGCATAAGGCAAGGCAGACGACCCATAGTTGCCTACATCTAAGAATTCTGAAGCCTAGCTTGCAGACTAGCCGACTGGCCACATGACTTGCTGATTGCTTCCAAGACAGCCTTAGCAATGAAATTTTCTACACCTGTCCCTCTCGGGGCATCTTCCAACTAGGCCTGCTGATAGTAGTGTTATGTCGCAATAATGTAAAGGCCCTTCTCTGGTTGGGAATAGTTAGATGTGTGAGTTACAGTGCTGGCACCAAGACGTATCCCTAACTGTCCATTGTGGGAAGCTCTGCAGCATTTCCCACATTCCTCTCTAGGTCTATGTCATAAACACCCCGTTTGAGTGTGTTTGCCTGCTCCTAGCCCAGGGATTACAGAAAAGGGAGGGAGAGGAGGGGATTGAGCTTGTCATAAACCATTTGTTTTCACCCACTTTGAAACTTGTTTCAGTGGCACTCAGCCCATTAGGGAGGAAAGTCTACTTCACCCAGAAGAGGAGAGCGCAGCTTGCTACTGGTCTCCGCTCTCACCATTTCAGCCTCTGTGCATAATGGAGCACTAAAGATGCTGTGTGAAACTTGAAAAATTGTTCTTTTGAATTTAGACGGGACACATTCAAATGCTTCAAGATTGCAAGACAGTCTTAAAAGAGGCTAGTTACATGGCTTTTGGGCGCCTCCACATGGCCACCCCTGGGGAAGGTAAGGGAGGAGTCTTTAAGTCCCCCATATTGGAGCTAAGATCCAAGCCACCCCCTACTAGGCTAACCACCTTGAAGAGGGTATGCTGCTGGTTACAGAAATGACAAAGAAAAAGGGTCCTGGTCCCCCTGGACTTTCGGACTCTGGCAATACAGACAGAAGAGCCAATGAGACGAGCCTTGCAAACACGTTGGAACATCCCAGCTTCCCATGGTAATGTGGTCTCCGATTCAATACCAAATGGGGCCTCGGCATGCACCAATCCCATTGCCACCTGGCAGAAGCGAATGCCGAGCATGTAGCTGCCCTACCCACAAAGCGCCTGATGTGGATCCTGGAGGATGACGAGGCCCTGCAGCGACACGCTGAACGGCTCTGGGAGAAGGAGATGAAGAAAATGCTCTACACACTCCTGATCTCCCACTTCCCAGGTCGCTCGCAAGAAGCCATCAAGAAGCACCTCTAGTCGATCAAAAGGGTCCCACCACCAGATCTCTTTGTTTCTTGTAGATGTTGGACGACAAAATCTATTAGGGTGACTCTCCATGATGCTGCTGAGTCAAAAACAGGAACCAGGACAGGAACTGATGGTGCTGCAGGGTCAGGAACAGAACCTGGTGATGGAAGACACTGGATGGTTCGATGGTGAAGGGGCCATTTAATGAATTGGAGATGCTTCTTCATGACTTCTTGAGTGACCACGGAAGTGGGAGAACAGTAGTATAAAGAGCTCCTTCTTAGCATCCCCCTCTTCCAGAAATGTCAGTGTGTTGTCATAGAAATTCAATGTCTTGCAGGGATCACATCAGATGCTTGGTTGGTAGGGCAGCTACTCGTTCAGCACTGAGTTCTCCCGGATGCCGGAGGAACTTGTGCATATTGAGACAAAACTGTGATGGATACTGGAGCCCACAGGAATTGGCTGGAACAAGAAAAACTGTGAGAGGGAACATCTATGCTATTAGCAATCCCATGTTCATTGCTGGACTCTTGGGATCCAGAAGGACCCAAACTCTTTTTCTCTTTTGTTAATGTAACTAGCAGATAATCCCCTACAAAGTGGTTGGCCCAGTCGGGGATGGCCTGGATCTTAGCTCTAGTATAAGGAGTACAAAGACTCCTCCCATACCTTCTCCAGCAGTTCCTATGAGAAGGTGCCCAGGCCATGTTATGGGTTCTTAGCTTTCGACAAATGTCTTGGAAAGCAGGGAGTTAATAGTGTATAAAGCTCCTTCTTCAACATTCCTGGCCAGAGTGGTATCACAGGGCGTCGTCATGTTTGATACTTTTTACTTAAAGATGTCTCTATGAAGAAATAAAACAATTATGTCAAGATTTATGGGGTGGTTAGAATTCTGTAGCACTGGATTTTATCATATTGTTGATCCACTATGTAATAGGAATGATCAGAACATGAACTTCCATACAGAAAAAGTAAATCCATGACAAGTTTTTTCCTTACATTTATTAGCATACTTACTCACACCAAGGTATTTGGTTTTGTAACATGAATACAAAAAGACATAGGACTGTACAGAGATCCTGATTCAAAAATGCCTGGAGAATAAACAGCTTGTACAGAGCACCTGCGAGTTAGAGGCAGAGGCAAAGGGGGAGGCATGCAATCTGAATGCGCCACGCAGGCCGTGGGAAAGCCAAGAGGCAGTGGGTCAGAGTGGCTGGTGGCCGCAGGCTTTGTCTTCATGTGGAAGCAGCAGAGGCGCGTGGGAGAAGGCAGGTGATCTGGAAATGCTGTGTGGGTCGCAGGAAAGCCAAGTTGGTGGCCCAGAGTGGGGGGGGGGCAGCCGCAGGAGGCTCGTCTTTACCTGTCTTGGCTTGCCATGCAATGCGTTGTGATTGCCTGTCTTCCGCCCCGCACCTTTGCCTCCATCTGCTGCCGCTGCCGCTGCCACTGCATGAAGACAAGCCTCCAGCAGCCACCTGCCCACAGGGCACTCTCAGCTTTCCTGCAGCGTGTCTGGGTCACCTGCCCCCCCTGCCGCGCCTCTGCCTCGTCTGCTGCTTGGACAGGGAAACAACTCACTTGCGCTGCGCGAGCTGTGCAGCCCCAGAGTGCATTGACCAAGGGACCAGCAGGCTGCAGGTGCTGCCAGGTACTGTTAGTCCCCCCTGCACTTGCCTGAAATCTTGTTTCCCCAAAAATAAGCCCTAGTGCTCATTTTGGAGCCCAAAATAGTTTCAGAGATACATGGTATATCTTGCAGCTGCCCTCCACAACTGATATACAATCCTGGAAAAAGGCAATTTAATTTACAGTACAGGTAGTTCTCGAGTTGCAACTATTTGTTTAGCGTTCATGTTTACAATCTCACTGAAAAAAGTGACTTCTGATTGGTCTTTGCACTTATTACCATTGCAGCAACCCCAGACTCTTAAATCAAAATTCAGGCACTTGGCAGTATATATGACCGTTGCAGTGTCTTGTGATTGTGTGATTGCCATTTGCAACTTTCTCAGACACCTTCCGACAAATAAAGTCAATGGGGGAAGCTAGATTTCACTTAATGACCCTGTAGTTCACTTAAGAACTGCATGATTCACTTAATAACCATGACAAAAAAGATCATAAAATCAAGCATGATTTACTTAACAACTGCTTTGTTTAACAATGGAAATTCTGATCCTAACTGTGCTTTTAAATTGAGGGTTACTGGTATTCCCATGAATACCAGTTGTCTAATTGATATTGTCTGGATGTGGAGTCTACAAAGGAACTTATCCTTTTTTTAAAATAGCTAAGTAAGGAAAGAGACGCCTCCCTTTCGGAGTTTTCCAAGTTTGCTTCTCTTCTTCATGAGAAAGTGTAAGAGTGCCCTTAAAGTGGGTCAACTGCTTTAAGGCACAAAAACAGCACATCTCCAATCTGAGCAGTAAAACCTGAATGTTCTTGAACAGGAGTCCCAAACCTCCTGTCCGTCGCTAGTGGAAACCAGGCAACACTAGTTGGCAGGTGAGCGTGCGAAGTTGCATTTGCACAAGCATCGTGGGCTAAACCATTCCCTCACACCACCACTTCACCGGTCTGCCAAAGCAGAAAGGTTGGGGACCGCTGTCTTACAGAGCACTGTATTGCCTACATGGTAATGCTGAAGGAGGCGTTTGAAGAAAGGGACCAAGTGCGGTAAAGTGAAATTTTAATTTTTATGTTTAGCCCTAAAATGCTGTTCAAATGAGAAGAACAGATTCTGCCTGGAGCGTCACTGTAAACTAGGCCAAGCCCATGAGCCCAGCTGCATCTTTGCAAGGCATCGGAAATGGCAACTATTTCTCCTCCTCTACAGAAGCAGGTCTCTACCCTGAGCAGCAAACAATGAGCTACCAACAATTGACTCCTCCTCCTAAGGCACAAAATTCCCAGAAGAGAACCCAGCCCATCTGTGGGCACCCATATATCTCCAGTTCTGATCTTCTCCTTTTGGCAAAACCAGGCCCTATAAACAGGCCTTGCCCTGCCTGCTCCTCTAAAAGACACCTTAAGGGCAAAAAATCTTTTTTATTTGAGATGCCTTCAAGAACTGTGCTCCAGGTTGGAAAAGAGCCTGAGCTGCAATTAGTCACAACACAATCCTGCAAATGGGGCTCACCCCAGGGCAGACTCCTATGTCCAGGGGCCTTCGAATAGCAGGGCTGGCTAGGCTCTTCCTGAAGAATCCTTCCCTGGGGATGAGCAAACAAGCCGCTCTGTGCTCCTCATGCGTCCTCCAGGAAGAAGGCGGCTTTCAGCAACGTTTCTGGGCAAGGGGAGAAAAACGGTTTTGATAAAACATCTGCCACAGCTCCTGGGTCTCACCTCTTGCTTTTTCCTCCGAGGCGCAGTTCCTTCCTCCCTTCCTCTCCAGAATCTCGCTGGGTAGAGTTGGGCTGCACCTCAAGCGAGCCAGGAGTGTTCCTGCCCCCCCAGCCCCTCCCCCCAAGGGAGGACTCCTGCCAGGCGCCCAAGAGCTTTCCAAGCCAGGCCATGGGGCAGTGCTGGGCCCAGGCCCGAGTGGCTCTCTGGAGCAGCCAGCCTAGGGCAGGGGTCAGCAACCTTAAACACTGAAAGAGCCACAAAGGTCCCAACCAGAGGCCCCCGTTCAATTCTGGAGCCAACCTCAGGTCCCCCACCATAGTCTCCTCCTAGCACAGCATCCTTTTTCCTCTGCTGACTGGAAGTCCGGTTCCCCCACCACAGAATCTCCTCCTAACGTGGCATCCGGTTTCCTCTGCCTGTCCCAACCGAAAGTCCTATCCCCGTGATGGCGAACCTATGGCATGGGTGCCACAGGTGGCACGTGGAGCCATATCGGTGGGCACGCGAGCTCAGCTCCCGCACACATGCATGCACCATCCAGCTGATTTTCGGGCCTTCTGGGACCACCAGAAATCAGGAAACACACTGTTTCCGGCCTCTAGGGGGTGTGGGGAAGGCCATTTTTGCCCTCCCCAGGCTCCTGGAAATGCTTTGGAGCCTGGGAAGAGCAAAAAACAGGCCTACCGGGGCCCACCGGGCCATCATGTGCCAAAAACGGGGGGAGCACGGGCGGGGCAGGGCGCATAGAATTATGGATGTGGGCACGCGAGCATGTGACCCCACCGCGCTCCCCCCACTTTTGGCATGGGATGGCAAAAAGGTTAGCCATCACTGCCCTATCCATTGTGGAGCCGACCAGCAACAGAGAGCGAGCCGCAGCAGAGGGATGAAAGAGCCACAGGTTGCTGACCCCTGGCCTAGGGAGACAGTCAATCAAGTCTGCCCCCACCCCACCCCACCCCACCCCCGTCCCCATCCCCCCAACGGCCTGGCAGGAAAGGCTGGTGCGAGGGCCGAAGAAAGGCCTCCGCCGGCCGCTTACCTTCCACGCGGTCTCCGTTCTGCCCGCGCTGCATTATCCGCTCCCAGGCCTGGGGGGCCTCCTGCAGCCCCGCCACGTCCCGGTAGCTGAGCGAGAGCAGCAGCAGCCGCGCTTCCAAGTACCTGGGTGGAGCTCAGTTAAGGAGGCCTCAGACGGCGGCAGCCACCCCGCCCGCCCGGAGGAGGAGGAGGAGGAGGGAGCGAAGGATACACGGCGTGGAAGAGCGCCTCGGCGTCCTGCAGCCCGGCCACCAAGTCGGCCCAGGCCGGAGAAGGCGCGCGGGGCTGCGGGTCGGGGGCCTGGACGGGCCCCCCGAGCACCAGCAGCGGCGCCAGGCACGCGCCGACGGCATCCCGAGCCTCCCGCAGCGCCGGCCTGCCAAGAGAAGGGAAGGGATGAGGAGAGGAGGCTCGGCTGGGCTCAGCAGGGAAGGAAGGAAGGAGGGAGGGAGGCAGCGGCGGCCCTTACAGCTTCTCCCGGCTCAGCTCCGTCAGCAGCGCCTCCATGGCCGCCCGCTGCTTCAGCCGCAGCCGCTCCGGCAGCCGCGCGAAAGCCCTCAGCGGCGTCTCCCCGAAGTTCACCCTCCGCGCCGCCTCAGCCTGCCGGGCCACGTTGCCCAGGGCCCTCAGCAGCGGCAAGCAGGAGGCCAGCGTGTCCCGCCAGCCCCGGTGCTGCTCACGGAGGACACGCAGCCCTGAATGGAGGCCGCCCCTCAGCCGCTCCGTTTCCTCAGCCGCCGCCATTATCGTCATTGGCGTGGCCCCGCCCCCCTCCCCGCTGCCATTGGAGGGCAGCCCGGTTTCTTGAGCTGCCGCCGCCGCTCACTATTGGCTCATATTTAAAGAGATTGTCCAATAGGACGCCGCGATTACAGCCGCTGGCATTAAGCCAAGTTTCACCTGGTTTGCACCTCTACGGCTGGTTTTTCTTGTTTTAAGTGTAAAAAACCTCCAATTGTAACCGACGATTATTCTGCTATTAAAGCAGTGTTTCTCAACCTTAGTAGCTTGAAGATGGGTGGACTTCAACTCCCAGAATCCCCCAGCCAGC
>WNWU01000029.1:11346295-11369391 GCA_012654045.1 Ptyas mucosa
CAGGTCAAGAGGATTCACATCCCTGAGATTTCCTTCTGTCAACAAGACATAATTTAACTATCTACACTTCACTAATCTACAGAATTATGATTGTTTTGGTCAGGATATTGTAAAACTTTTGTAATTAAGAGATGTCAATTGAATAACGAATGTATCTGTGTAATTGGAACTGCTGTGTTAGCAGAATCCTTTGTTTGGAAAGGTATAAGAACTGTGGTTTCAGAATGCATAAGTTGTGCAGATCTCGAGGTAGCCCACTACCTATCTGCTCCCTTATTGCGCAATAAGAATAAACTGACTCTGTCTGCCCTGAAGGGATGTTGCTCAATTCCTTTCTTCCATAACAGAAACATCTATGTAGGATATTTTCGAAGGGTATTGTTGGAGGGGAATTTCCAGGGTGGAACATGAGCCAGGTATATAAGACCCGAAACCAATTCCCTGGTGGACCGTTTGTATCGGGCTTCTGTATCCTGAAAACTATTTTTAAACCGTGAAATCAAAATGGTCGGTATTCCCCCCGGGGAAAGGAATCCTTTTGCAAATAAATCTGCTGTTTTTTCTTGTTCATGTTCTCTGTGTCACTTATCATACGGTAATATATAATATGCTGTTTTTCTGCATCTAACACTGCAGCACACTGCTGGCTAGGACTGTTGGATCCTGCTGTTAAGCCAGGTACCAGCTATTCTAAACCTGCGATTTTGGTTTTTGTTGCCTAATTCTAAAACCATAGTTTTCTCACCCGTGAATTGCATTTTTTTGGGATAGGGCCCAGTATTCAAGTTTGTCAAGATCCTTTTGCATCTTGACCCTATCTTCGAAAGCAGTGGTCCCCAACCCCCAGTCCATGGACTCACATCAGTCTGCAGCATGCCGGAAATCAGGCTGCGCAAACAAGCAAAGCCCCATCCACAGGATGCAGGCAGCACGTGAAACCACATCCCTTCCAGTCTGCAGAACAATCTCTCTCCGTGGAACTGGTCCCTAATGCCCAAAAGGTTGGAGGCTGTTCTAAAGCGCCGACTCATTTACAGTGAATAATGTCCTACAAATTTTAAAAATCTATTACTGACTTCTATTCCTAATCTATCTTTTACGGTTCTGCTTTTAGTAGGTTGGACTACTAGACACATGCAAACAATGAATTAAGCAATTCTGTTATCTCTCTGCTCCCTGTCACCTCCTTGCCATCTTCTCTCATTAGTGGACTGATAGTTTCCTTTTTTGTTTCTACATGTTGAAAGAAACTTCTAAAATTATTTAAAAGTTATTTGCAAGTCTTTGTTCATTCAGAGTCTTAGCTTTCCTGACTTTATCTTTGGAAATTCTGGCTATATGCTGGTATTCTGCTTCAGTTATGTTTCCTTCTTTCCACTTTTGTACTTTTGTTTCAGTTCTTTATGCAATCTTGCTGGTTTCTTCTGTGATTTTCTTTTTTAGTGTACTATGCTAGACTGAGCTTTTATATTTTTCAGAGTTTCTCAAGTTTGCTTTCCCCTTTACAATTTCCATCCATGGAAACCTTCCCAGGCTCCAAGTTTGTTGAAATCAACTCTTTTAACATCTCTAAGACATTTTGTTTGATTTTATTCTATTGCTTGTGCCGGCATTATGTTGAATTCCAGTATCACATGATCACTCTCTCCCAAAGTTCCTGTAACTTCAACCCCTGCTATAATTTCATCTCTGTTAGTGAGAATTAAGTCCAGTATAGCTGGACTTAAATGGTTCCGTTCTCTACCTGTTGGGAGAAAAAGTTGTCTGCTAGGTTCATCAGGAACTTGTTTGATATTCCATTGGTGTAGTTTGTTTCCCACTTGATGTCAAGATAGTTAAAGTCCCCTATTACTCTTGTAGTGTACTCTTCAAGTTTTGACCTGACCATTCAACAGCAAAGTTACAATGGCCTTGGAAAAAGTGACTGATCACCTATCTTTGAAGTTATAACTATTGCAATCCCATTATGCACATGATCACTCACATTTATGACGATTGCAATTTATAACCTTCCCAGCCAACTTCTGACAAGCAAAGTCAAGTGGAAAATGGAAGATGCATCTTTTATTTTCCTCTGTACCTCAAAAGACAGTTTGGACTCTGCAGAAAATCCTAAACTGGAAAGTTTCCCCAGCCTTCCCTTCTTCTTTAGCCAGCTCTGTCTGTCAAATGTATTTGCTTCCCATCTTACCCCAGGGTAACTCTAGGCAGCTTACAATATTAAATTCTATTTTATATTAAGTTTTTTACTAATATGTTATTGCTAGTTAGAGTCCCAAAACTACAAACATATACTTAGTCTGGCTTCTTTCTTTCCAAGAGAAGATTGTTTGTTATATTCTAGTATTAGGAATGCCACGGTCAACTGTGCTTATTATTTCAATAAAATAAAATCAGCACCTGTTCCATTTCAGGCAGCAGTTCAGCAAAAAAATGGTCAGAAGAGAGACAAAGAATAGCTGTTAATGCAAGCTGTACTTAAGACTTCAGGAACAGCTGCCTTCACTTCCATTTTAGATGTTATTTTCAGAGCATTTGGAATAGCATGCACTTGCATCTATATAATCAACAATCCTGGGGATAAAAACATTGCAAAAACCTATCGTCCAGTTAAGACAAATTTATTCATTCTGCAGTAATTGTTATGAGGTCTGAGAAAACTATTCTCATTCAGCAACTTAATTTTTTCTGTTAACAACCCATTCAAAGTTAACGGTCAATCACAACTTTTGAATTGTCCACATTCTTATCTTGGCAGAAAATCTGCCACTGACTCCTCCCCCCCAAGTGTTTTTCTGATTTTCCAAACTACTTTATTGCCCTGGGATTTTGGTGGTCTCCTATCCATGCAATAATTGGGTTCAACCCTAACTAGACCCTGTCTTTATAGGGGGGAAAATGCCACATAAATTGCATACAGTTTTCATTTAACGACATTGGTCCTACTATTAGGTTATGAGACGGATCAACAGACATAGCTGCACCCATTTATTTAGTCCTATATTCAACCCTCTGCATTCAACCCTCCCACATTATTCAATGTGTTCAACTGAATTATTTATATCCAAATGTTCTAATGATCCCTTGCAGGATCTGATTTCAGTTCACATAAGCTTGCTTCTTTAGACAGAGTAGGAAAAGTTATCTAGTCTGTATGACAAACCAGATGTAGAAATGCTTCAGGCAATCAGAAATAGCTGCACTTTTAAGTCTTAAAGGAAATTCAGCCATTTGGCCACAGTCCTCAAAGTCACAAATTGGACAATTTCTGAAGCTGCAACAGCATCAAGGATGTCACCTAAGGGAGAGTCTCTTTGAAATCATAATGGTCACATAAACATTTTGCTTTCTTGGCTTGGAAAAGCCTGACAGCACTTCAGTGCCCCCAAGGTCCAATATTTCAGTCTCCAGACACCTCAGCTCTCAATCCATACTTGGATGCCAGGACTTCAAGAGTTTGAGTAAGTGCACTGGGAAAAAAAAGGAAGAGATAATTACAAAATAGAGCCTGCTGTAATATTCTGGAATGCAATGAGAACTTCACAGTACAGTTTCCCAAGTCCACAAGGCACGTACAGAAATGAGAAGCCTGCTTAAGTGCATCTACCATACTTTTCGGAGTATAAGATGCATTCCCCCCCCCCTCCCCAAGAGGGTGGAAATGTTGGTGCGTCTTATACACCGAATACAGCCATTTTTGGCCTCCCGAAACCCCGCCCTGCTCATCCTGTTTTTGCCAAAAACAGGCCCGTTTTTCACAAAAACAGGACGCACAGGTTTGGAAGGCCTGCAGAATGCTCCTTGGGGCCTTAGAGGGCAAAAACTTTTTTTTCTTGTTTACCTCTTCAAAATCTTGGTGTGTCTTATACTCAGGTGCATCTTATAGTCCGAAAAATACGGTATTTTGCATCATCAACTCTTTTGGACCACAAAAATGCTTCCCCTTCATAAGAAGCAAGTGTAAGCTACTTAACAACCCTAAAATAATGTGTTGCTTACCACCCTGGTCGAATAATCTTGTATTTTCCAGAGATGGAGAGGTCAACCACAGTTGAGCCTAGCCGACACTCAGGACTAAAGTCATCCCCAGTTGGACCCCCATCGATGACCAGTGAAAGATGAGGCCAAAGCTCCTGGAATTCCTGAAGAAAAGATACATAAGAAATTAGTTCCTAGAACCTGCTTAGTACACTTTCCAGGAAATATTATTGGGGGATGGACGGACGGACAGCTAGAAGCCTGGGAAAGGCAGGTAGGATTCTGTTCAAAGCAAAAGGTTGAAACTGTGCCTGCCCAATCCAAAAACAGAGAATGTCTGCTAAACATCCCTATTTATTGAGATGTGCAATGGATGGGCACCTCTCCTTTGGAATAACTCCTCCTGGCCCCAAACAAGTGAAGAAAAACATGGCTCTTTTGGAAGTCCTTTGGGACTTGAATGTTGTAGAGCTCCCTATGCCAAGAATACTGCATTGAGGGAAACAGAGTTGTATTGATTTTACAGAATTGTAAGAAGACATGTTGGCCTGTGAACAAAATACATTGTATATGTTTCTAATCTCATGAGGTAGGCTGAAGCCTGAAAATTGTATGTAGGGGCTAGGATTAGAGGCCTCTGCTATGTTAGAAACCGGCCATAACCAGAATTTACTGATATGATAGTTACTCTAAAGACAATCCCTAGGAACTAGGACCATAAAAGGAAATTTGTAAATAAGGGCAGGGGGAGATAGAATTAGGGTAGTGAGAGATGTAATCAGGGGCAGAGATAATGTATTCATTTTAGACACTTTGGATAGGTTGTGACATCATTATTACTAAGCCAATGAAGAAGAGGTGGGAGGTAAATTTGTAAAGGTACTAGGGAATATAAGGCAAATGTATTGATGATTTAGGGTGTTACCACTATACCTGCGTGTGCGTGGTTCACCCGCTTTGCAAAGTGAAGAATAAAATTACCACTGTTTTCCCTTGGAAGTTTTGGCTGGTGATTATTTCCAAACTAGACAACAAATCCCACAGTATTAATTATTGCTATACACTGTGATTATGGCATTGGCAGCAACTCTTGTTTGCATTAAATAAATCCATGAGCAAGAAGGTACAGAGCAAACTTAGGTTCAGTCCAGAACCACAAGATATAAGGCTGGCGAGTTCCAGACCACATCAAGCAAACTTCTCACAAAGCAAGCCTTTTTCTATAAAAGCCTGCGGGCCTTAAGGCCCAGGACCGGCTCCAAACATGCTGTGGGGCCAGAGCCGTTCTTACCGTGACGGTGAGGCTGCTCGCCCTCTCGCTGACGTTGGCGCTGGTTAAAGCCAGAGGACCGTCGCAGGCCTTGGCCAGCTCCCTGACAAAGTGGTGATTGGGGACACGGACGCCCACCAGCTGCAGGAGGGGAAGAGAGAGGCGCGCTGCTAAAGGGAGGCACCCGGTCCACCCCGAAGGGGGGAAGGGGGCAACCACCCAGCTCCAGGAGCGCAGCCCGCCCGCCGCTCACCGGCGTGAAGGGGTTCAGGTCTGCGTTGAGGGCGTCCGAGCGCGGCAGCACCAACGTCACGGGACCGGGCAGGAGGTCCCGCAGCAGCTCCTCGGGCACCGGGACGCGGCAGTACCTGCGTGGACGAAGAGGGTTCAGCGGCTGGGGCGCCCTCCCTGCCGCTCCCCGCCGCTCCCCGCCTTTCCCGGCCCGCGCACCTGTGCACCTGCTCGACGTCGCCCAGGCAGATGGCCAACGGCTTACCAGCGGGGCGCCCCTTCAGCCGGTACAGGGCCTCCACGGCCGCCGAGTTCTGCGCCAAGCAAGCCACGCCGTAGACCGTGTCGGTGGGCACCGCCACCAGCCCGCCCTCGCGTAGAACCGCCGCAGCCCGCGCCCGCGCCGCCTGGCCCGCCGCCCCGGCCAGGCAGACGCGCCGCTCGGCACCCGCGCAGGAAGGGAGCGGCCGTCCCCGCGCCACCGGGCCCGTCAGCATGGCCCACAGCCCCCACCGGCCCAAGCCGACCGGCATCCGCGGGTTCTTCCGGCGCCGGTTACGCACTTCCGGCGCGCCGGCCGGCCCCGCCACCGAGAGGCACGGCCGGAGCGGCGCCTCGGCATTCTCCCCCATCCCGGAAGAGGCGCTGCTCTAGCCGGAGAAAGGCGACTTTTCAGGCTGTCTCGTGACTTATTTCCTATTTTTCACTGGGGAACAGCAGGGAGTTCAAGTGCTCTGCTTGTCGGTTAACGCTTGGCCGGCTTTGATGCCTCTTCAGAAAGTTACATCAGTTTTCCTCCGTCCTTGCAATCCGAAGAGCATCACAACCCTGGATAATTGAGGAAGCCAAAGAATGGCCGAAGGACGGTCACGATGTCTTTCGCCCATTACACAAAAGCCCCTCATGGTGTCGAATCTGTCAAGCTACGGAAAGTGCTGGAAAGAATGGGAATCCCAGGACCAGCCTTTCTTCTGAGGAGAAGCGGCAGGAAGCCGCAGTGCAGACCGAACGCGTCGAAACAGACTGGCTCCATGTTGGCAAAGGAGTGAAACAAGCCTGTGTATTATTTCTTCAACCTATATGCAGAAGATATACAGGTTGTGCCAGTGATGAAATCTTAATTTTTTTAAACTACCGGTTCTGTGGGCGTGGCAGGGGAAGGATACTGCAAAATCTCCATTCCCACCCCACTCCTGGGGCCAGCCAGAGGCGGTATTTTCTAATTCTTCAAAACTGCTCAAAATTTCCGCTACCGGTTCTCCAGAACCTGTCAGAACCTGCTGGATTTCACCCCTGGGTTGTGCTCAAGAAACGATGAGCCACTTAACAACAAAGTTATGATCAACACCCCAAAATTATATGCAACCCCGTTTCAAAGTTATGACAGCTGCAGTGCCATTGTGGTTATTTGCCTTTAGGGCAGACCATGAGAATGCTGCAGTGCCCCCTGCCTCTATTTCCCCCAACCTCTCCCAATGGACCTGTAGCACTCAGGTGTCCTCCCCGTGCCTCCTGGAAGCAGCCACCATTTCCAGGGCCCTGACAATTCTTTGCTAAAATGGTGGATGCTTTCAGAACTTTCTTCGCTGATCAGCTTGCTTGTGGGAAACCTCTCCTGGTTCTTGGCTGGCTTTGGAAAGCCAACGTTCTTTAGGCAGGTTTAGGATGAGCTTCTCCCCATTGCAACTGTTAAGTGTAGCAGAGAGTGCCTCGGTGTGGAGAGTCCCTGGGAGGCCTGGCACAATTCCTGACCCATACTGCAGTCCTCCCCAGCTCACAGAGCTTGCAACCCAGCAGGGTCTCTTACACTTGCCCCCCCCCCCCCCCCCCAATCATGCTTTGCTCCACTTAACTCTTCTGAAGATCTCCTTTCAAAATTCTGCCCGAGGCCATCTCACACCATTCTGGAGGTGGGCTCCATTCACACGTTCTGTCAGAAGGCACCCGCTTCCAGAATGGTGCCAGGCTGGCCTCTGCAGGAAGGCCACACATCGCATTAGCTGATGCTGTGTTGAAAAAGTGATCTTGGAAAATCGCCTTTCTGAAGAGAATCAGCTGATGAATTGCAAGGCTTTGGGCCATCTCAGAAATGGGGGACATTTTGCGAGTCCCCCACAATGCTTTTCAGAATGGCACTTGCTTCAGGACGGCACCAGGGAGTTTCTGTCTTAGTAAGGCCACGCATCACATTGCTCAATTCCCTTTGGGAAAAGCAATCTTCAGAAGACGTAAGTAGAGCATTGTGTAGCAGAATGAGGGAGGCCCAAGGCCAGATGGGAAATAGACCCAAGAAACCCAAAAGGGCAGGAGAGAGAAGATAGTTGGGTGTGAGGCAGTTGTAGCTTCCCACTTTGTCAAGCATACAAATTGTGGTCATGCGATTGTGGGAGTGCTAGAGCAGCCATAATCTGGGGTACAGGTTATAAATCCTTCTGTTCAGCACCATAATTGCAATGTTCATTAAAAGATAGCTTGTAAATCAAGGATTACCTATAGACTTCCTATGTTCATCTGTAGGTCAAAGTACAGTGTTCTATTTGGGAGGCAAGGTGGCAATCACAGCAAATGCTGAATTTCTATGTTGTTTCCCTGAAGTTTTAAGGAAGATAGACTCAAATTTCAGAAGGACTTTGGCAGACTTAACAGCATTGGGCCCTATGCAACAAGATGCAGCTCAGTGGTAAGAAAAGCAAAGTCCTGCACTTAGGCAGGAAAAACTAAATGCACAGGTGTAGAATAGGGGCTCAACAGTAGTAACTGAAGGGGATGTAGGTGTCCTATGGACCACCATTAAGTATGAGCCAGCAGTGTGATGCAGCCACCAAAAAAGCCAATGCAGTTCTAGGTTGCATCAACAGAGGGATAGTATAAAACTAGTGAGGCTGCACTAGTGAAGCCACACTTGAAATACTGAGTCCAACTCTGGTCACCACTGTAGAAATCAGGGTCCAGTCATTTGCTCTGTGCAAAGATGTCTCTCTCCTTTGCAGCATTAATTGCTTTTTATACAAGCAGAAAAGGCAAACCAGCAACAGCATTTTAATTGGTAGATACTATTCACCCCCCTTAAGATGCCATCATCCTGATGGTGAAGGCAAGGTGAGATAATGCAGATCAGAGCCAGAATGAGATCATACAAGCAGGCAAGATACATAGCATCTGAGGTGAGGCAGTTTGCTGCACACAGCCTGACACCATGACCTTTTACCTCTACACACTACGATACAAAAAAGATGCCAAGGTCCTAGAAAGTGCCTAGTGAAGAGCAATGAAGATGATAAGGGGCCTTGAGGCTTGCCTTTTGGGTTTGTGGATGCTCCATTGATGGAGGTTTTCAAGAAAATATTGACAGGGATGGTATAAGGTCTCCTGCCTGCTGGACTAGAAGACCTCCAAGATCCCTTGCATCCCTATGATTCTATTAAGCTGCTGTTTTTTATATTCTGCAGGCTAAAAGAAATTGGAGATGAAAATACTATGAAAGAAAACAGTGGAGGCCTCCATATGAGAAATTGAGTGCTCTGATTCCCATTTGACTCCAGCCTCCTCCTGCCCCTGGCTGAGATTCCGGTCCAGATGGCCTAGGATACTTCCAGCAGTTTAAACTAGCTCCCACAAAAGCACACTGGAAGAAGCAGGTGAAAAAGAATCAGGATACCCTGCTGCTCCCTGTTCAAGCAGAGGCAAAAGGTGTTCCAACTTTAGTTGTTTTGTAGTCCAATGTCAATGCTGCCCCTCTTGTTGACTGGAGGTCCACAGAATGACTCGGCATGCTTTCTGCCATCGAAGTGAATGGCATGGGAATTGGCATGTATCTTCTCCCCAATAATTCATTTATTGAAGAAAGAAATCTTCCATAGGCACCACATTTAAATAAGCATTTAATATTTAATTGCTACTAATATTGCCTTCAATTAAAAAATTATTTTCTAATTCCTTGCAGATATTTCAAAGTACAATATTAATTTTATACAAACTGGAGCAGGTAGCAAACCCTATTTCACATTTTACATTCTTCAAAAATACAACTTTGTTTATTCTTCTGGTGTTTTGGAAAGCTCTTCCTTTGGAAGTACTGTACCTATAGTGAGCATCTTCACATCACTCAATGCACAGATATTTGATCCCAGGTTTCAAAGTTAAACTAAATGTGCTTAAACACAATATAGGTACTCCTGAGAGAAACAGGTTACTTCAAATTCTCCCCACCATGTCCTCCGAGGTTGTGGAGTTTAGCCATAGCAACACTGAGGCAGGGTTCCCACAACATGCATAACCTGATCTTTCAATTCACCCAATTCACAGACCACCTCAAATCATGAGTTAACACAATGGGTTGATCAATTACCAAATGAAGACTAACCAAACTGTAGCAGTTATGCATTGCAGTGGTTAAGCCTTTCATAAACTGGCTAAACCTTCCATGAAACCCAGCCAGAGTCTGATCATGAAGATTTCGATCACAGTCCAAAAGTGAAGGGGACTCAGGAAGGCACTTTCAAAAATTATCTGAGAACCTTTGGAGTCTCCAGGCTCCTTACTCTAGGAAGCAACCAATCGTTCTTTGTGGGAAAGTGCCTGCTGGAAAAAAGGAAGGAAATCACTTCTCTTCAACTAAAGGGTTTTCTCTCCCCCCAACTTGCACAAGTTGATGTTTTTCTGCCTGACAGGAAAAGGTGCATCTGAAACTTTCATGGTTGGAACAATGGGAGATACCTATTTCCTGGTATGCCTTAATCCTAATTTGGACTAATCCAAAACGGGAAGAGAGGCTTAGACTGTTTTCTGATATTCAGTAAAGTCCCACATCTAGCTCCACTCCTAAATCCTGACACTGACTAGATAGAATGGTGCTTTGCTTTTTGCCCACATAATCTAAGCCAGTATCTTAGTATTTGGAAAGAAATAACACTGCAAAACAAAAGAAAAAACTTCAAATAACATATTTCAAAATAAGAACAACAACAATAATCATTCTTCCCTGGACTTTACTAGTGAAGACTGTATGTGGGAAGAAAAACTAAAACACCCAAGTGATAAGGAAAATATAATGCATTTACTTGAAAGTGTCCACTGCATAGAAACTGGGTTTGGCCGGCGTGCACACTATTGAAAACACAGTGTGGATAACATACCATTTCCACCCATTTTCACAAACACACAGACACACCATACATAAATATATCCAGTTTCCTTGGCATTTTTCAGTGCAGAACAGTCTCCAAAGCTTAGAAACAATAAACAATGCAGAGGTTGAAAACCCAGCCTTCACTAGCAGAAAATATTGGCTAAAAACAGAAGATGCTATTTTTAGACTTGAAGCGAACGCAAAGGATATGATAGGAGAGTAGCATTTACATCCTGGTCCAATAGATGCTCCAAACAAGATTTCCTGTGCTTTAATAGATAAGGACTCACCAATGTTACTGCCATCTCTTCCAAGATTAACCTGTCTCTTGGTACCTTGAAATTCTGGAACGTCTTGGAAATAAGGCAGGCAGGTGGCAGCAGCAGGGCACTCGGGAAAGCAGGAGCACCGTCTTCAGAACAGCTTCATGACCAGCAAAGAGCAGCCTGTTCCTTCCCTCCCTTGCGAGGAGCAGGACAGAGCTGAGAAGGTCTCCAAGCAGTGACCAAAACTGGAGAGATTCTTATCTGACCAAGTCCGTTCAGCTCAGGCTAATGGAGGTTTTGCATAGACTGGACATTTGCTTTAAGATGCATAAGTCAGAAAAGGGCAGGGTGATGGTTTTGCGCCCCTTCCATCGATCCCACATAAACACACTTGTGCGCATGCACGCACATATACATACATATAACCACACTCACAGAGTGCATGTGGACACTTCTAGTTAAATGTATTGCACTGAAGTTAAGTACTTTTTTTTTTGCACATCACATACTTTTTTACTCAGAACAAAAAGGAGGGCAATACCCAAGGACTGTGAACAGTTATTTACAAATGACATTGCAGCCATCAGCTGAAAGAGAACTAAAGTGCATTTTAGAGGCCAGCAAGTGTAACTAGATCAGCCCCAGTGAACTATATTCCTTCCCTAAACTTAAATAGCAGAAGCAACTGCCAGAAAACACTAGACTCCAGAGCAGGTTTTTCTAAAACTTAGTCGTTTCCATGTTCATGAACTACAATTTCAGAATTCCCCAGCCTGTAACCACTGCTGGGAAGTCTGAGAGTTGAAGTCCATATCCCAGAAACTGACCACTTGCCCTGCTCTAATAACTTGCTCCCACCCTCAATACACAGCTGAGATGAAGTCCACTGGGACTCTTTACTCCCTGGAGTCTTGGTACAATTAAGTTACTCAACCCTCAGCCCATAAGCAAATCCACAGGATCAGCTGGCTCCCAAAGTCACGAGGGGGCAGGAGGTGGGGGCAACCTTTCCAACAGGCAGCATCAAGCAAAGGGAACGCTCTTATAACACGTGATCAAAATCCACACAAGGACATGCTAGTCTAAGCCCCACCCCAACCGACAGTGGAGTCGCTCTCCAAAGTTAACAAGAAGCACCTTAACTACACAAGCCTCACAGGCATAGGGCAAGATTCAGGAGGTTCTTGTCTGTGTTTAACTTAGGAGGGAGTGGAGCATCAGAAATGCCCATGGACTGCAGGTAGTCGCAGAGGAACAGCAACCAACCGGCCTGTCCCCCTGCAAAAGCAGCACTGGAACCTGCAAGGTGCCTTACAAGGCCTTGCAGTCACCTCCACGTCGGTGGCAATGACCCTGCTTCTTCCACCTCTGCTTTTTGACTACCCTGCCTGCCTCTCAGCTTGAGAAAAGCTCTTGGAGGGGCATTCTGAGCAATGGGCATTTGTCCTGGGAACAAAAGAGGATTACTAGAAAAACCAAACACAGTGGATGTGACAAAATAAAAACATGTACAAAACTTTAGAAAGGAGACTTCCCAAAACCGTCCAGGCATTCTATGCTGGGATTTTACCCTGAGTAAGTTAAGAGAGAAAAGGCGCCCTTCCCCGATGGGGCAGGTAGGCTGTCTCACTGCACCCCAATAGTCTGCTGAAGGAAGGACAGTCTGCTTTGCCAGACCAAGAGCTGGATTGCTCCTCAGTCTCCACTGGACCAACGCCGAGACCCCTGAGCACCTCGCTGAACCCCCTGGAGTCAGCAAAATCTAAGAGGAACGTTTTCTAGCAAGAGCTGCTCCATGCTGAGAGAGTCATTCTGATAAAGCTGAACAGTGCAAATCCTTTTAGCCCCTGAATTCATGTAAACACCCATGCAGTGCACTTGGTTGCCAAGAAGGGCAGAAAGGTTAAGATGAAAGAGCCAGCAGCCCTTTTACTCATGTGCAAAGTCTGATCGTGATGCGCACCCTTTGCCTTCTACAGCTAGCAGCCAGAGGAGGCCACGGAGAGGGCATCTCCACGCCTCTCTGCTTCTGCTAGGAGAGGTCCTACCCCACCCCCCACCCCCCACCTCCCTGTTTTCACACAAACATTGACTTCTTTCCCCTCCCTGCTTACAGGGTCCCTACCCTGAATCACCCCCAGGCCTAGAAGCACTCCGTTCCACCCTCCTGAAAGCAAGGTGCAGCCCGCCTGCCCACCCCTCCTTCCAAAGTGACCAATTCCTACGCTCACATTGCTATGAGCCAAAGTGACAAACGAGGCAGAGCCGGCATTGCTGCATCTCCTCTTGGGAGAAAGGGATCCCGTGACACGTTCCGGGGCAGCTGGCCCTAACCCATCTCTGCTGCTGCTTTCCAGGGCTTCCCTAAGGGAAGTTGCTGCCCAAGGCAAGCCCCTCTTCCCCTTGTAAGAGAGGGTCAAGGGGAACGAGAGGAGAGGCCATCTCCAGGCTCTGGAGAGAAAGAAAGCGGGAGGCCTCCATGGCACTTAGGGACTGGTTCTGGGAGCCAGGCGGGTGGCCCAGTAGGGTGCTCTGCTGGCCAGCAGGAGGCAACACAGAGGAACAGCTAGCAGTAGCAGTGGACGTACTGGCCACCGTCCTGGGGAAGTCCTGTGGCCCTGGTGCCGGGGGATTCCCCGAGGTCTTCGAGAAGAGGGAGGCACAGCCTTTGCTGCTGGCTTTCTCCTTGCTTGTGTCTCGGCAGGCGCACTGGCATTGGCACACCTCTTCCTGCTTGATGATGATCACAGGCACGCTCAGGCCAATCTGCTGCACCGGATTCCCTGGAGAGAGAGAGAGAGAGAGAGAAAGCCATCACTCCATGGAGAGGCCCCAGCTGCTTCTCTGAGAATGACCCATGAAGCCAGGCTCAGAGAAAAGCCTCTTCTAGGAAGGCCACTCCCATGCCCATCACTGCTGCTGGCTAGCAACATCGCCTCCCTCTAGGTAGCTCTGCAAGCTTGGAGCTGCTGCTAAAGTCAGACATCTCAGGCTGCAGCCTAAGCTCGGCTGCTCTTCCCGAGGCAGAAACTGCATTATCCAGCATCAATTTCATGCTCATGGAAATAAATATCCTTTCAACCCACAGGTTTGCTGCCCTCCTTAGCGAAGCCCCTAATGTCCCCTCCCTCTCTCTGAGTGTATGGTGGGGCCCCCTGTTTTGCATTAGTAAGAATGACACCTATCAATCAGTGGGTTTCCCGCAGGAAGGAGATGCAGAGCACCTCAAATCACATGGCTCAAGGCCAGAGTCCTGTCGTCAGACACCCCCCACCCACCCCAAAATCCTCCTTGCCATTCTCAGCAGCAGATTTTCTTTGAGGTTGGGGGGGGGGTGTCAAAGAATATGGAGTTCAGGCCGTGTGGCTTACCTGCACCACCAGTCACAGGGAGAGCAGTTGTGAAGAAGACCTTCTCTACAACAGGCGGCTGTGGCTTGGAAAGAAAAGCGGGGGGGGGGGGGGTGAGGGTTAAGCCTGTGAGGAGAGAGGTTGCAGCTCCCCACAGTATTATAAAGATCACTGCAGAATACTCTGAGATCTTGTAATCCTACACAGCTCTGACCACACAACCCCCTCAAGCCTCTGGGACTTACCATTTGTTCCTGGTTCTGCAGTGTTCCCGTGGCACCATTTAAAATCCATTGGAGGTTTTGTTCTCCCATAATGATGCTGGATTGAAAAATGGCTGGGTTTTGTGAGGGGGCGACGGTAACCCTGGGATTGCTGGGCAGCGCAGGGCCCCCTCCCACGGGCACAGTCTGAACTCCGCTGGGCAGGACCTCAGGGGCACCTGCGGCTACTGGTCCAGAGGTGACCTCTGAGACTCCAGGAAGCCCAGCCCCCGTGGGCTGTGCCGAGCTCTGAAGGTGGTGCAGGAAGCCCTGGGGATTGGCTGCCAAAAGTGTACTGTTAGAAGGAGGCACTTCTGGAGGCTGCAGGAGACTGGCAGGGGTGCTGTAGGCTGCTGGCTGAGCACCCGTGGATGCAGGAGGCAGTGCTTGGAGGGAAGGCTCAGAGATGCCAAGCTGGAGAACAAGCGGCAGAGATAAGGTCGCAGACTCTCCTGATGCTGGCTGGGCTGCTGGAGCTAGCTGGGTATCGCCATCAAAATCTCCCATCAAGGCATCTGTCAAGCAAGCATAGGGACCATCAAATCCATCTGTATCCTGAGACCTGCCCTGGATATATGTGTGTGTGTGTGATCCTGATGGAACTCAGGAAAGCCACAGCTGGATGCTCTCACAGCTGCATGGGAAAGATGCCCCACTCTCAAACTTTGCCCTGCTTCCTTCCGAGTGTTGTGACCTAGACTTCCTGAGTAGTCCCAAAAACCTCTTTTATTACAACAGCTGTGAATTACGTTCATTCACAGCTGAGTCCCAATTAGTTGCAAAAAGTCCTTCGGGAGAAGTCCTTCAGGATAATCACCAACCTTTATCTCCCTTGACACGCTGTCAAAGATCTATTTGGCAAAGCCACACGGATTCCAGAATCAAACAGAGATGCCGACTGGGAACAGAATTAACAACATTGCTTTCCTGCACAGAGCCCACATGCCTTTGTTCCTCTTTTAAACCTTATGGGAGGGGCCAATCGTCTCCAGGCCTTACTGCCGAGTCATCCCTTTAGTTTTAACTGTTCTTTCCTTCTGGTAGCTCTGCGCACGTGCGCACTAGGAACAGGCCCCTCCTGTTCCTCTGGCTCTCTGATATCCGGCTCTGGAGGCTCTGGAGTCCGTGCATAACTCCCAGATGGCCCTGGCCCCATCTCTGCCTCCGACGCAGGCTCATCCGAGCCTTCCCCAGACTCCAGGACTGGCACATGTCCCCCCCCCCCCCCCCCCAGCCTCCTCACTGTCCAACTCCGCTGCCAGCTCCAGGCTGCTGGCGGACCACAACACCGAGAGGCCATACTACTGTGCCTACACTACTCTGGTAAAGCAGGCCTGTATACATCCCACCTCAGTCTGCCTGTGGCAACATTTTCCTTCCAGGCAGTCCAGCCCAAAGATTCCTCACTGCTCCCAAAGAACACCTTTCTTCATCAGAACATTAGATGCACAGCACATGGAATCTCTCCTATTATTCACAGATACAGTTTCTGTAACTGCACTGGGCTCTGAGAGGCTGCCAAGCCAGTTCTTTTTGAGCCTTGGACAGTTTGCTCAGATCTGAAGATCACTGCTAATATGATGTGGCCAAGTGAACTTATACCTGTGTGCTGAGAGTCTTCCTGATTTGGAGGAGGCTCCGGGCTCTGGAACATCGACTCGAAGATGCTTGCTGGTGAGATTGTACTCAGGTCTTGTCCATGTGTCTACATAAAGGAAACAGTCGTAAGACATCCCAGCTCAATGATCTGGTGCCCAAGCTCAGCGCCAGCACTGGCTCTAGGCCCAGGTAAGGTAACAAAGAGCAAGCTGTTCGCAGTACTCTGCTGGAGAAATCCAATAAGCCAGCTTGCGTTCTGCAGCATGATAGACAAGTATCATTGACTGGAGAGCACAGGTCCTCCTCCAAGGAGATGGCAAGAGGCTACTTATATACCAGACACCCTCTACTGGGCTATTATAACCAAAGGCAAGAAATGCTTACTGGATCTGAATTATCCCGCAGTTCTGAATCTGTGGACATAAGGCTTAAGTCGCTCAGGCAGAGTGAGTGGTTTGTATCCTGCAGAAGAGGAGAGGGAGCCTGAATTAAGCGAAGGAGCATTCAGAACAAAGCAGGGGAACTGAGTGCCTCCTGCCCCATTCTGGTCAATCACATCCAACACAGCCCAGAAGGCCAAAATCTCCTAAATCCCAAATTACAGCCACAACTGTGAGTCCATCTCTGATGTCACACTTTTCAATAGCCATCAGACCCTTCACTTCAGAATATGCAGTAGTCAGCACTGACCAAAGATTCTTCTGGTTTTTGTAAAACACAAAGGATTGCTCAAGGAGAGTTTGGAGCAAAAGAAAACTACAGAAAACGGCACAAGTGATGAACCTGCCATGGATTCTACAGAGAATTGCCCAACTCCAAGGAAGGAGCCAGCAAGTTTAGAGGGGGCCAAATCAAAAGAAAAAGAGAGAGAACATTGGCACCTTCAACTACTGGAGGGAAGCCCTTTCACTGATTAATTATTCTCATTGTCAGCAAATTTCTCCTTAATTCTAGATTGGTTCCCTGGATTTGTTTTTTTCCTGCCTTTGGAGAATAGGTTAATCCTCTCTTCTTTGTGGCAACCCCTCAAATATTGGAACACTGCTGTCATGTCACCCTAGTTCTTCTTTTCATTACTCTAGACATACTCAATTCCCATAATAGTTCTTATGTTTTAGCCTCCAGTCTCCTAATCATCTTTGTTGCTCTTCTCTGAAACCTTTCTAGCGTCTCAACATCTTTTTTTATATTGTAGCAATGGAAAGTGGATTAAATATTCCAAGTGTGGGAATAGTGTGCAACACTCTGCAGCTGCCAAAAAGGGGTTGTCCACCTGAACTCCTAGATCCCTCTCACACTTACTGCTATGAGCCAGGTATCACCTATTCTATACCATTGCATTTCAGAGTTTTGGGGGTTTTTTTGCCTAAGTGTATTTTATTATTTTAGCTAGAGTCCAGTGTGTTCCAGTCTGTCAAAATCCTTCTGGATCCTGAGCTTATCTTGTGGGATGTTGACTATTCCTGCCAGCTTGGTGTCATCTGCAAATTTCATGAGTTCCCTTTCTATCCCATCTAAATCATTTATGAAGATATTGAAGAGCACTGGGCCTAAGACAGAAGCTTGAGGTACCCTTCTACATGCTTCCTGCCATGTAGATGCAATTCCATTAAGGACTACAGGCTGTGATGATTACTAATCCATCTGGTGGTGATACTATCTTAAGTTTAAATTTAAGTTTATTTAATTTATATACCGCCCTCTTCCCGAAGGACTCGGGGCGGTGAACAGCCATAAATAAAACATATAAATACAACATTTAAAACCCACTAAAATCCAATTAAATAAATTTGGCCATAGAAATATTAAAACCCCAATAATTTAAAACAAATTAAAATTTATAATATTAAATAAAAAAGGGGAATCAGGCCAGGCCTGCCTGACGAAATAAAAAGGTCTTAAGAGCGCGGCAAAAGGTGCGTAGGTCTGGGATCCTCTGAATCTCCAGGGGGAGCTCATTCCAGATCGTAGGTGCCCCCACAGAGAAGGCTCTCCCCCTGGGGGCCGCCAGTCGACATTGTTTGGCCAACGGCACCCGGAGGAGCCCCTCTCTATGAGAGTGTACCGGCCGGTGGGAGGCCACTGGTGGCAGTAGGCGGTTTCATAAATAACCAGGTCCTAAACCATGGAGCGCTTTAAAGGTAGTAACCAAAACCTTGAAGCGCACCTGGAAGACCACCAGGAGCCAGTGCAGCTCGCGCAGGAGAGGTGTCACGCGGGAACGCCATGTCGCTCCCGTAACCACCCGCGTAGCTGCACTCTGCGCCAGTTGGAGCCTCCGGGTGCTCCTCAAGGGGAACCCCATGTAGAGAGCATTACAGTAGTCCAGGCGGGAAGTGACGAGGGCGTGAGTGACCGTGTGTAAAGAATCCCGATCTAGAAAGGGACGCAACTGGCGGATCAGGCGAACCTGATAAAAAATCCCCCTGGTCACGGCCGTCAGGTGCTCTTCTAAAGACAGCCATGAGTTGGCTGTCATGAGTCCAGGACGCCCAAGTTGCGAGCCCTCTCTGTGGGGCCAATGATTCGCCCCTAATAGTCAGTGATGGCACCAACTGTCTATATCGGGACATCGGAAATCACAGCCACTTGGTCTTCGATGGGTTGAGTCTGAGCCTGTTACTCCCCATCCAGATCCGTACAGCCTCCAGGCACCAGGACATCACTTCAAGGGCATCGTTGGGGTGGTCCGGGGTGGAGATGTACAACTGAGTATCATCAGCATACTGATGATACTTCACCCCGAAACCACGGATGATCTCACCCAGCGGCTTTACATAAATGTTGAACAGAAGGGGCGAGAGGACCGACCCCTGTGGTACCCCACAAATGAGGCACCTCGGGGTCGACCTCTGCCCTCCTGCCAACACAGACTGCCACTGGTCGGAGAGAAAGGAGGAGAACCACCTCAACACGGTGCCTCCCACCCCTAACTCTTCCAACCGGTGCAGCATGATACCATGGTCGATGGTATCAAAAGCCGCTGAGAGATCTAATAGGACCAGGACAGAGGAGCAACCTCTGTCCCGAGCCCTCCAGAGATCATCAACCAATGCGACCAATGCAGTTTCCGTGCTGTACCCAGGCCTGAAGCCCGACTGGAATGGATCCAGATATACTGTTTCATCCAGGTACTGGGGGAGCTGC
The DNA here is from genome assembly GCA_012654045.1 of Ptyas mucosa. Lineage (NCBI taxonomy): Eukaryota > Metazoa > Chordata > Lepidosauria > Squamata > Colubridae > Ptyas > Ptyas mucosa. The sequence goes on from WNWU01000029.1 coordinate 11,365,528, forward strand.
CGCGCAACCACTCTCTCGACAACCTTTGCCACAAAGCGAAAGTTGGAGACTGGACGATAATTAGATAACACTGCTGGGTCCAGGGAAGGCTTCTTGAGGAGAGGCCTTACCACCGCCTCTTTCAAGGCGGTGGGGAAGACACCCTCACTCAACAAAGCATTTATAATCCCCTGGAACCAGCCTCGCGTCACCTCCCGAGAAGCCAGCACTAACCAGGAGGGACACAGGGCCAACAAACATGTGGTCGCGTCCAGTCCACCCAGAATCCTGTCCACATCATCAGGAGCCACAGGATCAAACTCATCCCAGATTATATTCACAAGACCCGCCCCAGTAATTCCCCCTGAGACCACCCAGTTGGAGTCCAGGTTTTCCCGAATCTGAGTGATTTTGTCATGCAGATACTGTACAAAATCCTCGGCTCTACCCTCCAAGGGGTCCTCCTGCGCTCCCTGGTGGAGCAGGGAGCAGGGAGCGGGTCACCCTAAACAGGGCGGTTATCTGATGACACAATAAGAGCAGCAAAATAGTTACATTTTTCTGCTTTTATTGCCACTAGGTAATTCTTAATATGGGATCTTACCAGTGTCCGGTAAGATTCAGAAAGGCTGGCCCTCCAACTACTCTCTAGGCATCTTTTCCGGCGCTTCATCTCCCTTAGCTCCTCGGTGAACCAAGGAGCCAGGTGAGATCGGCACCGAGTCAGAGCCCGCAAAGGCACGACCCGATCCAGAGCTCCAGCGGCCGCCCTATCCCAGGTGGCCACTAGGTCTCCAGTCGAGGCGTGAGCCAGAGCCTCAGGGAATGGCCCAAGCTCTACCTGGAACCTGTCAGGTTCCATCAGGCACCTGGGGCAGAACCAACTTACCGGCTCCGCCTCCCTGCGATGAGGTGCAGCGGTTCAAAGGTCAAGACAAAGGAGTGATCCGACCACGACTAGAGCTCAGTAACTATATCCCCTATTTCAAGGTCACTCAACCACTGTCCAGAGACGAAAACCAGGTCTGACCTACATTTTTCTATCTTATCGAGTAATAGGTTGTAGTCTACTTTATCAAATGCCTTACTAAAGCCCAAATAAATTTTTCCCACAGCAGTTTGCTGGTTCACTAATTTAATCACTTCATCAAAGAATGCAGTAAGGTTTGCCTGGCATGATCTGTTTTTGACAAACAATTGTTAATTTCATTATAAATGTGCTTGTCTCTAAGTGATCACAGATTTGATGATTATCTGTTCCAGAGAAGTCCCACTACTTTTAAAAGTCCACTGCCTTTAATCACTACCCCATACTGTCACTGATAGAGCAGTATATAATAAATCATATCTATCCCAAATCCCCATTCTAGCTTTAGTTGCATATATTTTACTTCATTTTGCACTATTTTAGGAACATGCTTATGAAACTGGTGCTTCATTACAGATAATCTAGTATCTAATACTGTCTGCTGCAATTAGGAGTAGCTAGCACTGATGATGTTACCTAGTTCGGGTAATGAAATGTTTGCAAGAAAACAACCAAGCTCAGAAAGCACCAAGAACCGCTTTCAATCCTGAGCTACCAGTATTCTCCTTTATTGGTAATTATGAGATCTTTATACATGAAAAGGACACGGTGGCTCAGTGGCTAAGACGCTGAGCTTGTTGATGGAAAGGTCGGCAGTTCAGTGATTCAAATCACTACTGCCACGTAACGGGGTGAGCTACTTGTCCCAGCTTCTGCCAACCTAGCAGTTCGAAAGCACGTAAAAAATGCAAGTAGAAAAATAGGGACCACCTTTGGTGGGAAGGGAACAGCGTTCTGTGCGCCTTTGGTGTTTAGCCATGCCGGTCAAATGACCACGGAGACATCTCCAGACAGCGCTGGCTCTTTGGCTTTGAAACATAGATGAGCACCGCCCCTAGAGTCAGGAACAACTAGCACATATGTGCGAGGGAACCTTTACCTTTACCTTATACATGAAAAGTCATGGATGTAAGGAACAAATGTAGAAACTGCTTGAAACAGAATTATATTCAAGTGTGTGAATTCACACAAAAAGTGTAATGATGATGAGAAAGTGGCTGTGGATGAAGGGAAAGCAGCATCCAAGTGAGTAACTGTTAGGAAAACTGAGGATGAGAAAAAGATACTGTTTAATAAGTAGAGAGAAAGATAGTATGTAGTCAAAAAGACAAAGTAATGGTTAAATTAAACAAGCAGGAAAATGTAGAATGTTTTTGGTGTATATTAAAAAAAACTATTTTGAAGGTGGATCCAAGAAGATAAACAAGGAGCAAAGTGAAATGAAATTAAAAATAAAAATGATGAAATTATTTGGGACGCAACTGAGGTTATGCCATAAGTCATATTTCTATGGAAATTACAGTGATATATATATAAAAATGGAATTCAAATAAATACTGTAATTGTTAATGTCCAAGAAAAAATGAAAAGGACAAATTCAATAGTAAGAATGCTGAGAAATTGTACATAAAAGATGTGGATGATATTATACTTGAAGAAATGTTAAAATATGGCTGCAATAGCTATGCAATTTTTTAATTGGATTCAGGATTCACGTCTGGTTATGGAACAAAATCAGCACTGGTCGCACTTACTGATGATTTCTGGCAAGTGAGGGATGATGTTACTGCAAACATCCTTGCTCTCACTGACCTGACAGCAGCCTTCAATACCATTGGCCATGGTATCCTTTTGGGCCCCCAATGGGGTTAGGGGCCCAGTAGTGCAGTTTTCCACTGCTCTGGCTCCTTTCTCCAGTCCCAATCAGTGTTGATAGGGAGTGAGAGATCCACTATCAGAGCACTGGATTGACAGATAAGCATAATTCAAAGCGCACTGACGTCTCCTCAAATTGTGATGAAACGTTTGCAACTAAATTGCCAAGCTCGGAGCTCAAACCAACAGCCCAACTACCAACTCAAGCTACTTATATTCAAATACATTTCAAGGTATTGTGTCAGAGAAGAATGGCAGAGGCTTTGCCCACTGTTTCAGGTAAGGGTTAGCGACACACCTTCCCTTTTGAGGCCTTCATATCTTGTAAGATCTTGCCTCCTGAGGGTCGAGATGCTTTTAATCTCCTGGACTCTAGGCACATACTCAAGACCTAGCTGTTCCAGAGTATTTGGATCCTATAGGGTGAAGGCTGTCGTAAGTAAATTACTTAGTGGCTTTTTATGTCTGTGTTGGCTGTTTTGAATTTATGGAAATGGGCTGTGTATTAAATATTGTATAAATGATTTTTTTCAATAACCAACCTCCAAGGCCCTTTTCATCTTAGTTGTTGATAAGCTTCAATTTGTCAATGCAATGCTGAGAACTGGAAACTCTACTCTGACCGTAGTCTTACTCTTTCCTCTACCCAGTGGATTCCCCTGCCAGTATTCCTGCTTGTTCTCCCTTGTTCATTCTTTCAGTTCTAGCTAGATTTTCTATGGATCCTGCTGGAATTAAAAGAATAAAGTTGAGACTACGCAGTAAAGTCTGAGTTTTACCGACCCCAAAACAGGCAATTTCACGAGCAATGGGCAAAATCTGAAACTGGATTTTGCTCCAGAATAATAGACAATCTGTTTGATAAAGCAGATTGGAGAACCATTGCTTCTGCACATTTGCAACTGTGGTATATCCCCTGTCCATGTGTTTTGTCTCACATGTTGGTAGAATTTTAAAATAAAATTGGCATCATTTGCAAATATTTTATAAATATCGTTTAATCTGCAATGGCTCTAAAGGCAGTCAAAAAAGAAATGTGAGCATCACACATTTCAATCAAAAATTAGTATTGGTTGAAAAGTCCAAATTGGGATGAGCACTGGAGAATGGTATAAACCAGGGGTTCCCAAACTTGGCAGCTT
>WNWU01000029.1:11369791-11394827 GCA_012654045.1 Ptyas mucosa
GCTGGCTGGAGAATTCTGGGAGTCGAAGTCCACAAGTCTTAAAGCTGCCAAGTTTGGGAACCTCTGATATAAACAGTGTTTGATATTTGTTAAGCAAAAGATATGCTAAAAAAAATTTACAATACAAAGCTACTAATAATACAGCTGAAATTGGAACAGGACAGTTGAGGCAAGAAATCATGAGATTGGTGCAAACGAGAGCTCTCATCAAAGCAGTGTTGAAATTATAAGCAGGCAAAAAGATCAGCAGGAAAAAGATTTGGGTACTTATATTGATGGATCACACAGTGACGTAAGTCATATTTAGCAAATTATGTTAGCAAAGAGTGCTGAAAGACCTAATTCATCCTTTGCCACCTAGATACTATAATTTAGAGGAAGGATGACTTACATAGTCTATTTTCAGGACTGAATTGTCAATAACTTTGCCAGAAGTCAGAAAGTGGAATCAAGAGGAGGTGCTGAAGATGTCCCTTGGAAACATGGAGCCTGTTGACAATGTTCCCATTCATTCTTTGGGGAAAATGCACTCAAAAAGTTTACAATGTAAGTGCATAGTTTTGCCCGCTAAAATCAATTACCTATCCTATGAGCCAGAGACTGATTTTGTCAAATAAAACATTTTAGATGAAGAAATGGTTGGGTTGGTGGCAATCTGAAGAAGAAACAGACATAAGAGGGCCTTAGCTACTACTGCTCAGTCAGAAATCTTCCAACTTTGCTACAGTTGGAAAGCAGTCAAAATTCCAACGTTGGCAAACAGCTGGGGAAAAGAGCCGCTTTGTGATGCGAGGCAGAATTGCAATTTGAAGGAATGGGAAAAGGAAAACCATTGAACTCGCACGGCTTAGAAGATGAAGGGATAGCAGGTTGGATACTTCTAGAGGCCATGCCAGCGAGAAAGAGGAAGACGAGGGATGAGGAGGAAAAGGAATTGCCAATCCCAAAACAAAGTAGCGATCATACTCAGTGACAGGATAGGTTTTCCTGACTGCTCCTCTGATCGCAAAACCCAGCCTTCAAGTCCTAAACTGAAGCACCAGGTTTCCAAGATATGGGTGAAACTGGATGCTTTCTTCAAACATGATAAAAAATAAAGTTGAATTGGTTTCTCAGATAAAAGTGTGTTTGTTGTGGTAAAAAATCACATTTGCCATTCAATGAATAATTGGCTTTATAGAAATTCCATTCTCCTCAACTGGTCCGTTGAATCAAAGTTTCACAACTGTTCAAAATTACCACAGGCCCAGAATGGATGCTTCATAGTCTGTAAAGCACTGTAAAGCACCTGGTCATTGCAAAATATCATCCACCCCCCAATCACATGACCACATTTTGGGTGCCTGGTAACTGGCTCACCTTTGCAATCGGTTGTGGTATCCCATGGTCACGACTGGGATCTATGTTTTTTATTTTATTTTTTGGCCTGTTTCTGGCAAGAAACATAGATTCAAAAGAATGACTTCACCCTGATGATTGCAGTATTTGGTTAACAATGGTGGATTTGCTTAATAACTGCAGTGATTTACTTAATGGCCACTGTAAAAAATGTTGTAAAAGTGGGTACATTCACCTGGGTGCCCTAACCGTAACCAGAATTTCCAGAAAGCCAGTCCCAAATGCAGTCTAAAGTCAAGGACTGCCTATATTTATATTTATTTTTTTATATGATCCAAAGTCCTAGCATCAGAAATAAATATTATCTTACAGTACTGTTCAGATCTAATTATCAACCTGTTTTGGAGGCTTGACACTCATAGTTCCTTGTAAAATTTCGGCTGCAAAGATTGCAGGAGCTGGACTTCTAGGAAAGATTAGAGTATTGCTGATGCAGTCACCCATGAAGCACACCAAGGTTTAACTGAAGCACTAAACACTCACCTCGGAGAGGTTGTTGTTGGAGAACAAAGTGTATGAGGATCCTTTTTCATGTCCTTTCATGTGGCTTTTGAGGCTATACTGCGTGCTAAAGGCCTTTTCACACCCATTGCTGGGACAAAAGAAAGGTCTCTCACCTATAGTGGAAGAAATCAACAGACGTTATCAATCAAGCCAAAGGTAGAAGTCCATCAATATCTGGATTCCAGCAGATCCACAATTTTGAATAGTTACAACAGACTTATTTCTAAATTCACTGCAGGAGATGAGAACTAGGCTCTTAATAAGCAGAATTCTAATGTAGCAAATTACAACACCCTTATCAAAACTAATAGGTCCTGTCAATGTTCACACAAACATGTTTACTTTCTTAAGCTCCGTAAAAAAATTCAGGGGTCAGAAGTCCTCCAGGTCTTACCAGTGTGTGTCCTGACATGTGTCTTCAGATGATGGCTAACAGCAAAGGCTTTCCCACAGCCATCATGGTCACACCTATGGGAGAAAGCAGGGAGGCTTACACTTTTGCAACCTTGCAAGTATGCCAGCTCCAGCTCCATTCAGGCAAGCTGGCTTTGTCAGAGCACTTGATTGCCAGGTTGAGTAAGAATAATATATGTGATATGGCTGCAAAAAAGGGCAAATCAGTTTTAGGCTGCATCAAAAGGAATGAAAAAGTAAAGGTGTCCCCATGGGTTTTATCCCACAAACCGTGGCTGACTTTAGGGGGCAGTGCTCATCTCTGTTTTTTAAGCCAAAGAGCCAGCATTGTCTGAAGATATTTCTGTGGTATGCCCAGCATGACATCACGCCACGGCACAGAGTGAATGGTGAAAAGGAATGTTTCAAAATTAGGAGAGGTCTACTTTTCTCTCCTCAGGTCCTATCTTGAGTGCTGGAAGAGGTTTAGAAAAGGGTGATAATAATAATAACTTTATTGTCATTGTACGTGTATATATAGTATACCCATACAACGAAATTCATGTAACATCCAAAAATTAGGCCCAACACACATAACAATCCCCAAACACCCCCCACCCACCACAGTTCCCCACCCCTAAACCACCCAAGCATCCACACAACAGACCAAGTAATGCTGTCCAGTGAGCTGCCCATCAGCTCACTGATGGTGGCCCTTTAGTTCATGGTTGAGTGGAATTATAGCTCTGGGATAAAAACTATTCAGAAGACGTGTGGTCCGAGTTCCAATTCTTCTGGATCTTCTGCCAGAAGTCAACAGTCCAAAATGATTGTAAGCAGGATGGGAAGAAACCCACAAAGACATTGAAGCAGCTTTAGCTTTGAAGGGAAGACTGTGGGATATTATAGAATTCAAATACATATATTCTCTATTGTTTCAGAGAATAGGACATGGACTAACAAATTTAAGCTACAGGAGGACAGATTCCAGTTGAGTATTTTAATAAGGACACTTTTACAATGGAACCAATTACCCAAAAAGAGGTGGTGGTAGAGAGGTGGTGAAGGAATTCTGCCTTTCCTTCAGGAACTCAAGTGGTTTTGATGGCAATTTTTCTTGATAATCTCCATATCCCCATGAAGTGGGCTGGGCTGAGAGAGTGTACACGCCCCAAGTTTTGCACTAACTTTCTACAATAAAGGGGAACTGAGGTTGGGTTTACCAGGTCTTAACCTAACATTTTAAGGCCACTAGATGCAAGGAGTAGATATTAGATACAAAACATTTTAACCTGGATTTCTTCGTTGAGCAAGGGATTCAATTCAGTGACCTAAATGGCCACATCAACTGTGGAATTCTCATGCAAATGAACAGAAATATGCAATAAATATCTTGCATCTGCTCTGAAAGCATTGAATTGGCTCTAGGTCTGCCATGTGTGAATGGCAAGGTTTACATGGCAGAGAAATGATCTTCAGTGTCTGAGTGCCTTCTTCCACGTGCATCAACTCCTCAGCTGAGATCACATGATGAGACCCTCTTGATGGTAGGCACCTATTATGGACTATTTAGAGGGTGACCTGAGGGCATCTGGGTATGTGGTTCCAGCTACTGAAATTTCTGTTAGTCTAAAGTATATGAAGTTTTCAGGAGCTGCTTAAGGCATATGCGTTCATCCACGAATTTGGTCACCATAGCACTGCCAGTCTGGCCTGATTATTCCATGATATAAAGACAGGGAACTTGTTTAACTTGGGTTTTCATGAATGATCATTTATGGGGGTTTTCTTGTAAATTGTTTGCCTTAACCTGTATGCAGGGCCACCTCTGTCTTTCATGCCCAACAAACTAATGGTTGAGATGGGGACGTAAAGCAGAACTCCAATATTAATCTCAGAATATGTGTGGGTACATTGGGACCAGTAAAAGTCAGCCCATCAAGTCAACTGAAACTAAAATCCCAAGAGCAGTTTTGATGCCTCTGAGCTTCTGCAGAAAGAGACATGTCTGCATCAAGCTGATCTTCTCCACCTACACAATGAAGAGGGCTAAAACTACTTGCTTTTCTACGGTAAACTAGTCCAATGTTGAGTGACACTGAACAAATGAAGCTGTGCACTCTGATAGATAACTGAACATTTGCCAGAGGGGTACATACTAGAAATGTGTTTGGGAATTTACACATTATAGGCCTCAGTGAATAAACGGCTTCCAAAAGGTCCCAGCAGATATTATGGTACACCGCCTGTTTAAAAGCCTTGCAAATGGCCCAGGATACAATGCAATTCATGCAACAACCAGATTACTTACCTGAATGGCTTCTCTCCAGTGTGAGTCCGAATGTGTTTCCGCAGATCACTGAGGGTTGTAAAGTACTTGCTGCAACCTTCTGACTCACAGTTAAATGTTTTCCCCGTATGAAGCCTCTGATGGGCTTTTAACCTAAAGAAGAAGGGGGTTGGAGAATGTCTCTTCTGATCCAAGACATGCCCTGCAGTGAAAGAGCAAGGCCCATCTGATATGATTACATAATTGGGCCAAAGTTCTGCACACTGAAAACACCCATCAAAGCCAACATTTTAGTGGAAGACATTGGGTGGGTGATGTACATCAGGCAATAAATTCTGCAAGAGCCACAAAAACTGATGAGAGAGATCTGGGGAGTGGGCAGAGTAAAACATCAGGACCAATCAGGACATTGGTCAATTCAACCAGGAGTACCCATCTCTCTCCCTCTCTCTCTCTCTCTCTCTCTCTCTCTCTCTCTCTCTCTCCATGTGTAAGCAGTAATTTCTCCTGATGAACGTGAGATTTCCAAAATTCATCCTCTTACCTGTACAGTGTATTGAAGGCTTTTTCACAGCCTTGAACATCACACTCAAAGGGCTTCTCCTTGGTGTGCACCCGGACATGGATTTTCAGGCTGTAGGATGTCAGAAAGGCCTTCCCACACCCCTCCTGATTGCACACAAAGGTGTACTCCCCACGGTGGGTCTTTTGGTGGGTGCGCAGGTTGCCTGCAGTGCTGTAGGTACGAGGGCAGCCCTCAAATGTGCACTGGTAGCGCTTCACCTGTCAGAGAAACAAGTATCATTCAAATCAAAATTGGCCCAATCCATTTCACAGAGCTACTGGAAGAGAAAATAAGTGTTTGAATTCAGGGGGCAGCAAAAGCAGCACTCTGTTTGCGTGTTATGCAAATATAGCTGCTCGCTCTGATCAGAATCAGAGGAGATCCTCCTTTGTTCGTGTCCATAGACAGTCCCATGACCCTGCCCTTTGCTTGGGGATTAGGGGGCACAATAAGGACTTTTAGATTCAGGACAGCAGGCAAGAAAAATATAGCTAAATGTGAGCTCTATGCTAAAGTAGGCTCCCCAGCTTTTCCTTGTAGGTTATTTTATGCAACTTTAAGAAATGTATAGGTCACTTCACTTGAGAGTCTATCCTAAATGTCTCCAGTGAATGCAACTGACATTTTAACAGCATCCCTCATAACCTACAATATAAAAATAGTGAATGTCACGAATCAACAAACACCAATTACAATGTCTGATTCAAGTGCATGTTGCATCGTAATACTGCATATGAATCATCATTTACCCCTTTCGGCCAGTTGCATAGTGTAAATGAGACTCACTCCCGACATCTTAGAAATTTTTTTTTAAAAAGTCTACTTATGGGGAGGAATAGAGGACACATGACATTACTGTGATGATGAGGAAGGTCTACAGGAAACTATAATTAGGCTTTACTATACTCAGTAAAAGTGATTTGTTCACAGCTGAGATTGTAGCCCAAAGAATACATATACAAATACATTCATTAAATATAGTTAAGGTTTCCTTGGGGGAAATCTCTACCAACTGTGGACAAAGTCTATGTCCTCTACACAAGATTTCTCTGAAGAGGCTTTCCTTCTGTTACCAATCCACTACTCACAAAAGTTTGCTGCATAGATATGAAGGATAGATGCAGCTCAGATATTGAGAGCATTTCAAGGAAGCTTCAAAATACAGTGAAAAATAACACTGGATTCCTATCCTCACATCACGTATTTCCAAAATGGAAACTCTGGGTGGATTGGAACTACCAGAGTTTATCCCTCCACAGTTATATCTTCAACATGCCTAATGTCCTTTATGTAAATCCCAGCTCCAGTCCAGATAATAGTAGGATAAGCTCTTACTACAAATCCCAGTTACTCTGCTTCCCATAGCTAAATTAAAGGAAAACCTTTAAGAGGGTTTGTAGTGAGCAATTTACTTTGAAGGATTTGGAGGAAGTGTAATGGGTATACTGAGAATGCAGTATACAAAACTTGCATAAAGTAGCTTTACTTTTGCTTCCTTTTTTATGCAATATGAAATCTGAATGATTGCATTTATGCCTCACTCTGTATGCATAAAATCTCAATGCAGAGTAAGAGTATATCCCCACTCCCCAAACAATAGGACAGCTCCTATCGAAGCCTTCCAGACAAGCCAGATCTTATGTATTCCCTGGAAGGTCAAAAGAGTGGGAGCAAGTTGTTTCAAAACAGAGAAGCAGCTAGCAAAACTGTTTCCCCCATGCCTCTTCCTAACAGATACTTCCTACTCACCTGGGTAAGGCAGGCAGAATTTTCTCTTTGTGGTCATGTGACTGTGGGATGCTGCTAAATGCCATAAATGCAGCCAAGTTGCCTAGCACCGGATATGCAAGTCACATGACCCAGGGAGGCAGCCATCAACCAAAACGTCAGTCACCAAGTGGCTGAAGTTAAGGGCTACCTGTACTTCTAACTTTTTCTAAAAAACTGAGTATTATCACTTTTAACTCATGTGGCAATAAGGACATTTTGCTTGAAAGTGATTTTGAATGTTTGACAAGTACCCTATTGTGAAACTGCAAAAGAAATACTTTATTTTAAACTTCTCACTGAACCAAAAACTTGAAGCTAAGAGAACTGCTCTCTGAATTTACAATTTTAAAACAACCGAAAGTTCAAAGATTTATGTTAAAAACTTGTTAAACATAATTCCTTATCTCAATCACTGGATCCTTTCTCTTAATTTTAGTACTGAAAATTCCCAAGCCAACATGTCAATAATCAATCATGAACAGAATTTAGAGACAGCAAGGTGATCTGACTGATCAGGAAAACATTCCTATAACCCTTTTTAAGTCTCCTGTCTTTTTTATGAAAAGCGATTGAGCATTTTGCAGCAATTGAAAAAGGTACAAAAATGTATTGGACTTGTACTATATGCAGTAGATATAAAAAACCCACACACCCCTGTTAAAATGCCAGGATTTTAAGATGTAAAAAAATCAGACCAAAAACGGGCCATTTCTGACCTCTGGAGGGCCTCCAGGGGTGGGGGGCGTTTTTGCCCTCCCCAGGCTCCTCGAAAGCCTCTGGAGCCTGGGGAGAGCGGAAAATGGGCCTTCCCCACCCCCACCCCGAAAGGGTGGATCTGTTTTTAGAAAATCAGCTGGCTGGCACACGCATGCACAATGCAGCTGAGCTTGGGCAACGCTCACGTGCCCACCAATATGGCTCTGCGTGCCATGGGTTCGCCATCATGGATATAAGCTGTATAATTCAATTGAAAAACAAACCGAAATATTTGGGAGGAGGGGGGAAGGAAATAACATTAAAACATCCAATAATGTGGTTGCTTAAATGTGCACACCCTCTTATAAAGTAGGGGGTGTGGCGGTGTTCAGAATTAACCAATCAAATTCAAACTGATGGTAAATAGTACACACCTGCCATCAAGTAAGGTAACTGATCAAACCATATAAATTTCAGCTTTTCTAGTAGGATTTTTCTGATATTTAGTTGCTTCTTACAGCAAAAGCCATCATCTGCAAAGACTTACAAAGCATCAAAGGGATCTCAGTGCTGGAAAGTTTCAGTTGGGGGAGCTGTATAAAAAATTTCCAAGGCATCGGATATACCATGGAACACAGTGAAGAGAGTTACCAAGAAATGGAGAAAATTTGACACAATAGTGACATTAACAAGAACTGGATGTCCCTCCAAAATTGATGAAAAAAACAAGAAAACTAGTCCGGGAAGCTGCCAAGAGGCCTATAGCAACATTAAAGGAGCTGTAGCAATGCCTGGCAAGTACTGATTGTTTACTACGTGTGACAACAATCTACTCTATTCTTCATATGCCTGGCCTATGGGGTAGGATGGCAAGACAGAAGCTTTTCTCTTACAAAGAAAAACATCCAAGCCCAGCTACATTTTGCATTTCTGACAAAAGCAAGTGGGAAAATGAGTCTCTGATGAGACCAAGTTGGAATTTTGTCCATAATTTCAAAATGCATATTTGGCACAAAACAACACTCTGCATCGCCAAAAATACACTACACTCACAGTGAACCATGTTGGTTTAACATGCTTTCGGCCTGCTTTTCTTCAGCTGAAACTGGGACTTTAGTCAAGGTGGAGGGAATTATGAACAGTTCTAAATACCAGTCAATTTGGGCACAAAGCTTCCAGACCTCAGCTTAAAATGCTGAGAATGAATGTCTTCTTTCAACACAACAATGACCCAAAGAATATCTCCAAATCAACAAAAGAATTATTTCACCAGAAGATCAAAGTTTTGGAATGGCCCAGCCAGAGCCCAGACCTGAATCCAATTGTAAATCTGAAGAGGACTTCCCAAGGCAAAGCTGACAGACACCTACCACAAAAGACTTGAGTGTCATCATAAACCAAAAGTTGCTTCAACAAAGTATTAGTTTAAGGCTGTGTACACTTATGCAATCATGTTACTGTAGTTTTGTATTATTTTCCCCCTAAACTATTTCAGTTTTTCAATTGCACAGTTCAAATATTATATTAAAGGTGAAAAAAATTCTGAAATGATTAATCTTGGTCTGTTTTTTTTTTTACATCTCAAAAATGTGGCATTTTAACAGGCGTGTGTAGACTTTTTACATCCACCATAAAGCATTACTCAGGAGCAGACAAAAGCTGTTTCTACTCATCCAGTTTAGTCTAGCAAGTTGGGCATGTTACAAGTCCGTCAGCCAAGGAATGTTGGCTGGTGGGAATTAGGAGAGGTGCCTTCTCTGGTTCTCCCTGTCCTCTGGAATATCATTCCTTCAGAGAGTGGGATAACCGTGACCCTGCTGGCCTTTCATAAGGTTGTGAAGACATGGTTGGGGCCCGAGTATGTTAAGGGCCCTGTTTCTTGGTTATATTAATATCTATGGCAATAGTTTTGCTCATGGCTAAGAATAGTATATATTTTTATGTTTTATGATATATGCTGTCCAGAGTCACTGGCTGAAATAGGCAGTAATAGAAACTAAATAAAAACAAAAACACAGAAAAACAAAATTGATTTAGAAATTTGGACACCTCAACTTATGTATTTTGACATATTTTTAAACTCCTAAAATGCAAAAGAAAATAATTTTCTCAGACAAACCAGAAGACACTCAATAACTTTTTAACACGAGCCAACATTCTTTCGATGAAGAACTTATTCCAGAAGACTCTCGGAAAGAGGGCCCCGTTTAAGCTGGCAACTTACTTCTTTAAGCTTGGTTTCGGGGCACTCTGACTGCAAAGTGAGGGTGGCCCCCTCGATGTTCCGTGGCATGGGGGTTGAGCCAGGATTGATAGTCAAATGGATCTGATCTGGCGAGATAATGTGCTGCACGTAGCCCTGGGAGATGCCTTCGTGATCGGCCATCAAGTGGAATCGATCCTGAAAGAAAGGCAGAAGATGCCGGCCTTGCCCTTCCTCCTCCTCCTCGTCTTCCTCCTCCTCCTCTTCCTCCAACGGCTCCTGGTCTTGCTCAATGAGGACGGTCGTCCTGTCATAGACTGTCCCGGAGGAAGGGGAGGCCAGGCCATTCTGGTCATCGAATCTGATCAGTTTGTCATCTCGAGCCAAGTCATCTTCCTCCACCTCGTAGTAGATGACCTTCCGTGGGCTGTTCTCCCCCATGGCTCAGTGGAGTTCAGGGGCGGCCACAGGAGGAAGACGCTGCGGATTGTCTGCAAAGGAGGGAAAGGGGGGGAAACCGTGAACGAAGACAGGCCGCGCTCAAACAGAAACCAACTCCGGGCCGCGGTTTACTCCCGAGACCCGGACGACCGGCCCGCCGCCCCCGGCCAACCCGGGCGGTTGGAAGAGCCGGCTCCTCGGCCTCACCGCCGCACTTCGCCCGCCGACGACGACGAAGGCCCGGCAACAGCAGCAGCGCTGAGGCAGCCGGGCCCGGCGCCGCCTGCAGAGGCCGTGGCCTCACCGGGTGCCCTCAGCGCCGGGTCAGGCCCGGGCGGAGCCGCCGCCATGATGCTGGGTCGTCCTCCGCCACCGCCGTTCTCTCCGCTCTCCGCCGCCACCAGGGTCTCCGCAGGCCGCCGCGCTTCCGCTTCCGGCCTCCGGCCAGCCCGTCGTGACGTCGCTTCCGGCCCCGCCTCCCGATGGCTTCCTATTGGCGCCTCTCGCCGTCAGGAGGCGCTGTTCCCCGCTTGTACTGCCGCGGGTGCAGAGCTTCTGACGAGCCGAGGTCTAAGGGCGAGTGCCGGTTCCAATACCTGCATGGAGGCTGGGAAGTGGCTTACCTTTCCGCTTTTCTGCGTTTTTTCCCCATATCTCAGTATGGCTGATCTTGGTTGTTTCCTAGTTCGTTTGCATTTCAGTTTTTTTAATAGTAACCTCTATTTTAGAATCACTCCACAATGAAAAATATGCACAGGATAATGTGCACAGTCGCTGCTATGGAGCAGGAGTCACCTATTCTACACCTGTGCAATGATTTTTCTTGTCTAAGTGTAAAATCTTACTTTTCTTCCAGCTTTTGCATTTCTTAATATTTCTCTGCTTGCTTTCCTGTCTTTGGTAGACACTCTGCTAAGGCATGCAGATTTCTCACGCTCCTCATTGTGTCATAGCAATAGCAATATCACTTAGACTTATATACTGCTTCACAGTGCCTTCTCTAGGTGGTTTACAGAGTCAGCATATTGCCCCCAACAATCTGGGTCCTCATTTTACCGACCTTGGAAGGATGGAAGGCGTAACATTGAGCCTGATGAGATTCGAACTGCCAAATTGCAGGCAGCCAGCAGGCAGCAGAAGTAGCCTGCAGAACTGCACTCTAACCACTGTGCCACCATGGCTCTTATCATGCAAGTGATTCTAGAAATCTAGATCCTAGAATTATTCAGATTCTTAAACCATAACACAGCATTCTTTGGATAGGAAAGTAGATGGACATTCCCATCCACAATCCAAACACATTTAGTATCAACTACAGGGCATGGATATTACACCTCTTTTACTCAAATGTTCAATTTTGAGCTGTTATCAGAGTGCATTATACTTGACGCATGCTTTATTTCCATCATAGACTGCTTTTCTTGCATTCAGTAATCAACTTTCAATTCTATATTTCAAGCTATGGTTTTAAAGTAAGTATTTTTAAATGAAATTGACACCTGTGCTTTCCCCCCAACTTTGGCAGATGTTTACCCCTTTAGGCCACTATGCTTAATTCCTTCCACAGTGCGAGAATCCAAATCGAAGCTTTCTTGACAGATCAAGCTTGAGCAATGGGAGCGAAGGCAAGCGCTTGGGGCTTTTGTTTCTTGGCCTCCTTTGCCAATTTCAACTCATTCTGAATCTCAGCTTTCCCAATTTTCCCTTTTGATTCCCAGACTACCCATTTGAGCTTTTTGGAGCCCTTCTTTCCATTTCCTACAATTCAGTTTTTGCTTTTAGTTTACCCACATTGGATTTTTCTACTGTCTTCTACTTTTTCCTCGTTGAAAGTGAGGAAATGCGATTACACATTTAATGTGTATTGTGCAACTGGTACTTCTCTGCAGGCAAAGTCCTGGTCCTGTTGGAAACTCAGGGCAGAAGGAAGGAGAGTGCAGCAGCTCCATCTTGCAGACTTCGAAGCCCACAGCCAGGCAGAGCAAGTGGACGTGGCTGTTAAGTGAATCTGGCTTCCCCATTGACTTTGCTTGTCAGAAGGTCGCAAAAGGGGTCACGTGACCCCAGGACATTGCAACCGTCATAAAATAGGAATCAGTTGCCAAGTGTCTGAATTCTGATCACATGATCAGGGGGATGCTGCAACAGTTGTAAATGTGAAAAACGTTCCCCAGTCGCTTTTTTTTTTAATCCCCTGGAGGGAAATATTCAGTGGGCTCCGTAGAGAAGTACGGTGAGAAGGCGGGGGATGCAATTTGTGCATTACACTGTTCCTCTGAGACTCCTCTCTGCACAGGAGCATTGTCTTGACCAGACCAGCCTCCTCTCGTGACCCTGGTGGCCTTCCAGAAGACTGTGTGTGAAGGGCTGTTGCCCAATCCCCGACACTGGGGCCAGGGGACTATTGGAGCTCTGATGGGGCTACGGGTGTATGGTTTATAGTTACTGAAATTTTTAGGGGCCTCAACTGTAATGGGTTGTGAAATTGATTCTGTCTTTTACCTTGTTTGCTGCCAAGCGTGGTAGATGGGCAGCCATACAATATCCTCAATAGAGATGTGAATGAGCTAAACATACCATTTTTATAATAGTGGTTTCCCCTTGCACTGACACTATTCCAACACTGCTTTAACACCTGTCTCTAATTTAGGGAAGGTGACCAGAGTGTGGTTTGGCAACTCTGGGTGTCTCTACTCTACTCTACTCTACTCTACTCTACTCTACTCTACTCTACTCTACTCTCCTCTCTCTGGTGGCAAACAAACCCAGGCCAGCTCCTCTTTCCTGGAGTTCAGCCTCTCCATGTCTTTGCTTCTTGTTCAAACCTGCCCCCTCCCCACCCTTCCCCCTTGCTAGTGTTTTTGACTCCAATTTCTTTCAGGTACAACAGAGCTCCACTCTTTGATTTAAGGGACAAAATGGCACTATCTTTGCAACAGTCATCTTTATATATGTTTCAGAATCTTTAAACAGCATAAGATGAAGTAGATCACCTTTCTTCACTGCAGTGCCCAGAAATTGACTCAGAAGAGTGCTGAACTACTCTGACTGTTCTGCTTCTTGGCTGTGCCTCATGGAAGATGAGATCTGGCTGCCCGAGTTCCATTCTCCAGGCCCACCAGACCCCAGCAAACGTGAGCTAGCCTGCCCTTTGGAGATGCTTCTGCCTTGGTCTCTTTATGTCACTTTGTTTTAAATTTGGGAGTTGCCTAAACAGGATAGTGAAGAAGGGCAGCCAAGCCAGGCTAGGGATGTCCAGGTAGAGACCTTCCAATTCCAGGTCTTATGGATGCTTTCACACAGCCAGTGACCCGTTGAAATCCAAAGTGGAAGAACAACTGCCAAAGACACCCATGATGTGACTCAGAATGGAGACTATGGAGGCAAGGGGAACAGCGTGGCTGGGTGGCAAAGAGGAAGGAACTGGTATCTGCATCCTGGCATCTGCATCCTGGTTTACCTGGCAGCTCCTTAAAACAGCCACTTGCACGCCGCCATAGCAGTGCTGTCTGAATTACAAAGAGCGGGAAACATTTTACAAGAATTAATTTATTTAAATCAAAGCACCTGACTTAGGGTTGAAAATTAAATTGAAAAGCAATGGAGGAGAATGATTTTCCCCCCACAGAAACTGGGATATGAAGAGTCAGAATCCACATTAGTAACTCCTTTAATACCAAAACCCACTACTAGTTTTTGGAAATTGCTTCTTCGTAACTCCCCTGTATATTTTTAAAATATTATCTTTATTTTTAAAACATTTTTAAAATGTTTTAAAGCATGTAATTTTCTGAATATACCAAAGCAGCTTCCCAGGAATCCCACTGACAATCTTCCCAAAGCCTTCAAGGTGAGCTTCCTTCCTGGAAAAGGAAGTGCTGGAGGAACTGCTGAGCCTTCTGGTTCTCAACAGCGTCGGGCGCTGGGTGGCCAGGTGGAGGACGCAGCAGGACAGGCCCAAACACACTCGCTGCCCAGAGAAAGAAGAAAGCGGTGAGGGCTGGCAATGGGAAAGGAGGCATATGATGAACTATTAAGGAATGTCTAGCCTAACAAAGAGAAGGATTAGAGGCAGGGGTGAAATCCTACCGGTTCGGACTGGTTTGGCCGAACTGGTAGTAAAAAAATGCTTTAAAAAGTAAAAAAAAAAGTTCTGACAATCGCGGGTCGCTCAGCTGATCATCAGAACCTTTTTTTTACCTTTTAAAAGCATTTTTTAACTACTGGCTCAGGCGAATAGGTAGTAAAAAAATGCTTTAAAAAAGTAAAAACAGGCTCCGGCGATCTCATGGCACAGCTGTGATCGACAGCCTTTTTTTTACTTTTTTAAAGCAATTTTTACTACCTATTCGCCTGAGCCGGTAATAAAAAAACGCCTCAAAAGTAAAAAAAAAAAAGTTACGATGATCAGCTGAGTGACCCACGATCATCAGAACTTTTTTTTTAAACTTTTTAAAGCATTTTTTACTACTGGTTTGGTTGAACTGGTCCGAACTGGTAGCATTTCACCTCTGCCTCTAATCCTTCTCTTTGTTAGGCTAGACATTCCTTAATAGTTCATCATATGCCATATGATATGTCATATGTCAACTCGCAAAGCATCCCTGGCCTGCTCTCGAGTTGCCATAGGCAAGGGAGATGGGAAAACAAACTTTGCAGCTGCAGCGAGGGAACACTTCAGTCAAAACAAAAGCACATTCCAGACATCACTCTGTCAAGGCCATCTCTGTGGTTATCCACAGTGGTCGGAGGGGAATGATCTCTACAACACGCGAAATTATTTCATTGGAGAATGTGACTGATGACACACCTTGGGGGGAGGGAGAACAGGGTCAGAGCCTGGATGTAAATTAAGTGAGGTCAGAGTTGGCTTCACTTGGAACGTGCCAACATGAAGCTCCTAATAAATAATTGGATTTCTTTTGAAGCTTGGCTCGAGGCTTATGATTTAACTAGGGTATTGGTTGGAACCATGACACTTTAGCTTCCAGACCCTTTATTACCTTTATTGCTCTTCTCTGCACTCTTTCTAGGTTCTCAACATTTCTTTATTTATTTTTTGCATCATAGTGATCAGTAATGGATGCAGTATCCCAAGTGCGGTCTTACCACTGCAGTATTAAGTGCTACTAGCATTTCATGTGATCTTGAAACTACCTCTCTCTTGGCAGCTGCAGCACACTGCTGGCTCATATTTAAGTGGTGGCTCATTAAGAAACCAGGTACCACCAGATATTGAGCCAGATACCACCTCTTCCAGTGATGGCTAACCTTTTTGCCATCGCGTGCCAAAAGCAGGGGGCATGGAGGGGTCACACGTGCGCGTGCCGACACCCATAATTCTATGCACCCCGTCCCCCCATGCATGTGCATGTGACCCCCCCATGCCCCCTCCCACTTTTGGCACGTGATGGCACAGTGGGCTCGGTAGACCCATTTTTCACTCTCCCCAGGTTCCAGAGCCTTTCTAGGAGCCTGGGGAGGGCGAAAGTGGCCTTCCCCACACACACCCTGGAGGCCCTCCGGAGGCTGGAAATGGCCTGTTTGCCGACTGGTGGGCCCAGAAGGCCCGAAAATCAGCATGCTGGAGCTGAGCTCGCATACCCACAGATATGGCTCCACGTGCCACCTGTGGCACTCATGCCATAGGTTCGCCATCACGGATCTATTCTATACCTGTGCATTTGGTTTTTCTTTCCTAAGTGTAAAACCTTACTTTTTTTCTCACCTTTGAACTTCATTTTGTTAGATATGTTCAAGTCGGTGGAGAGCCATCTGATTCTTGAGCCTATCCTGCCAGCTTGCTGTTGTCTACAAAGTTGATGAGCTCCTTTTATATCACCTCATCTAAATCACTTATGAAGATGTTGAAGAGCACTGAGCTTTGGGGTGGGGTGGGGAATAATGCTGCCCCAGAGAGAGGAAGCAGCAAAGGACAGCAAGGGGCTGGAATTCTGCAGTGCTGCAAGTGAGGAGGAGCCTTCTGGCCCCCTGCTGCCAGTCATCCCAGAGCAAATAAACCCTCCCTTCTCATCCTCAGCCCAGATGACGCTGCACTCCCAGAGGGGGTTCAATCTTGCTTACCAAGGATATGCCCATCCAAGTGGTTTTTCTCAGAATGTTGCAGCAGTTCCCATAGAAATGCCATCAGATAATTGAAAACATTTTTGTGGCACTGGGGGAGCATGGAAACTACCTGGAAAAGAGGAGGAGAGTCACTGCTGACCTAGAGATGCCCAGGGTGTTTACACATTCCCGCTCCTCCCTGGGCTCCCTTACCTGACTACTCAGGCCGTAGCTGCCAGCACTCTCCACACTGCGGTCATACAGCTGGAAGCAGATAACTGGCTCTGGAAGACTCTCCAAGAAGAGAAGCAGAACTTCAGCCACAGAGCAGCTGCTGCCAACTGAAATAATGATGAAAGGAAAAGGGCTGCTTACTCTGCCTGTGCTTACTCTGACCCTGGGAAAGCTCCGGTCTCCCATGGGGGTGGGTTATGTCCAGTAAGCACCTACATCTCAAGCCCCCAACAGAAGGCAATGATAGGGTTAGGGTCTGAAAAGCCAAGCAGAGTGACTCATGTAATCTGTGGGCCCACAAGCTTGCTGAACAAATATCCATGAGTAAAAGGTGGTATAGGGGGAAAATTGGCTTTGTCCATACAAAAGCCGTTCAAGGAGACAAAAAGTCCCTCTTGGGGTGGGATGGGGCAGCTGATAGATTGAAGCTGCAGTGTGACTGTCCCCATTGGCATATCCTCAAGAGTCTGTTAGATGGTGGCCCAGAAGCAGCTTTAAGGGGCAAGGGCAGGGGTGAAATCCAGCAGGTTCTGACAGGTTCTGGAGAACCGGTAATGGAAATTTTGAGTAGTTTGGAGAACTGGCAAATACCACCTTTGGCTGGCCCCAGAGTGGGGGGGAGGGAATTGAGATTTTGCAATATCCTTCCTCCAGGAGTGGGGTGGGAATGGGGATTTTGCAGTATCCTTCCCCTACCACACCCACCAAGCCACACCCACAGAACCGGTAGTAAAAAAATTTGGATTTCACCACTGGGCAAGGGTGAAAGGAAAGGGCCTTCCCCAGAGAATACCGAATGTGTCCAATGTTCCTGTGTCCAGGCAGTCGCGGATCTCCGGAAACTCAGCTCGAGGACCAGGCTGCTGGAACAGGTCCTTCTACAGGCGAGGGGCAGCAGTGGTAGCAGAACCAAAGGAAGATGGAAGTTACATTCAAACAGTTGCCTTTTGTCAGGTCTTCTGACAGCACATTCCTCTTATTTGCATCCATACAAACACATCTGCTCCCATCGTCCCATAGCCAGGCCTTTTTTTGCACATGAAACTGTCATACAGGTAGTCCTCATTTACAACTGCCTCGTTTAGCAACCTTTTACAGATACGACAGTATCTGTATATACCAGTGATGGCTAACCTTTTTGCCATCATGTGCCAAAACTGGGGGGAGCGCGGTGGGGTCACACGCACACGTGCCCACATCCCTAATTCTATGCGCCTCGCCCCCCCTGTGCTCCCCCCGCTTTTGGCACGTGATGGCACAGTAGGCCCGTTTTTTGCTCTCCCCAGGCTCCAGAGCCTTTCTAGGAGCCTGGGGAGGACAAAAATGGCCTCCCCCTTCCTCAGAGGCTCTCTGGAGGCTGGGAACAGTGTGTTTCCTGACTTCTTGTGGGCCCAGAAGGACCGAAAATCAGCTGGCTGGCGCATGCATGCGTGCTGGAGCTGAGCTTGCGTGCCCACCGATATGGCTCCGCGTGCCACCTGTGGCACCCGTGCCATAGGTTTGCCATCACGGGTATATACTGTATATATACTTTATATAATGTATAGTTTTGTGACCAGTCCTTGTATTTACAACCTTCACAGGTCTGTAAAGCAAAGGAAAGATGAAGTAAGTTCATAAGCACAGTTCACTTAGTGAATGCTTTGCTGAATGACTGAGCTGCCAGTCACAACTGTAGTCAGTAAATGAGTACTACCTGTAAGGAACAGAGCTAAGTCAAATAATCTATAGAAACATTCCCAAGACTGTTTTTCTGTTCTTGACTTCAGAATTAAATGCCTGCCTACTGCAACAGGATACTTCTATCACGATTAGGATGCATAAACTCAGGTGGATACTCACCTTTTGGCAGGCATTATGGTACAGATGGTCCACCATCATCCACAGTTCCTTGGGTACGTCCAAGGGCTTCTCATCCCAGAAGAAATCTTCTCCTGACTGCAATGGCATCAGTGTCTGGATAAAAACAACAACGGGCACTATAAGGGCCTGTGTTCTTGCGCAAATGGTGGTATCACAGGGTAGAAGGGGGGTATCCATGACAGTAAGATCTCACCAGCTTCCTTATGGTTTCTGGCAATATATCTTGGATGGGTTGTCTCATGTGAATGAGAGCATGTATGGGGGTCCCAAAGCAGCTGGGGCAATAATTTCCTGTCACAGATAAAAAATAATCCTTGCCCCGGTCAAGGTGTAAAACTAAGACATCTTCCAATTGGTCTTCTCCAGAGTTTAAATGGGTTGCTGTTGATTTATTCACAAACACTTCCAACTCAACGGTTACCTCATCATCTTAAGAGAGAAGAAAGATGTAAACTAAGAACACCAAGACTGAAAACTTCACACAGATCTCATGCATATTTTATTTTTCTTTATTTTCTTTTATTTATTTATATTTATATGCCGCCCTTCTCCGGAGACTCAGGGCGGCTTACAATGCGTTAAGCAATAGCCTTCATACTTTTTGTATATTTATACAAAGTCAGCTTATTGCCCCCACAAACCGGGTCCTCATTTTATCCACCTTAGAAAGAATGGAAGGCTGAGTCAACCTTGAGCCTGGTGAGATTAGAACTCGCAGTAATTGCAGGCAGCTGGATGTTAAATGCTGCCTTAATAGGAGGCATTAGCCTGCTACGCCACTCAGGCTCCTTTTATAGGTGGAAAGAGTTGTTGGAGATTTACAAAGAAAGATCAGATGATCAAAGATCAACATTTTAGCCAAGTTTGGCTGTAACCTCATAGAAATAGCAAATTGAAATATTCCAGACACAAAATATAATAAACAGATTATATTTGTTTAATCCCAACCAGATAATCAATAGATTGATTATTGGTTGGGATTAAAAATATCAGAGGTCTAAGAAAGACAATGGAGTGCACAAAAACACTATCTAAGTCAGAAATATAGACCAGATATCAAGCTGCTACAAGTTCAAACAATCCAAGTTATTCAAGTCTGATGCTCATACCACCACCTTTTCAGGGAAAAAGACAGGTTGCAGAGAATGAATTGCGGGTTCTCGAACCCAAGACCAAACAGCAACCCATGGACTGCTTCTTTCTAGCACAAACATAAACTGGAGTAGAACATGCAGGTACACGCACATAGCACAACCATCAAGTCACCTGATAACAAGAAGCCCTTGCTGGGTTTTGCTGTTAACCATGGCTTGCAATAGCTGCTTTCATGTGGCTTGCAGATGAACTCAAACTGGCAAGGGGTTGGCCCATTGCGGATGATGAAGACATCCACTCGTAGCTGCATAAACTTCACATCCCTGAAAAAGAACTGGAGATGCAGAACAATAGAATAAAGACCCAGAGTTCAGTTCAGCTGCTATTCATCCATTTTTGAACTGCCGGAATGATACTGGTGTAAATCTTATTTTCTCCAGGCAACCCCTACAGCTTCTTGTTTAGCTTCTGATCGTTTCATCATCAGGTGACATCCTCAGAGGAATTTTGGTTGAAGTGTCAACTGAAGTCCCACCAACAATGTCACCTAGCCTGGTGATCAAACGTTTGTGTCAGCTGGATCTACAGCGTGCGATTTGCAGCTTGCTTGCTCTCGGCTGTCATAGAAACGGGAGTGGGGGTGGGGGTTGGCATTTGAGGTGGAAAAGAAAGGTGATGGGAAGTGTTCCTGTGAGAGTTTGGAAGGGAGGTTTGTACTCATGAACTGTGGTGCTGCTGCGTGCAGTTGTTTAGACTTTTCCAAGGCCAACCATCCTGGGACTCCGGAGGCACACAAAACTTCCCATAACATCATATTGGATGCTGATTGGTCTTTCTGTGCTGGACCAAATCCCTTCTGGGGGAGTGATTTGGGGTGACTTTCAATGTATAACTTTCACGCAGATTTTTCTCAGATCTTGCCTTGCTTTTGCAAGGTTCATTCTTATTAAAAGTACCTCTTCCGTAAATCAATGGAGTCAAGGGTTTTCTTTCTTAGGATTTGAAGGGAGGCAGACCTGACATGAAGCTAAGACAACTTGAAGCTAAGCAGGAAGCCCGGAGAACAAACCGCTACCAACATGTACCACCTGAGCAACAAATATTTTCTATCATTTCTAATCCCTGCAGCTTCTATTCTGATTTGTCATCTGATGATGGCATTATTTAGGTCAGGTTAAGGATCAATATTGAATTAAATCCCCTGATTTGAATATTTCCAGCCAGTAGGAAATTGATTCTAAATTATTAATTAATTAATTAATTATTGATAAAGAATGTTTTGGGCAGATGACTAAAGCTTACTGTTCTTTGAACCAGCAAAGCAGACCAAGTTCCCAGTTCCACAGCTAGGCAAAATTGTCTTGATCCAATGGTCTCTTGAGAGACCACTCCTGCCTGAATTCAGCTCCTGTGCTAAGATCCCCCTCTGTTTGGGCAGCACTGTTTTACCTCCCTCTTGGAGAGAGTGACTGATGGGATACTGGCATTCTCCCTCTTGTCCATGGAGCTCACGGTTTCCCCAAAGACTTTGCGGTAGAGCTGTTCATCCACCACTTTCACCTAGAAAGGACATATAGTATGTAGTCACAATCAGTACCAGCAAAATTATTGGCATTGCTGTCCAGCACAAGGAACCAAGATGATATGGGCAGCTGGTCAGAATGGTGTATTTATGGTTATTTGCCTATTAATTGGGCTCTTGGCAGCCTAATGCCCTCACTAGAGAAACTGCTAGTGGTGGCACAGTGGTTAGAACCAGTATTGCAGGCCAACACTGCCCACTGCCAGGAATTCGATCCTGACTGGCTCAAGGTTGACTCAGCCTTCCATCCTTCTGAGATTAGTAAAATGAGGTCCCAGATTGTTGGGGGCAATAGGCTGACTTAGAGAAGGCTGTAAAGTACTATGAAGAGGTATATAAGTCTAAGTACTACTGCTAAGTGCTACTAGGTAAGCACTACAAGGTTTAGGGAGGGTCTGCTTTTCGCTGCTTCCTCCCCCTAAACCAGTGTTTCTCAACCTTGGAAGCTTGAAGATGGGTGGACTTCAACTCCCAGAATCCCCCAGCCAGCGCTGCTGGCTGGGGGATTCTGGGAGTTGAAGTCCAGTTTTCTTAAAGTTTGCTTTTCGCTGCTTCCTCCCCCTAAACTATTCCAGATTAGCATGTCTCTTAACTCCTCAACTCACTTCAGCTTCAGATTCTACCACAATCACCTTCCATAGAAGCTAAGCCACAAGAACCAGGCCACAGAGGTAGTCACTGCATCCATCTCAAGGGAATAGAGCCAACCTACCCAAAGATGTTTTCTTATTGCTTTTCCTCTGTGCAAGGCAGAGAAGAGGATTTTCAGTGGTGATGGGGAGTGGAAGGGTGCCTGGCATTTTCTCTACTTCCATTTCAGAGTCCCACCTTAGCTTGGTCAAGATATTTTGTTCTTCAAGCATAAATGTTTTATTTTGCTCAGGATTCTGAGTTGCAGTCTCCTGTTATGGCTAATTTGTTGCATATCTTGATATTTTATTATACTGTATTTTGCTGTATTTTATAGCCCAGAATCTACTGGATGAACAAAAGTGAGTCAATGACAAGCTTATGCCCTTGCTTAGCAAAACTCCATTGCTGTCAAGGGTCCTTCTTGAAGAGGACAGCGCTCTCATTTTGTTAAACGCAACAAGGGACTGGGTTCCTTGGGGTTACCAAGGTTACCAAAATGCCATGCAGAAAAGCAAAGCAGCAACTTTGAATGCACTTAAGTGGGCAGAAGACTCTGAAGCCCAAACTGAATGGCTATGCCAGCTTACAAAACTGAGGAATGTGAGGAACAGAAGATGCCAACAAAGGTCCAGGAAGATGGGAGGTCCTGAGCTGAGCCTACGTCAACATACCGCAATGTCAAACACAGCACTGACTGGCTTGTGGTCGCTGTTCCTCAAGGTCAGGTGGTTTCGATAGTCCAGCTGAGAGATGGTCTCCCCTTTGAAGAGAATTCGGTCACACCAGGCAAAGGCACAATACTGCTCGCTGCAAGAAAAGCAGAAGCAGCATCTGCCTAGTAGCTCAGTGTAACTCCACCAACATTTCCCCCTGGCACTTACAACCACTTCTTCTAGCAGTCCCTTCTGCTTCTCTTCCTCTCCCCCAACCCTTATCTGAGGCAGCCTTAAAGTTATCCTTGCTTGTCCTGGTGTTACTTTCCCCTTCTTGAGCAGGGGGTTGGACTAGAAGACCTCCAAGGTCTCTTCCGACTCTATTATTCTGTTATTCCTTTCTTTCCCCCCAACAACTTTCGTTGTGGGTAGTCTGAGGACATTTTGGAAGTGGCCATTTTGGAAGTCCTGAGACTTGGAGTTTCTGGATCACAGAAAGAGTCAACTTGTAGACAAATTACAGCCCACCCATCCCATGATGCTTCAATGATCTGCTAATTAATTAATTTAAAGGGTTTGTATGGCCATCCATCTTAGAACCACAACTCTGTGCAACTCACAACCATTCAGAGGTGGGTTTCAGCAGGTTCTGACCAGTTCTGGAGAATCGGTAGTAGAAATTTTGAGTATTTCAGAGAACCGGTAGTAAAAATTCTGACTGGCCCCACCCCCATCTATTCTCTGCCTCCCGAGTCCCAGCTGATCGGGAGGAAATGGGGATTTTGCAGTGTCCTTCCCCTGGAGTGGGGAAGGAATGGGGATTTTACAGTATCCTTCCCCTGCCACGCCCACCAAGCCATGCCATGTCCACCAAGTCATGCCACGCCCACCAAGCCATGTCCACAGAACCAGTTGTAAAAAAATTTGAAACCCACCATTGCCCTACATGATATGGGATTGGGTTATTTGAGGGACTGCCTCCGCTCCAATTATATCTGCCCATCTCATTAGATCCAGTAGAAAATGCATGCTGTGGGTCTGATTGGCAGGGAGCAACATTTGGTGGGTCGTTGGCAGTCGGGCTTTCTGTCATAGCCCCCGCATGGTGGAATGTCCTCCCTTGTTCCCCAAAGGATGTTGGCATCATCCTTTTGACTTTCTGAAGGTCCCTCAAAATCTGAGGACCCAAGGTAATTGTTGAAATATTAAGATGGCTCCATTATAAATAATATTTTGCCCAATATTTTTGTCTAGGTTGGCTTTGTGTCTTTTTTTCTATTTTAACATTGTGGTTTTTATTGTTTCAAACTTTTTTAAAAGTAATAATTTTGTATATATTGTTTTTAGTCTATTGTACCCTGCTCAGAGTCACTTGTTAGATGGGGGGACATATAAATTTGACAAATTAAATAAGTAAGTAAGTAAGTAAGTAAATGGCTGTTATGGGTAGGGTCTCTCCCATTGCAAAGATACTGAAGTAATTCAAAATCTTTATAATTTCCTTGGAAGAATACAAGGAGTACAATAGCTATTGCCACCCACCCACCCTCCCTCCCTCCCTGTCAGCTCGCCCTTCCTCTGTCTGCCCCACACCTGGTATCCCATTCGTCCGAGCTAATTTTGTATTTGTAGGTGGGCTGGAAGATGACCTCTCCCTCTGTGAAGTCTTCAAACACCCTCTTTGCCTCCATTTGGCTCCTCAGCTGGCAGGAGAAAAAAGCGAAGAAATGAGATTATGGTCATGAGAACAGCACCTACTGTAGGCAGGGTTATACTCACCTTTACTACCGGTTCGCAAAGGGATCGCGCGCTCGCGCACACACCTTGCTTCTGCGCATGCGCAGATCGCTTCTCATGACCTCAGGGTCTGTGGGCAGAGCCTCCTGCCAGTTTTACTACCAGTTCTATAGAACCAGCCCGAACCAGGGGCAACCCACCACTGACTGTAGGTTGGTATCTTGGTCTCTGAGGACTCCATGTTGCTTTTGGTGCACATGTTTAATGTTAGCAGGCAAAAGATTCTCCAGCAACATGAGGCTTCTACTCTCGTTGCTTCAAGGACAAATTTCAAGCACCTTCTCTCAGTTCTAGCATGTGGCAATCCTAGGAATTTATTTGCTCCCAATTTTGGTTTTTTTGGTTTCCAAATACAAACTGATAAAGTCTTGGCTGATAACACACCAGATTTAATTGGGTTTGAAAAAAAGAAAATGTGGAATTTTTTAAAAAATTTGATTTATATGCCGCCCTTCTCCAGAGACTCAGGGCAGCTTACAATGCATTAAGCAATAGCCTTCATACTTTTGTATATTTATACAAAGTCAGTTTATTGCCCCCACAAACTGGGTCCTCATTTAACCTACCTTAGAAAGGATGGAAGGCTGAGTCAACCTTGAGCCTGCTGAGATTCGAACTTACAGTAATTGCAGACAGCTGGTTTTAATCACTATTGTTAGGATATGGTTTGGGCCTAACTAGTTGTCCAGGCAATATATGTGTACTGTACCTTTAATTTGATTCATTGTAATGCTGAGTCATGCTGTAATTAGGTAATGACTGGTTGTGAGCGTATTTAAGCGAAGCATTGTAACATGTTCAATTGATGCTATGCTGCTATGCTGCTATGCTGCTATGCTGCTATGCTGCTATG
>WNWU01000029.1:11394837-11430173 GCA_012654045.1 Ptyas mucosa
TATGCTGCTATGCTGCTATGCTGCTATGCTGCTATGCTGCTATGCTGAGAGGAGTTGCTATCTGCTAGTCATCGTTTGATGGATCTGCTACCATCGTGGTTTGTGAACCAGAGTGAGTTTGTTATTCTGTAACTACTGGACTGATTTAACTGGCAAAGACTTGGAATTTGTTTAACGACTATGAGACTGTTTTTTCCTACTATAAAGTAAGCTTTTGATAAACCAGTTTGCTTATCTCTTATTCATTGCTCTCAGCAACGTTTCCTTGTGCAGTTACTCTGCTGGTTGGTAACACAACACCAATATCCTTAACAACTATGCTTTTAGACTCAAACCAGGTTCCATTGCCAAAATTGATGTGGCAATGCCAAGGGATGGTAGAATAGAAGATAAAGAACTAGAAAAAAGTGCAAAATATTGAAATCTGAAAACTGAACTTGAAAAATCACAGGTAGTCTTTGACTTACAACCGTAATGTGGGTTATCACATGACCAACCCGGAATTTTATGAAATTTGTTAAGTGAATGCAGCAGTTGTTAAGTGAATGCCATGGGTCTTAATTGAATGCCGTGATTGTTAAGTGAACCAGTTTGCTAGGGGCTGGTTTTGCCCAAACAACAAAAGAAAATGCTGGATTTTTGCAGAAACATCGTAAAATACAGTCGCATGACTGCTGGATGCTGCGAATAGCCATAAATGCAGGTCAGTAGCCAAGCACTTGAAATGTGATCACGTGACTGTGGGGTGAGGCTCAAGCATCGGAACTTCAGAACCAGGTTGTAAGTAACCCTGGGGAGGTCCACTGTAACTTCAAACAGTGACCTGCTGTAAGTTCAAGGACTACCTAGACAGCATAAACTGACGGTGGTGATCTGAGTGGGTCCCAGTGATTTCACTGTGTGCCATACCGAAAAATCTTGGACTGCACTACCAAATCTGAGCCTGAGTGGCGTAGGAGGCTAATGCCTCCTACTAAGGCAGCATTTAACATCCAGCTGCCTGCAATTACTGCGAGTTCAATTCTCACCAGGCTCAAGGTTGACTCAGCCTTCCATCCTTTCTAAGGTGGGTAAAATGAGGACCCAGATTGTGGGGGCAATAAGCTGACTTTGTATAAAATATACAAAAGTATGAAGGCTATTGCTTAACGCATTGTAAGCTGCCCTGAGTCTCCGGAGAAAGGCGGCATATAAATAAAATGTTTAAAAAAAATAAATCTGCAGACTGACAAAATTCCCATAGGTCAATTGCAAAAGGCCACCCTGCTTGGATCCTCACATACACTATGCCAAGACGTTATGACATCCCAGGTTCTTTGGAAGAAATTGATGTCAATTTCCTTTACCAGCTAAAGAACTGGCCACTGTGACTTCACATTGTTGTCTGTATAATAATTCATATGCCGCATTGTTGGGACTTGGTGGTTTACAAATGGTTAAAAACATCTGCCTCCGATGCAGAGCCCTTGCCTGAGCCTTCCCCAGACTCCAGGACTGGCCCATGTTCCTCCTCAGCCTCAGACTCACTGTCCGACTCTGCTGCCAGCTCCACAGGCCGCTGGCGGACCACAACACTTACTGCCTGCACTGCTGTATTCTGGATCAGCTGAAACTTCCAGGTGATCTTCAAGGGAAGCCCTATGCAGAACACGTTTGTAGCCAAACCATGAGGCAACTAGGGCATGAGTGAATATTTGACACCTACCCACCTTCCAACCTAAGAAAAGGCACAACACCAGGTGAAGATGGCAAAGGCCTTCCTGCCAGCTGCTTAGAGGTTGTAGAAACAAGATAACCCCCAAACTGAAGACCACTCTTGGGTGGAGGAGTGCCCCCCATTTACAGTTTTGCATGTTGGATGAACTCAAGGTATCAAAGGTCTGATCCTCCCAAACTTTTCAAGGGAGAATGAGAAAGTGAGTTGACCTCACCTGATCATGTTGAAAAAGAGCACGGAATTCTTGGGCCTCCACCAGCTTCTTTACTTGATCCATGTTCTGCTGTTCCAGCCGGGAGTTCAAGTCCCCCAGCCATAAGACGATGCTATCAGGAAGGAATTCTGATAAGAAGATGACTGCCACTGGCGACAGCTCCACCTTCTCAGCTTCCTGTGTCTTCAACACACAGTGCCATTCCCTCAGCAAACGACAAATCCTACTTCAAGGAGCCCTTGAACCCACCAAATGCAAAAGAGATGCCCAGCAAACTTCAGCCCAGATCAGCGTATCCAGTCCTATTACTTGCCCAATGGAAGTGCAAGCCAGGCCAAGCCATGCATTCTGGTTTTTTTTTTTAATTTGATGTATATGCCGCCCTTCTCCGGAGACTCAGGGCGGCTTACAATGCATTAAGCAATAGCCTTCATACTTTTGTATATTTATACAAAGTCAGCTTATTGCCCCCATAAACTGGGTCCTCATTTAACCTACCTTAGAAAGGATGGAAGGCTGAGTCAACCTTGAGTCTGGTGAGATTCGAACTTACAGTAATTGCAGACAGCTGGTTTTAATCACTATGCTTTTTAGTCTGCTGAGCTAAACCAGGCTCCTGTTGCCCCGTTTGTCGTCAGAGGCTTCCCCACTTACTCATGCTGGCTGAGAGGGATGGTTGGGAGGCTGGGATCCTGCTGGAAAAACTGCAGGCAGGCACAGATGTCACGGATGTCTTGGCTGTACTGCTCAGATTCCGGTGGGTGGGCTGTCAGGTGGGCATTCACCACACAAATAGTGGTGCTGTGGAACCTGAAGCGGATGGCCACGGCCCCCTTGATGTCCTGCAAGACACGAAGGGAGTAAACCCTACATAACAGCGTGGAAGAAGGTGGCAAAAGGGATCCTTGCTTGGAAGCAAACAGGAAAGGGCAAGAAGCGTCCAGCAGCTTGGTTCCCTCTTCCCCTTGTTGCTGGAAGACTCCAGTCCCATTCAGCCACCTCCAGGTCTCTCTCTCTCTCTCTCTCTCTCTCTCTCGCCTTAAAAATTAGAGATGTATCTGCCTTGAAAGTAGCCGATGTTAAACTGTATAGTACAATCAAACATTAGGAGTTACCACAGGAAACATTTTATGACACTTTGTATGATGTTCAAAAGGCCAGGAATTGCTTACTTTCTCAGTTTTTTGTTTCTCAGATGATCTTTTTTCCTTCTTTTACTTACTTTCTTTACATATTTTCACGTTGGTTTTTTTTAATCTATGTGGAAACTCTTAATAACAATTATTTTAAAAAATGAACTTTCTCTTGGCAACTGTCAGTGAACTCTGCACTATTCTCAGTGACGTGTTCACTTAGCAACTATTTGGCTTAACAACTGAGTTGTTGGAATCAATTGCAATTACCAAATGAGGACTAGCTGTAATTCTTCTTCTTCTCCTCCTCCTCCTCCTCCTCCTCCTTTTCTTTAGTGCATCAGGACAAGTGGTGCCCCAAAGACTCATACCACGCTGAGCCAGGCTGAGGTTCTGCATCACTTCTACCAGGGGTGAGCCAGGCAGGGAAAGTCTGGCCCTTTGCTTGCCTCTCGTCTGCAGGGCTGGTGAATCCCCCCTCCCCCAATCCCCTCTGCACAGGGCCCTTCTAGAATTTTGCCCATGTCTTGGGAAGGACTGGCCCCCGGCCCAAATAGTCCTTGAGAACAGACTCACCATGCCACCCAGGGGGCCGACTGTCATCCCGCAAACATCCGAAACATTGGCAGCAAGCTCCCTCCTCATGCAGAGCAGCAGCAAGATTCCGACATGCCAAACAACTTTGATCTGTAAACCATCAACAACAAAGCAGGACGGCTGAGGGGGGTGTCACCAGAATGTCCCCCTCCAAAAGAGAAACCAAGTGCTTTGATTTAAGCAGTTTTTCTCAGCAACAGTCCAGCCAGGGCTGCACCTGTCTAAGTCTAACTAAGTCTAGCTTAGAGCTGCCTGCCTCCCATCCTCCAAGTTAAGGTCCTAATTGGAGACCAGAAGAGACTGGGCACATTATAAATCCTGTGGTTCAAAATAATCCACTCTTTGTAATTTAAAAACATTAATTTTTTAGAGGGTCAACTTATTTTCCAAAGCACCAGAAGGCAGGACAAGAAACAATGGATGGAAACTAACCAAGGAGAGAAGCAACCTGGAATTGAGGAGAAACTTCCTAACAGTGAGGACAATTAACCAGTGGAACAGCTTGCCTTCAGACCAGTGATGAAATCTAAAATTTGTTACTACCGGTTCTGTGGCCGTGGCTTGGTGGGGGTGGGGGGCAATGTGACTGGGTGGGCATGGCCATTTTTATTTTTTTTTACTTTTAAAACCATTTTTTCTACAACCTCTTCAGCGAAGAGGTTGTAAAAAATGTTTTCAAAAGGCTCTGACGATCCAAGCTGAGTTGCCTGATCGGCAGAGGGTTTTTAAAAATCTCTCTGCCAATCAGGCAACTCAGCTTAGCTCGACAGAGCCATTTAAAAGAAAAAAAAGCCTCTGATGATCGTGCAGCTCAGCTGGGCATGCGGGGGGGTGTGTGTGTGTGTGTGTGTCAGGGATTTTTGCTACTGGTTCTCTGAACCACCTGCCTCCATCACTACCAGATCAGGCGATCCGGTCCGAACCGGGAGCATTTCACCCCTGCTTCAGATGTTGTGGGTGCTTCATCATGGGGGGGGGGGGGGGGGGTTAAAAAGAGCGGGGAAAACCCTTTTTTGAAAAGGCATAGGATGTCCTGCTTGAGCAGGGAGCTGGAGAAGAAGACCTCCAAGGTCCCTTCCAGCTCGATTCCGATTCTGATTCTTCTCGAACAATCCTGCCTATTTTCAGCATGACAATCTTTCAAATACATGAAGACTACTCTCGGGCCTTCTCCCATTCTTTTCATCTCTAGGCTAAATATAGCAAGCATCTCCATGCTTTTTCTTCCAAGTGCATCATCTCGCTTGCTCTCCTCTGGATAGGCTCCATTTTGTCAATTCTCTTCTTAAATTTTGAGGGCATCTGGATGTGGTCCAGCCACGGCAGCCTAAGACCACATTTGCTCTGTTTGCAGCTTCAGCCCACCATTGACTCATGTTCAACTAATGATCCACTAAGCCCCACAAATCTTTTCACCAATAATGCTGCTGGTATGGTTTCTGACACCCCTCCCCCACCACCAACACATGCGGATGCTTTTTATTTTTCTAACCCAAATGATGGACACTGTATTTGTGTCCCTGTTGGAATTAATATTTTGGGCTTTGCTCTATTTCCAGTTTGTCTACATTCTCTTGCACCTTTAGAATATGGGGTTTGCTATCCTCTCATCTTTGTGTCATCTGAAAATCATGTTTTCTAATCATTCATCTAACTCAATTTGACCAATGCCAGGCTGAGAACAGAGCTTTGCAGTACATCACTCAGTGCTTCCCTCCAGCAAGACATGGAGCCATTGACATATTCTCATTCCTACAGTCATACATTCAACTAATAGCACATCCAATTAA
The DNA here is from genome assembly GCA_012654045.1 of Ptyas mucosa. Classification (NCBI taxonomy): domain Eukaryota; kingdom Metazoa; phylum Chordata; class Lepidosauria; order Squamata; family Colubridae; genus Ptyas; species Ptyas mucosa. Next base: position 11,400,289 of record WNWU01000029.1, read on the forward strand.
GATGAGTAACTTACAGTCTGCCATATTCTCTGCTAATAATCACGACAGGTTTTGTTGAATATTTTGCTGAGTCAAATTATTGACTTTGACTGCCACATTTGCATGCTCAACTAAACTGCTGAGAAAAGTAGCTCAAGGCATGACTACTTCTTGATAACTACAAGTTCCTTAAAACACCAAACCATATCGTAAAATCTAACCCAAAGTAGTAGGCATACTGACGATGGATCTTCTGGAGAGCTCAGCGGTTAAGGCCTTTCTAAAAGTCAGGAAGCTGTCCCTGGTGCTGCTGCCACTGAGATAAGCAACCAGGCTCTCTTGCTTGCTCCAATGCCCCAGACTCTCAGGGCAGAGGAACCCAGAACATCCCAGGCAGGTACGCCCATGGTGGACGTGAACACTTGACCTGGGCTGGCCACTTCCAACTCTAAGCAGGAGCCTCTGGCAACGCAGCGTTAAGCATGAAAAGCTATTCCTGCCCTCCCACAACCAGACAAGGGGGACCAACTGCAACTTCCAAGCATGGCACCAAAGCAGTGCCATGCATGGTGCCTGGCAGTAATCTAATGGGCAAGTGACAAGGGTCCTCATAGCCAGAATCTTGTGCTCTAGAAAAAGGGTCTGCTTCCTGACTTTGAAGAGCTGATCCCTATATACTTTCCTGGAATCCGCAAATGGAACAGATCCCAGATAATCCTGTACAATCTCAGCTTTCTTATCAGTAAAGATTCTGCCCTGCAAAGTTGAGACTTCAGTAATTTCATCTGGGAAATGTTGCCCAAAACAGCAGCTCGGCAAATTCTTAACCTTCCTAGAAGGGGTCGAACCACCTGAACAAGGCTGCTGCAGCCTCACCTGGGGCTGCAATGAGTGAAAAGAAAGAAGCATTGGTTTAGTGAAGTTCCCCTCTAGTCCTTCTTCAGCAGCGTTTTGTGCAACCCTTCCGCTACTTCATTTCCCAGAGTACTCAGGAAGACAAGGCATCAACAGATCAGGGGCAAATTCCTCCTGGTTATTCAGGGTTTTGGTTCAACCGACCAAATTGCCAGCAGCCAACAGAGCACAGTGCTGGCATTCCAGTGGTCCAGCCAGAAGAACGATGCCTTGAATTAATGTCCCCTGGCTCTCTCACATGGGATGGGGGAAGCAAGCAATACACAACATTCCTATGACTTCTTTGAGAGCTCAGCAAGGGAAGGGAGGGAGGAAGTGAAGCCTCCTGGTTGAGTGTGACAGGGTGGACCATGCAGAGAGCAGAACCTCAGGAGGAGAAGTTCCTGGGCAGCTAAAGCCCCAGCCCTACCTTTGCATACTTGGCTCCTGGGTGAAGGCTCTTGGTCACAGCTTCAAACCATTCCTCTTCTCTGGGTGTGTCATTAAACATAGCAGCCTCTTGACTCAGATCCAGAGCCTGAAAGCTGGGTTCCAGAGAGGGACGGTTAGGTCCTTCATTCTCTATGGGAAGGAAACGGTCTTCTCCCAGCTCCGAAAAGAAAGTCAGGTAATGAGGTTGTCTTATGACCAGCACTGCTAAGCAGCACGTGTGCCCATGAATCAAAAGTAAGATTGGAGCAAAGCATTTCCAACAAGGTCCAAGGAGCATGGAGAGAGAGGCTGGCTTACCCCACACAGTAGACATCTGGAGGGTCCACATCATGACTCAGCCAGGGCAGAAGGCTCTCCTGGGGTGCCCGACCATTCACATTGTACGAACCAACAAAGAACCTGTGGGAAACACTTGTTGCTCCATCTGGCTGGATAGGAGAGACCATCACTCACTCTCAGTGGTGAAATCCAATTTTTTTTACTACCGGTTCTGTGGGTGTGGCTTGGTGGACATAGCAGGGGAAGGATACTGCAAAATCTCCATTCCCACCCCACTCCAGGGGAAGGATACTGCAAAATCTCCATTCCCACCCATTTGCCGGTTCTCTGAACCACTCAAAACTTTCACTACCGGTTCTCTAAACTACTCAAAATTTCCGCTACCAGTTCTCCAGAACCTGTCAGAACCTGCTGCATTTCACCCCTGCTCCCTCTGCCTTTTGGAGTATGCAGAACCACAGCCCTTTGTCGGGAGTCTTTCAGCCTCTTTCAAGCAAGCTAAGGGGCCATCCTGCTCACCCAGTGTTCCTCCCAAGACCTGCTACGACCCACGATTCAGAGTCTGAACTTGAATCTAACGATGTTGCTCCAACACAGCTTGTGCTTCACGATTGTCGGCCTCTGGACCTAGCAAGTCAGGATTCAACTGAGTTTGCTCAGACACAGGCATCTCCTCTTCAGTTGGCACAGCCAGATGATGAGGTACAACCCCAACCCAGGTCTAGATGCATGCAGAGGCGAGCAGAGCAATGCTACTCCATAAGGCTCTTTGCTAAGTAAAGGAGGAGGCATGGGTAACTGGAGCCAGCTGCCTGCAGGCAGAGTTAGGTAGGCCTTTTGCTTGCGGTTTTTGTTGGAAACAACCGTTTGTAATACGAGTTTGTGATTCGTTCCTGATTCTTCGTAACTCTTTGACTGGCTGATTACCTGATTTGGCTTTCTATGACTTTTAGAACGTATTTGGACTTCTTGGACTTACTACCATTACTATTACTAATCGGCATTTTCCGATTAGACATTTGCATTTCATTCCCGTCTGCTGCCGTTTTATCTGTAGTACGTATCTCAGCTTCTGCATGGGCCAGCAACTAGAAGACCATCCCATCCCCTTACTTGAAGTGGCAGAGGGATGTATACAGGTCCTCCTTCTGCAGGAGCTGGGACTTGAGGGTGGGTCGCCTCTGGCCCAGGGTCTCGCTGGACGCCAGCACATTCGGGGTTTCCTCTCTGTGGGTCTTGCTTGGCCTAGAAATGCGGAGGGAGGGAGAGAGGGAGGGTCTTCCAGGAGGGCAGAACAAGGACAAAAAGGGGGGTAGGAGGAGCCCAAAGCACAGATGGATTTAAAATTGGTCCTGGGTCAGCAAATTAACAAGAGTACGATTGTTCCCTTCATCTGTGGTCAGGAACTGGGTTTTCTTCCCAGCAAAGAGCTCCTCAGTAACGACTTCAAAAGGCCTCTGCCAAGAACCTGCCTTTTCTCTCTCTCTCCCTCCCTCCCTCTCTCTCTCTCACACACACACCCTGCCTGCATCTATTCCCATGGGCCTGGGGGACAGGAAGGGCTTTGTGAGGGCAGCTGCTTTTCCTGGTGAAGGAAGAGTCAGGAAAAGGGCTACACCTGGGCCTCCTTTGCTGCTCTTCTCCAGCAGGCTAAATAGGTCTGGGCCTGCTTGGATGGGAGACCACCAGAAGAGCCATTGGCTAGGTTGAACGTGGAATATTCTGGAGGAAGGCAATGGCCAACTTTCTCTAGAGCTGCTTGGGTTGTGCCCTGAAAACCAATGAAAAGGCAAGTTTTCTAGTGCCAGACAGAAATGCTAGGATGCCTCTGCTTGAATTTGTTTAGAAGGTACCCAGAGACTCTGCCTTTCCACCACTCAGATGGAAGGGCGGTTCTGCCAGTGAGGTTTGCTTTCCAAGAAAACCATGGATGCTGTGATCAGAAAGAGGCATCTGCATACTCTCAATTGGCAGTTTAAAGTTGCCCAAGAGCAGCCACTCTCTGGACAGATGCACAAAGTGACACAGTGAAAACAGGATAAAGTGCATGTACACGCACGCACACACACACACCCACACACACCATCTGAGACTGCTTTGGAAGGCTGGTTGGGTGATTGTGAGCACCTACCTGGGTGCCCCACCAGGCACGCTCTGCCCTTTGCTCCTGCCAGGCCACGTCTCCCCCTCTGGTGGGAGGTCTTCCTTCCCAGCAATGCCTGGAAAAACCAAACACCCCTGAGAAGGAGCATGGTCAGATCTTCCTGCAGGCCACGCAGGCTTCAGAACTGTTCCACCTGGGGGGGGGGGGGGGGGGGGGAGGTGTGTGCCTTAATGAGGAAGAGCACATGCATGAAGGAAGAGGAACAGCAGGACTCCAGCCAATGGGTAGCAGGGGTCCCAAGAGCAAAGCTGCTCATGGCTAATTCCCAGGCTGGGAAAAGGCCTGCGTGCTTCAGTCTGCAATGAAAGTTGGTTTCAGTTGGAGAATGAGAGAAGTCTTGGTGTAAGAAGTAAGTAAGTAAATGCACCTCCCCTTGAAAAGCAGTCTGGTGGCTCCTTTTTCAAGGGAAACGTTGCAGCTGCAGATGCCTGGAACACCTCAGCTGATGAAGGAGGGCTTCAGTGGGGGTAAGTGGGAGAAGGAGAAGGAAGGACCACCAAGGAAGCCAGGGGCCTGTAAAGCAGGCTACCAAGGGTCTAGGACAACTTGCTGAGGCCATCTTGCCAAGTCCCACTCACTGCAACCAACGGGCCACAGGACAATTCAATGTTGTATTAATCATTTCAGTTACTTTTATTATTGGTGACCACGTTTTCATTGACATCATTATAACTCTTGTGTTTCTGGACGGACTTTCTTTACTTTGTTATAACTGGTCACGGTTCCACTGAAATGAATTTAACGATGAGTTGTCCCACAGCAAGTTGGCCACGGCGAGTTTTCCCATTCCTGGCTGCCAACATAGTCTCCTCTTGCAAGGAAGGGAAAAAACAGGCTCTGCACATAGGAATGGCCCCTTCAAATGGGGGGCCCTGGGAGCTGCTCCCTGGAGGCCAGATTTGCCTGCATGGCGGAGAAGCCGGCCAGTCTCCCCCAAACAGACACCTGTCACAGCAGGGCAGCAAAGCTTGCAAGGAAAATGACCAAAGGCTGCTGAGGCTGGAGGAAGTGAGTAAACACTCTCAGGTGGATCAATTCCTAGGACATCCTGCCCTCCTGTCTGTTGCTCTGGACCTTGATTTCATTTGAAGAACTTCTGTTTGCCAATTCTTCGCCCCGCCCAACAGATACCAGAGCCTCTAAATTTTTCCCAAGGGCACCACAAGCACAGCCAGATCAAGTTTAGGCAATACAGTAGTCCTTGACTTATGATTGTTCAAAGTTATGATGGCACTTTAAAAAGTGACGTACAACCGGTCCTCACACTTAACAATTGTTGCTGCATCCCTCTGGGCCTGTGATCAAACTGGGATGTCTTTACATAGCTGCAGCATCTTTGGGGGTGGGGGTGTCACATGATCACCATTGGCATCCTTCTCAATGGGCAAAGTCAGTGGGGGAAGCTGGATAGCGACTGTGGGGAAAATGGTCATAAAATCAGGCATGCCTCACTTAACAGCCAGATCACTTAGCAATTACTTCTAGTCTCAATCCGCGTCATACGTCAAGGACTATGTGTAGAGCCCCCGCTCTGGTGGCTGATCTCTACTCTTAATCTCAGTTCCATTTATGTGGCCTGAAGACATTTGCCACAATACAGCTGACCAAATATTCTCTAAATCTGATTCACCCATTTCTTATTAACCTTCCAGGGTTCTCTTGTTGAGTCTTGGGATCAATTCATGCAAAGGATTCCTATTGGCCGTGTTTAAAGAGGCGTTTGACCCAAATCATCATAGTCACTGTGCTCAGTTACAAAAATACTCTTCTGAGTCAATTGCTTGAGACTAAGCTGGTGGCATCAAATTGGTCCCTCAGCCTCTGAAAGAATGAAGCCCAGCTTGAGTCCAGACTTGGCTTGGAAATCATTTAGCACAACATTTCTCCCTTTATTGGGAGAAGAGGAATAGAATAACAGAACAGAGTTGGAAGGGACCTTGTAGGTCATCTAGTCCAACCCCCTGCCCAAGCAGGAGACCCTACACCATTTCTGACAGGTGGCAGTCCAGTCTCTTCTTTAAAGCCTCCAGTGATGAAGCTCCCACAACTTCTGAAGGCAACTCCTGTTCCTTTGGTTAATTGCTCTCACTGTCAGAAAATTCCTCATTTCTAGGCTGAATCTCTCCTTGATCAGTTTCCATCCATTATTCTTTGTCTGGCCTTCAGGTGCTTTGGAAAATAGCTTGGCCCCCTCCTCTCTGTGGCAGCCCTCCAATATTGGAAGACTGCTGTCATGTCTCCCCTGGTCCTTCTCTTCACTAGGCTAGCCAGGCCCAGTTCCTGCAACCGTTCATCATATGTTTTAGCCTCCAGGCCCCTAATCATCCTGGTTGCTCTTCTCTGCACTCTTTCTGGAGTCTCAACATCTTTTTTACATTGTGGCAACCAAAACTGGATGAAGTATTCTAGGTGTGGTCTTACTAAGGCTTTTCTTGTTTCTTGTTTTCTTGTTTCTGATCTTATCAATGAAGATGCAAATCATGAAAATATGCTTTTCAAAAGCATTTGTTAGTGGAAAAGGTGCAATCAGATTCCATCTGGGGTTTTGGCTACAATAGGCTCTCCTCCTACAACGTTTATCATTCATTGGATCTGTCCAGACTAGCCTTATGGGTTTGGAAGTGGAAAGTACTGACTGACCTAGGGGTCACACCCAGAGGTCAACGGTACAAGATCTAAACTGCTGGCAATTAAGGTGTGGATACCTGAACCATGTCTAGCTCTGTGGGATGGACACAGGTGCCCGCATGTAACGGTGGAGGGTGAAGGTTTTCTTGAGGGGAAGAAGTGGCACCATAGAGAGCCGCTCCCTGAAAAAAGGGCTGAGTAGTTTACCACTTCTGGAGTGGGTCACATTCCTTTGGCAAAACCAGAAGGTAGGCTAAGTGGCTGAATTGCCAATATTCTTGTCAGTCCAGCTGCCAGGCAGCATCCCTCAGGCATGCTTGGGGCATACCGTATTTTTCGGAGTATAAGACGCACCTACCTTTTTTGGTGAGGAAAACAAGAAAAAGAAATCTGCCTCTGCCTCCCAGCAATTTTGCCTCGGTACAGCAAACAGCTTGCTTTATTTCATTTTCTCTTTCAGCATAGCTTGATTAGCACAAGAAAAAAAAATCTGATCCCAGCAATTTACCTCCTTGCAGCAAGTAGCAGAGGCCTGCGCAAAACAGCTGAGAGTCGGGAGGCTGATCCAATCAACTTGTGCTAATTAGGCTGTGCTGAAGCTGAAACGAGCTGTTTCTTCTTGCTGCTTGCTGCAAGGGGGTAAACTGCTGGGAGGCAGAGGCCAAAGGGTGGCAGCCAGTGGGTGGGCGGGGCTACATTCGGTGTATAAGACGCACCTAAATTTTCACCCTCTTTTAGAGGGGGGAAAGGTGCGTCTTATACTCTGAAAAATACGGTATATCCTTGGGAGACTCCCTCTCTGGGTAAAGCTTTGTTCTTTCAAGAGCAAAGGCTGAATGTTGGCACCCAAGAGAGATCTCTGTGCCTGAACAAGGAGTAATAATTGGCTGAATTTACCCAAAGGAGCCAAAGGAGGACAAAGAAGCGGAAAACTTTCCTTTAGGATTTTACTTATTTCTGGGAAGCAAGTAATTGTTCAAGCTAGATGTTGCATTGAGTTGAATGTCTTATGTCTGTTTGCATTCAAGAACTTGGTCTTAGTCCTATTTCTCTGCACAGTTAGGACATTCCCTGTAATTTCAGAGGGAAATTCAAGATTTATGCTTTTCCTTGATCTCTTGTAATCTAAGCTATAAAACACAATCCATCTCTCCCTCTTTCTTTTTTTACAGTGAACCAATTATAGTGAACCAGTACTGTTAATTGGTCTGCCCAAAACACTGCCTATATTTTTGTAAATTGAGTTGCATGTCTCTTAATTTTAATGTGGCTGCATTTTTTAACATTTGCAAAGGAGAACTGAAACCTCTGGTTACCTGCGGCAAAGCCAGCAGGCTGCATTGCAGAAGCTATTTCATTTTCTCCATGGTTATTTTTTATTTTCCAGAAAAACAGGATGGGATGTGGGACCCCATCGTTTTGCTGAAAGGGAGAATAGGTGACATCTGATGAGGTGCCCCAGAACTCCTGGGGGGAACAGCAGTAACTGGCAGGCAGCCACTTCAGGGCTGGAGATAAGCTGGGAAGTGGGAATAGTGGTTTTATGAAGAGGTGATATGTAACCCCAACACTTGATCCTGTAGATCCAGACCTGCGCCTACAGCCTGGCCCTTGGGTGTGCCTTCTTCCTCCATTTCCAGATTGGGAGCCTGTGGGGAGGATGGGTCTCTCTTTTTAAATTGGAAGGATTCTGCTTGGGAGATAGGATTCCTGGAGGGTCAAAGGACTCCTGATTTTATTTAAAGAAGATACAGAAAGGGGTTGAGAACAGCATAGAATCATAAGGCCGGAAGGGATCTTGGAGGTCTTCTAGTTCGACTCCCTGCCATGACAGGAGACCTTATATCATCACGGTCAAACAGTTGTCCAGTCTATTCTTGAAAACCCCCAGCAAAGGAGCACCTACAATTCCAGGCAGCAAACTTTCCCACTGATTAATTGTTCTCATGGTCAGGACGTTTCTCTTTAGTTGTAGGTTGGATCACTCTTTAATGATCTTCCATCTGTTATTTCTGGTCCTGCCTTCAGGAGTTTTGGAAAATAAGTAGACTCCCATCTCTCTGTGGTAGCTCCTCATGTATCAGAAAATAGCTGTCATGTCACTCCAATTCTTCTCTTTGTTGCGCTAGACATACTTCCTAGTTTCCTTAGCCATTCATCGTAGGATTTAGCCTCCAGACTCCTTATCATCTTAGTTGTTTTTCTCTGCACACTTTCCAGGGCCTCAGCATTATTTTTGTATCATGGTGACCAGAAATGGATGCAGTAATCCAAATGTGGCCTCACTAGTGCAATATAAAGTGGCACTCTCACTTCTTGTGATCTTGATGCTATCCATCTCTTCGTTCAGCCTAGGACTGCATTGGCATTTTTTGGCAGTCCCAACTCCCTCTCCATGCACCATCCCCATGTTCTCATGCACCAGCACCCAAAAGCTATAAGGCTGAATGAAGGCAGCACAAGCACCCTGCAACTCTCGTGGCTTGGCGTCTTGCCATTTGTGGCTCTCTTCTATCCAATCTGCCACCCTTGTGAACTGGAACCTGGGAGGGGAGGCCTTTTTGCATTGCAGAATGATATGCCAGCCAAGTCCCTCTAGTAGCAGCAGTAGCAGCAGCAGCAATTCCTACCTGCAACACAGCGTTTCCTAACCTCCCTCAAGAACATCTGTGTCTGGGAGCCAAAAGGCAGTCGCACCAGCAAGTTGGCCTCAGGTGAGACAATCCGGATGGTGACATCTGATCCTGCATGTGAATAAGGCAAGAGAAGAGTGGCCTTGCTGTGTGCAAGAGGCCTTCATTGCAGCCGCATCAGTGTGCAAGGGAGCTCTGCCTCAGGGCCCCAAGTCCTTCCTTGCAGACCAGCTCCATTCGACCGCGGCCCCCTTTACTCCATCAGGGCCAAGCAGGAGAGGCCCCACGACTCCAATGCAGCATGCAGAGCTGAGTGCTCCTCCAGGGTTCAGCTGGGGCTTCTCCGAGCAAGTAGGAGGGCAAAGAGGAAAGGGCAGCTGGCAGGAAGAGGTGAACAATTGTCTAGCGAGTGATTGAGCAGCCAATTTTGCTGAGAAGCTGCAGGAGGAAGAGGGCTAGGAAGGAAGAAGGAGGGAAGTTATACAGCAAAGGTGAAGGGCGCTTCTAGAGAAGAATTTTCCCTTCTCAATTAACTGGGGAAGAAAGAGAGGCCAGGGTCTGATCAGGCACAGGACCAACTTTGCATGTGACATGTTTGAGGTCATGCTGGCAATAGTCTGGGGCATATTTCTGCAATTAGAATTCTGCATTCAAAACTGTTCTTAAGGCCATTGCAGAGGAAAAGGAGGCAGTTGGGCCTTCAGGGGAGAAAGAGAGACGTGCACCAACTTCCTACAAGAAGTCCAGCGGGAGAGTTTGGACTTCGGCACAACGAGAAACAGGAACACCAGTTCTGTTGCCTTCCCAGATAGGGACCTCTCCCACTTGCACCTCCTTAGGGCAGAAACATGACCCAGCTTCATTCATGACAGAAGGAATCTTTCAAAGTGCCACCATTGTCCATGGATAGAAGGAGAACATAAGCAGAGAAAAGCAGAGGTCTCAGTTTGTGTTGGTGGTACTTCGCAATAGATTCTGTACTGTCTCTCCTATCCAGGGTCTATCATGGCAGCCATTTCAGTGTGTCAATAGCTCTCTTGTTCCTATCCATGTTCATGGAAGTTTCTGGAGAACTATCCTGTGATAGGTACCATATTTAAGGAAGGATGAAGTGGAGCATTCCAAAGCAAACAAGATGAGAGGAGCTTCACTTGAAGGTGCTGGGTATGCTTATCCTGAGGAGGAGGAGGAGGAGGAGGAGGAGGAGATAAAGGGCTAAAAAGATGCATCAGAACTGTTCAGAGTTGCTCCAGAAGACAAGACAAGGGACAAAGATTTTAATTACAATAAGTAGATTTCAGTTGGATATCAGAAACAATAATACTTTTGTAATAGTAGAGGTTAAACACATCGGAACTGATTGCCTCAGGAGGCCATCGACTTTCCTTTGCTGGAGATGTTGGAGCAGAGTCTGGTGACTCTCTGCCCCAAGGCATGCTGCAGATCCCACACTAACAAGAAGTTGCACAAGAGGACAGAGTCACAGGATACAATGGTTCTTTTATATTCTACTTGTTTAGACCCCCAACCTAGAAAATGATGCCCAGGTCTGAGCAATGTATTTAAGAAGATTTTGGACAAACTGGAAACAGTTCACAGAGAAACTATAAAGATGGTCAGAAAAGCAGAAATTCAAGTTCTCTGGAGAGATATTGAAGAAACTGGAAATGTTTTGCCTTTAGAGACAAGACTTGGGAGTAAATGATGACCGCTCTTCAATTATCTGAAAGGAAATCATGATTTTTATTCTATTCCACGTTGGAACAGGATATGCATCAGTTTAAGTTGGAGGAAGGCTGTTTTCAATGGAAGATTAGAAAAAGTGTAATAATAGAAAGAACAAATCTGGCAGGAAACCAACCACCCAGTGAAATGGTGCGCTCTTTCTTATTCCCCAGTGTTTGTGTTCAGGCCAGACAACCATCATTTGTGAAGCAAAGGTTTTGGCTTCATGATTAAATGATGCCTCCAAATTCTGAGATTTTATGATCTACAGAACTAAAGCTCGAAACAGAAACTCATCGTTGTCAGCCTTTGTGTGGTGTGAATAAAAAATGATATTCTTTGACTGTATACTTTAAGATTTCCAGGAAATACAGGTAACCCTCAACATACAACTGGTCATTTTCGGACTGTTTGAAGTCACACCACCACTGAAAAAAGTGACTTATGACCATTTTTCACATTTATGACCGTTGCAGTGTCTCTTTGGTCATGTGATCAAAATTCACACTCTTGGAAACTGGCATGTATTTTTGACAGTTGCAGTGTTCCAGGGTCATGGGATCACTTTTTGCAACCTTCTAACAAGTAAAGTCAATGGGGAAGCCAGATTCACTTAACAATCATGTTACTAAATGTCTGTGGAGATTCTCAGTCATCCAGGTCATGGTTGTCCCAAAGTGTTCTGCCCCAGCTACGGACCCCAAAGAACGCAGCACACACAAAGTCTGTACAAACCTTAGTTTACTAAATTAAATCAGTCTCTTTTTTTCAAACAAAAGCTGTTAATTAACTTTCTTAACAGTCTACAAGATTCCAAAGAATAAATAATCTTAATCTTACTATGGTTGGCAGAAAGCCCAGAAGCAATTTGCAGAGAATTAAGATCAAGGCACGACAGAGAGTGAATGAAGTTGTTCCCTGCAAATTGCTTCAGTCGGTGTTCCTCCTTAAATAGGCTAAGGGAGTGGCCAATTAGCCCCAAGCCTTACTCTCAAGGAGACCTCCTCCTGAGGAGCCACTCCTGCCTTTTGGCAGCTCTGTGCAGCCATGCACCGAGAAGAGGCTCCTCCTCTTCACTTAAGGGAGCTTCTGGAGGTTCTGAAGGCCCTGGCTGAATCCCTGCCTCTGGCACCACCTCTTCTCCAGCCTCCTCATTGTCTGACTCAAGTGCCAGCTGCACAGGCTGCTGGTGCAGCACCACACCAGCCTCCTCGCTGTCCGAATCAGCCACCAGCCGCACAGGCCATGTACGGGCCACAACACAGAAGTGCTTTTTCATGAAGCCTGGACTTCCTTGGTTTTCTTTGAAGATTTTTCGCTTCTCATTCAACATCTTCCAAGAAAAACAAGAAAGTCCAGTTGCCTCTTGAAAAAGCACCTTTGGGACAATCATGTTACTAACACCCCATTCCTAAGAGGTCTGTAAGGGGCGTGCATAAGCGCACCAGCGTGCCTACTTTCCCTGTCCTAATGTTTTCTTTTATTCGTATCCTTTTCATGTATTTATAATTACGTTTACACTTGTATCTGTCATAAAATACATGCTTGATGAAATAAATAAAATAAAAAATAAAATTTTGAAGGCAAAAAAAAAACCTGCAGTGAGGCAAAATTCACTTAACTGCTGTCTTGCTTAGCAATGGACATTTTGGCTGAATTGTGGTTGTAAGTGGAGGATTACTTGTATGGAAGATGCTATATGTGATGCTATATGTGACAATATAAGTCAAATTATTGAGATAAAAGTGACTCTCTAAACAAATGGGATGAATATACTTTTTTTTTTAAACAATTTTGATTTATATGCCGCCCTTCTCCGGAGACTCAGGGCGGCTTACAATGCGCTAAGCAATAGCCTTCATACTTTTGTATATTTATACAAAGTCAGCTTATTGCCCCCACAAACTGGGTCCTCAATTTACCTACCTTAAAAAGGATGGAAGGCTGAGTCAACCTTGAGCCTTGGTGAGATTCGAACCTGCAATAATTGCAGGCAGCTGATGTTAATAACAGGGCTTTAGACCACTGTACTATCCAAGGCTCTAAATTGATTCTAGCTCTCATGAGACAAGGAAAAAAGGGGGGGCTGGTGAAGTTTAGAGTGGTCTCTCCCCTCTAGAAGGGGGTTTCCTTCTGTAGCTTCAGCGTTTCTTGCCTCTTTTCTCCTGATTTGCGGAACTGGATTTTTCCGCTTGGGAATAGTCTTCTTGCACATTGGTTGCATGACAGGCTATAGAGGCTGGTTTTCCTGGATGCAGAATTTAAGTGTCTGGGGCTGGTTTTTATTCTGGTGCACAATTGTCACAGTGATGCCCTTCTGGCAAGAGAGGGAGGTGCAAAGGGATTTCCAGAAAAAGAAAAAAGGGTTTCGTTTGCAGAGGTTTCAGCAGGACAGGAGGCAGTCTGCTTACCTAGAGTGGGCAGCTCCGTCTCCATAGCCACTGCCAGAAGAGAGAGAACAGTTAGTCTGAACTGGCTGCATTAGTGGAAGTGCCACAAGTGTGCCACGCAGCCCCCCCTCCCCCAGCAGATCACTGGTGAATGAGAGTCACACCCCTGTGGAAATGCAGATGTTGCCCTTGGTCTGTGCAGAGCCAGCTATCTGGATATGTATGGTGTGCCTAACAAAGCCAGTCAAAACTGTAGCAGCAGCTTTTTCCTGATCTGCTAACCTTGGTCTCTTTGAGCCTTGCTTTGGTTTTAACAGGCTTGGCAGGCTGCTCTGGTTAGTTTATGGTTTAATGCAGCGGTGGGTTTCAAAAAATTTTATTACCGGTTCTGTGGGTGTGGTATGGCTTGGTAGGCGTGGCAGGGGAAGGGTACTGTAAAATCTCCATTTCGTCCCCACTCCAGGAGAAGGATACTGCAAAATCCCCATTTCTTCCCAATCAGCTGGGACTTGGGAGGCAGAGAATAGATGGGGGCCGGGCCACTTCTCCGAGCTACTCAAAATTTCTGCTCCCCGTTCTCCAGAACTGGTCAGAACCTGCTGAAAGCCACCTCTGGTTTCATGTATTCTGCAAGCCCAGAATCTGGATTAATCTGGGAAGCGGACCCAGTTCTGGGGAGGATGGGTTCATGTTCGTCTCCTCTCCAGGGCTGGAGACCAAAGGGGCAAAATCCAGGCGAGAGGGACGCAGCAGCCATCCAAGCGCCCTACCTTCTTCTAGCGCAAAGCCCTCCTCCAGGCGCAGCACCCGCTCCAGGCACAGGTCCTCGGCGGCAATGGCCATGCGGCGGTGGGTGTAGAGGCAGATCCTGTGGGCACAGCAAGGAGAGCCCCTCTCCCGTGAGCCCCGTCACACCCGCGGGCCCAAGGCAGGCCCGGCTCCACCCGGGCAGAGTCAAAGGCCCCGTCGAGCCAAGGCTCAAACGGGCGAGGAGCAGCCTGCGGGAATTGCTTCCCTCCCTCCAAGGCTGGACCGTCGCTGGGCGCGAAGCTGCTGGAGATCCGAAGCGGCGGCCGGGCAAGCGAGCAAAGGCTCCTCTGGCGAGCCGGGGCTGCCTTCCTTAAACAGCCGCATCACCCCAGAACACCCCGGTCAATTCACCGCCCCTTCCCGAGCGTCCCCGGCTGGCTGGTGCCGGGAAGACCCCCAGCTCGGCTCGGCTCGGCTCGGCTCGGCACGGCTCAGCACGGCTCGGCTTCCCTTCCCCCGGCCTCCGCGGCGGCTGGCACTCACAGGCATCTCCCGCCGCTCTCCACCAGGCCCAGCAACCGGCTCTCCAGGCTCGCCTGCCCCACCACCAGGGTGCCTTGCACGGCCTGCGGCGCCCAGTCAAGGGAGACTTCGGAGGAGCCGCTCGCCCACCCGCCACATCAGCCGCGCAGCCGCCGCGCCCTGCCTGGTCCCCCCGGGCAGCGCAGCATCGGCTCCAGCCCGCCGCCGCCTCTCTGGCCAAGGATACGGCGAGGCACGTCTCCCCGGCGGCCAGCGCCTCCTGCACCACCCCCGATTGGTCCATGCGGGGCGCCGGGCGCACCGAGTCCGCGGAGCCTCCGGCCCAGCTGCGGCGGCGTCTCCGGACAGCAGGGGCGGAGGGAGGCGCCGGACGGTGGCCTCGGGGAGGGGGGGGGAGGAGAGGCTGACGAAAGCGTTGGGGGCGGGCGGGGACCGTGAGGGCTGCGTGCCGGACGGAGGAATGACTCGCCGGCGGTGGAGTGCCCGGGGCTCCTCGCTCGAAGGAGAGCGCTCCCATCCGGGCCCCGATGGCGCGGTACTCCGAGCAAAAGCCATTCGCTCTCGGGACCTCTCGCCGCCTCCGTGCGGGCAATGGTCCCGGCGCTCCAGCCTCTCCGGGAAGGCGGCTCCCTTTCTTGCCCCTCTCCGGCCGTCCTGTAGGGGTTGCGGAGTCGGCGAGCGGAGCCCCCACGAGGCTAATCGCGCGGCGGCTCCCTCCCCCCGATCCCCAGGCGAATCACACTCCCGAATCGCTGCAGGGTGTCGGAGACTTTATTTGCACAGGGGAATAAAGGAAGCAGCGCACGTCCAACATCGAGCAACGGGGAGAGCCTGTCCAGGGAGGAGGGGTAGCATCTGCCTCCCGTTCCCCTTATGCTACCCCGCTCTGGCGGTGCCGCCGCGGAGTAACCTGGCCGGAGTATCGCGCAGTGGAGGGCGGGGGTGGGGGTGGGGGCTGGGGAGGGCTCTGCCTGGAAAGCGCCGCTTCCTTTGGTGGGAGGAGGAAGATCAGCGAGACGTCCTGCCAAAGCGCTACGAAACACGTTCAAGCCCTGGAAAGGGGAGCTAAGAAAAGGGGAGGGGGCTCGGCGAGGAAGAGAGGGAAGTATAATCTTGGAGGAAGTCGCAGCAGCTCCTGGCAAATACAAAAAGAACCGCTCGGCGGAACGTCAGAATGAAATTGGCTCCCGAGGAGGAAAAATGCAAATAACAAAATTAACAGCTGCGGGAAAATGAGATGGAGGGAAGGCTATATAACGCATAAAAAATAAAGGGCAGCAAGGGATTGCTCGGATTAGAAGCGGCAGAGAAAATGCAGTGCAATTTTTGCAGAAAGTAAAACGTTATTTACATGAGTGAAGACGGCCAAAGAAGGAGCCTCTGAGAGAGTGAATGGAATTAAATATGGAAGGAATGAAACGATTGGGGATGAAAGTGGAGTGAGGAAATTGCTCTTAGGAGTCCTCCAACAATGGTGATACTGTATGTCAAAATATGGAATTGAGATAAACATTTGAGATAAACCTGTTAGTGGTCAAAACAGAAGGTAAAAAGCAAGCCACACATGCTGTGAGAATGTTGACAAATGGCACAGCTACAGAGATATTTGGTGTAACTGGTAGATTTTATCCCTGGGAAAGTAGCTGTGGGAATTGGGTAATGTGTGTGAAGACTGCTTCTCTGCCAGGCAGTCTGCAGCATGCCATTGTCGCTTCCCCATACAAAGAGGCGTATAACCAGAGGGAATGGAAAACCTACATGGGCATTAGCTTGTTAAGCAAGCCTGGGAAGCATGTAACACAATTTGGATTGTAAGTGCATAAGCAGCAGGCAGGAGTGTGCAAATCACAGTTTTGCTGTTTAGCAGATCATTGAAAAAAATGTATGACTGACATAAAGCAAGTTATTTGTATGTTGCTTTATTTAGAGAAGGCATATGATAAAGTAGAGAAGCTTGAATTGTGGAATGTCTCGTGAGAATATGGAGTGGATGCAGCAAGAATGGCCACGTGTGGAAAGTGTTATGACTGAAGGCTGAATTGTGAGGGAAGGGAAGGCTGGGGAAGGTTGGTGTTGTCCTGCAAAAGAACAAGGAAATAAGTGGTAAAGAATTAACAGGAATAAAGGAAGCAGCGCGAAGCAAAGCTTTGAAGAGAGGGGATGAGTGAAACAGACAGAGGCATAAACTAGAGTTAGCTAGATTTCCCTTTTCTTTCCCTTGGCTTAGTGTCCCTTCTGCTGTTGGGCCTGAATCCAAGTGTTCCCCTCAAGGGAGTCAGAAGGACAACCTGGAGGGCTCAGCACAGTCATCCCAAGGCAAAACACTTCCTAGCGGTAGCAGCGATAGCTTGTCTTGGGAGAGGGTTTCCTGCAGGCCCAAGAGAACCCTTCATTCCAGCTCCAAGGATATGGGCCATTCAGAGTCAGCCCATGCCAGAGTCCCTACGGCCTGGCTGAAGAATATTACGCGCCTGTGCCGAGCCTCCGTTGTACACACACAGCTGATATTTGGGGTGAAAACAGAATAACCTGAGCACTAGCAGCATAGAAAGAAGAGAAACCTTTTCCCGAATGCCTCTTGCTTTCCTGGGAAAAAGTAGCCGAGGAGAACAGAAGGGAGAGGATGGGGAGGGAGTTCCCTCCTGCCCAGCAGATCTTAGGGCTGAAGGCACCGAGCAGTGGATCAGTTGGTCCCAGCCAAGAAGGATATGGAGCAGCTGAGACTGAGCAGGGCAGCCCAGCCCAGGAGCTGGAACAGAGAAGCTGAAGCCAGGCTGCTCGCCCTGTTGAAGTGCACTTTCCCATCCAGCTTCAGGCAGCTGGTTTTGGGCATAGCCTGGCAGCACTCTTGGTAGCATGCAGCAGGAGATTTGTGGGAGCACGGGTGGCCCTTGGTTTTGCAAGTTCGGCTACAGCCTGCCACAAAATGGGAGCCTGTTTTTTTCATCTGGAAGGAGAGAGAGAAGTTGCAGCTGGTGAGTGAGGCAGGAGCAGGCACCACGGGGAATGCTTCCTCTCCAGGAAGCCGGGCAATGGGTGGGAGAGCCTCTTCTCTTTAAAAGACAGTTGGGAGAAGAGCTGCAATGCCGGGAGGGAGTGGGGGGGGTGGGATCAAGAGCTGGATCTTCCTTTTAGAAAGGGAGATTCTGGCTTTTGTGAATCTGGCTGCATGAATCCAGAAAGTGAGCTGACAAAAGCTGCAGTGGTCTGAAGCCGCACCCTCCCTCAGCTGGGGAGTAAATCAGCCAATTTAACAATTAAATCATAAAATGCCAAACGTCTGTGGTGGTTAGAAGTCTAATTAACCAAGAAATTCCAAGACAACGGTAACTTTTTATAGTCAACCAAAAGCCCACCACCTTTGGACGGTATCGACCAGAGACATAGTTCTGCCATCAACTTTTGGGGGGGGGGGGGTTTGCAAGAGAAGGTGACCTTCACTGTGTTGGCATCTATCCTTAGAAAGTGGCAGCAGACGGAGCAAAGCTTGTCTTTGCTATGAGCCTTGGTGGCGCAGTAGTTAGAGTACAGTACTGCAGGCTACGTCTGCTGATCACCGGCTGCCAGCAGTTTGGCAGATCGAATCTCACCAGGCTCAAGGTTGACTCAGCCTTCCGTCCTTCCGAGGTGGGTAAAATGAGGACCCAGGTTGTTGGGGGCAATGTGCTGACTCTGTAAACCGTTTAGAGATGGCTGGGAAGCACTGTGAAGTGGTATGTAAGTCTAAGGCAGTGTTTCTCAACCTTGGAAGCTTGAAGATGGGTGGACTTCAACTCCCAGAATCCCCCAGCCAGCGCTGCTGGCTGGGGGATTCTGGGAGTTGAAGTCCACCCATCTTCAAGCTTCCAAGGTTGAGAAACACTGGTCTAAGGGCTATTGCTATTGTGTTTCAAAGGTCCAGGCAGACATCGTACCTCACAGAAGTCGTTGCCCACAATGCAGCTGGTTGAGGACTTCTGACCTTTGAAGCAGCCTTCTCCATGGCAGGTGAAGCTCGAGCAAACCTTTCCCTAGAAAGGCAGGAGGAGAAGCTAAGCTGAGCCGTGCAGCAGGGAGGTCTTCCTCAAGAACCACAAATATTTGAGGGGCCAGGAGAGGTTCCCACGCGGCCGCCAATCCGACTCTAATGAGTTTGCAAAGAGGACATCCCACGGAACACTTACATTGCGGGGGGGGTGCCGCGGTGGTCTTGGTGGTAGTGGTGGGAAGCGGGGTGGTGGTGAGTGCCCTGTCACCTGGAAGAGAGAAGAAAACTTTCGACTCCTTGCTCTCCCAGGAAGCTCTCCAAGGTGGCCCTCAACACAAGCGCTGAAACTATTGGGCAGGCAGCTCCTGTTCCAAGGAGGTCAGAGAGAGAGCCAGGGAAAGCCATACCAAGAATGCCTCTTGCCGACAGTTCCATCAAGCCAGACCACTGGCTGTGACAGAAATCCCCTGGTGGGCTGTCCCGTCGCTGAGCAAAGCCACCCGAAGAGGAGTTTACCGTATGCCGTGGCGTTGAGCTGCAGGCAGTTGGGCGAGTTGCAGCATTCCATAATGCAGAGCTCCAGGCCCAGTCCTCCGTTCTGGAGGCACATCTCCGTGGCATTGGCACTTCCACAATCACTACTGCATCGGGCTGTGTAGCTGGTGCTGTTGAGACGATAGAGCTGCGAGAGCCACAGAGCGTGAGTGGGGCTGGCATTTCAGGAATTCCTGCTAGGCTTTGTCATCACCCCCCCCCACCTCCCCCCAATTAGGCATCCCCAGAACCCTTACCTCACAGTGTGAAGCATTGTGGCAGAGCTGGGAATTGTTGCCATGGGCCTCCTCCTGGTAGCACTTCTCTCCCGAACACTGGAAACTCTGGCAAGTGAACTGCCGGAAAAGAGAGGGAGCTGGAGGTACGCGGCGACCAGACCAAAGCCCTTCTTGTGCCAACACTCTGGGGCCCAGCTATGCCTCTATGGCAGTGATGGCTAACCTTTTTGCCATCAAGTGCCAAAAGCAGGGGAAGCGCGGGGAGGTCACGCGCACGTGTGCCCACACCCATAATTCTATGTGCCCGTCCCCCTGCGCATGTGTGCACGACTCCCCTGCACTCCCCCCGCTTTTGGTATGCAATGGCACGGTGGGCCAGGTAGGCCTGTTTTTCGCCCTCCCCAGGCTCCAGAGGCTTTCTAGGAGCCTGGGGAGGGCCTAAACGGCCTTCCCCACTCCCCCGGAGGCCCTCCAGAGGCTGGAAACGGCCCATTTCCCAACTTCCAGTGGGCCCAGAAGGCCCGAAAATCAGCTGGCCGGCACGCGTATGCGCGCTAGAACTGAGCTAGGGCAATGCTCATGTGCCCACAGATATGGCTCCGCGTGCCACCTGTGGCACCCGTGCCATAGGTTCACCATCACAGCTCTATGGCATCCCACGAGCCTCCCCATGGCTCTTCCCTGCTGCCTCCGCCCAGCCCAACCTCCCCCTTCCTCACAGGGCCCCCATTTTGCTGTCCAGCTAAGGAAAAAAGGCTCCCCCTTCTGCTCAGTTTCCTTACAGGTATCACATCTGTCCCATTCAGGGAATGGTTGGAGAAAATGGCTCCTCCAGAGTCCGCATCTGGCTCTGGAAAAAGTGAGAGAAAGAGGGATAAGCAGCTGGACCAATGAGGGTCTTGTGGGGTAGAACAGGAGCAAGGTTGGGTATTTCGGAGAAGCAAGGGAAATAGTGGTAGAGAGGCCTAGTGGTCCCCCTTCTCCCCCTTCAGGTCCACTGAGGCCTTCTTGGCCCTTTCCTTTGGTTCTCACAGCCAGCCATCTCACCTGCTTCTGCATAAGGACCTCGGGTGCCAAAGTAGGAAAGACTGCAGAGGAGAAGAAGGCCTGCAGACAAACAGAGAAGGTGGGCTTTCAGTGGTGGGAGGGCAGGAGAACCAGAGAACAACATTTCCAGTTCTTTGGGGCCCGTCGCTCCAGCTATGGACCATAAAGCATGCAGCACACATGAAGTCCGTACAAACCTTAGTTTACTAATTCAGGACTACTAATGAGTTTTCTTAGTAGTTGTTCGAACACAAATACAGCCTAAATCAGTCTTTTCTGAACAAGGGCTGTTAATTTAACTTCATTAACAGTCGACAAGAATCCAAAGAATAATAACTCAATTCTGAAGCACAGTATTTCAGATAATCATAATCTTACTGTTTTTGGCAGAATGCCCAGAAGTAATTTGCAGGAAAACTGACAAGAAAGGAGCAAGAGCCAATCAGACGTTTCTGGAATCAAGACGCAAAGGAATATGAACGAAGTTGTTCCCTGCAAATTGCCTCAGTCGTCGTCCTTCCTTAAATAGGCTAAGGGAGTGGCCAATTAGCCCCAAGCCTTACTCTCAAGGAGACCTCCTCCTGAGGAGCCACTCCTGCCTTTTGGCAGCTCTGTGCGGCCGTGCATCGAGAAGAGGCTCCTCCTCTTCTTCCTCTTCACTTATGGGAGCTTCTGGAGGTTCTGAAGGCCCTGGCTGAATCCCCGCCTCTGGCACCACATCTTCTCCAGCCTCATTGTCTGACTCGAGTGCCAGCTGCACAGGCTGCTGGTGCATCACCACACCAGCCTCCTTGCTGTCGGAATCAGCTACTAGCTGCACAGGCCGCTAACGGGCCACAACAAGGATCCCAGTTCATGAGCCTTCTCTTTCAAAGTCCAGGCACATATTTTGGGATCCGCTGGGACAAGACTTCAGTGTTTGGTAGGCAGAAATTCAGTAGAGTAGAAGTAGAATAGAATGGAAGTAAAGTGGAAGGGCAGTTTTCATGCTTCAACTTTGATTGGTGCCAGGCTGTCTATTCCTCCAGTCATCTTCTCTAAGGACCCTCTTACCTTGGGCTGAAAGGATCCGGAAGTTGGGGTGGATCATCCTGGAAGACATGGGACTCGCTTCTCTAGATGGAGGAAGGCCCTGTGGTCTCTGCAGAGGTTGTGCTTCTTTTACTGCAGAGGAAAAGTAGACGAGATCCACACACCATGCAAAGCTGTGGGAAGGCTCCCACCCACCCAGGCTGCTGAATCCTGATCCCTGCAGAGTGGCCTGCTACAGCCGCAGGCACCGGGTGCTCCACAGCTGTGCATCACGTTATGGTGGGGAACCAGTTGCCAAGGCAATCCCCACAACCAGGGTCAAAGAGGAGCCCTCATTGTGATTGGGTGATGACTATATTTCCCCAGCTTAGCTGGGGACAGTCCAGAGCAAATGGTTCAGCTGCCTGGCTTCTCTCATCTCATCAACGGCTGGTGGCCAAACCTGACCAAGCTCTCTCTCCATTCCTGACCCATCCAGCTGCAAAGAAAGCTGGAGCTGGCTTTTTCAAAGTCTTAGGGAGGATCAATCTCCCTGACCTGGGAAACCTGATGAGTGGTGCTCCCACTCTGGTGCTGCACGTAAGGTCTGTTGCAGAAAAGATTGTTCCTTTAGGCAGTTTTTGGAAGGGCTTACGTCCAGTCTATGTGAGTAGTCTATGTATGTCTAGTCTAGTGAAAAGAAAGACTAGGTGAGACATGATAGCAATGTTCCAATATTTGAAGGGCTGTCACAAAGATGAGGGGAGTCAACCTATTTACCAAAGCATCAGAAGTCAAGACAAGAAACAATGGATGGAGACTAATCAAGGAGAGGAGCAATCTCAAACTAAGGAAAAAAAATCCTGACGGTGAGAACAATAAACCAGTGGAATGGAAGTTGCCTTCAGAAGTTGTAGGTGTTCCATCACTGGAGGCTTTTAAGAAGAGACTGGACAGCCACTTGTCTGAAATGGCATACGGTCTCCTGCTTAAGTAGGGGGTTGGACTAGATGACCTCCAAGATCCCTTCCAACTCTGTTATACTGCTTTATGTTCTCTTTCTCTTCCTCCCTCCCTCCCATTTACCTGCTGTCTGAACTATTTTTACTAGCATGAATATCTTATTTGGAGGGAATTTAAATTTTGTATTTATGTCTTTTATCTTTGCCTGTTCACTGCCCTGAGTCCCCTCGGGGAGAAGGGCGGTATATAAATCTAATAAAACTAAAACTAAACTAAACTAAAACTAAGGGAATGACTTGTGTCTGCATTTGCTAAGTAAGGCTACAATAAGTCTTATGTCCCATGCAGGGCTAAGAAACAGGGAGAGTCTGTGTCAAACAGGGAAAGGCCACCTTATTTGACAGTCTTTCCTTTCCAAGCAGGTCCTGCAAAAAGC
The DNA here is from genome assembly GCA_012654045.1 of Ptyas mucosa. NCBI lineage: Eukaryota > Metazoa > Chordata > Lepidosauria > Squamata > Colubridae > Ptyas > Ptyas mucosa. The sequence continues at coordinate 11,422,924 of WNWU01000029.1, forward strand.
TCCCCCTCCCCCAGGGGGGGCTCAAGTGTTACCGCTAAGAACTTTTGGGGACCCCAATATATGCTGAGAAGTCAAAGTTCTCTACCCAGGACAAGGACTTCCACCAGGAGGCTCGTTCACTGGGCAGCTACTGACCAAGTCATTTCTGAAGGCTGAGTCACCCCTTGATCAGTGCAGGGCCCAGCCTGAACACATAAAGGGTAGATCGGCTCACCCCCCACCCCCATTCAGTTAAAATCTGCCTGCTTGAAGTTAAACATTCCATATAAATTTGATAAAATAAATTCCAGTTTCTGGTATGATAGAAAGCCAAGCTGGACCTTCTGCTTGACATCCATTTAGCTGCTTGAAAAAAAAAATGGTATCACCTCGCACTCAACCTTAAGGCCACTCAGCTTGTCCAGCTCCTTCAAACTCACTTTGTAAATGGTCATACTGAGTCGTCTTTGTGGCCCCTCCTCTGAACCTGTTCTGATGCCTCTGAATCAGGGGTGAAATGCTCCCGGTTCAGACCGGATCGCCCAATCCGGTAGCGATAGAGGTGGGTGGTTCGGAGAACCGGTAGCAAAAATCCCTGCCCCCCCCCATGCCCAGCTGAGCCGCACAATCATCAGAGGCTTTTCTTAAACTTTTAAAAGCATTTTTTCTACAACCTCTTCAGCCGAAAAAATGCTTTTAAAAGTAAAAAAAAAATCTCTGATGATCATGCCGCTCAGCTGGGATCATCAAAGGCTTTTAAAAGAAAAAAAGTCTCTGCCGATCAGGCAACTCGTCAGCGGCTGGGATCGTCAGAGCCTTTTGAAAGCATTTTTTCGCAGAAGAGGTTATAGAAAAAATGGTTTTAAAAGTAAAAATTTTTTTTTAAAAAAAATTGGCCACGCCCAATGACTGACATTACCCCACCACCACCAAGCCACGCCCACAGAACCGGTAGTAACAAATTTTCCACCACTGCTCTGAATGTTTTTTTTTAAATGCATGTTTTAAAAACGTAATATTTGGGATGAAATTTCACCAGAGCAAAAGAAATTGGAATCAACCTTTGATCTGGAAAAACACTTCTCTAAATGTGGCTTAGAATTGCATTTTTTTGCAGTCCTATCACACTGCTAGATCAGTTTGCAATCAACCCCAATTCTAAGATTTTCCCCCCCTTATCGAGGCCAGCATTCCCCCACTCTCCAGGTTTGTGCTCCCACCATTCCGGCCTCTTCACGTATCATTTCCACCCGCCTGCAGCCCCACAAGGAAACTGTCCTTTCAGAAGCTGGGATTGGAGGCGACACGGCCCCTCAGAAGGTAGCTAACCTGCGATCTACTCAGCGAACTGCGTGATCTAGGATGGCATTGGGCTCATTTCCAGGATGCCCGGCAGGCCCCAAAGTGACTTGTGGCTGCCAGGGAGACAGGAAAATGACAACCCGAAGGCCCAGGGCTGCAGGTTAATGACACGCATTGTTGGCCCAGTAACGCATGTTTGCTTCGGCCCCAGAGGGAAGCGAGGGACACCCAGGCAGGCATCAAAAACAGAAATCTGCCCCTTGCCTTGTGTCAGCCAACGCCTAGCTGGTTGGGTTGCCTGAGCAGGTCCTTTTCCAGTTCCAAATTCATGCCCACCTCTCTGAGCCAGTCCTCGGGGTACTACAGGAACCAGGCTGAGACCTGCCCAGGAATCTGGGTCTTCCAGACCCTTCCCAATGCCGCAGCTCAGATTTTGTGAAAACCTGGCCCTGAATTACTTCCTGCTGGAGCCACAAACCTACACTGGAGTAAATAGGCCATGGGTGAAGGCACAGCAGCTTATTCTTTCATCTGCCTCTGTCCTCTTAAGAGCTCCAGGCTACAAATGGCCCAGCAGCCGCTCAGAAGCCACACGTGAGCCATCTTCGGCTCGTCTGCAGACATGCACAGTCCAAGAACAAGAAAGAGGATCAGTCGCTCGGTTAACTCATCCCTTCCCAGGCTGTGGCTTATGGTTCCTTGGGAATTCCTTCCGGCATAGCGTGTGTAGGTTCTGGCTTGCTATTGGCTCAGCTTCTGCCTCCCTGGCTTAGACATTCAATACACCCCCTCTTGATAGCTGGCAGGTCCACCATCACCCCTCTGACTTTTCTGCAATCTGTTCCACACCGGACCCCATGCCTGCTCTGCTCACTTACCTTGCTCGCTTGCAGGGAGCCTTGGTGTCTGTGTGAAGGCTCTCTGCCTGCAGCACTGGCAGAAATGTCCCCTTGAGAACCCTCATCTCCGCCCAGGTAGAGATGGAGCCAACCAGTCGAGAGCACTCCAAGGTGGGGGAGAAGAGGCACCTGGCTCCCTGGTGCTCTGGGCAACATGTTCCCTGCCTCTGGATCAACTGTGGCTCATCCCTGGCAAACCTTTCTATGATGGTCCTCCCAGTTTGCCACCTGATTTATGTCAATTGGACAGGAAACAGAGAGAGGGACATCTTTTTGGCACTGCTGTTTCTCTGGAGCGTCCGAGAACTCCATTTGCTGTAGGAAATTCTTCCAAACAGGATCCCCTCCTTGATTCCAAGGGTGAAACCCTTCTCTTTCTGAAAGCCAAGAAGAGGCCACGGGCATCCCAGTTAGCCTCATGGCTCGATCTGCTCTTTGGGCTGGCAATAGCTGCTTCCTGGCAATCTTACGGAACACGTATCCCAGTGAAGACCGTTTTTCAGAGACTAAGATCCAGGGCCCACAGGAACGGTGTTAAGATTTAGGGACAGAAAGCAGTCTCTGATCAACTGTTGTGCTCCAGATCGGCCTGAGCCTCCTGAGGGATCTTCCCACGTACAATGGAACCAATCCAGCTGCTGCTCCCTAAGGGTATCTGGATAACAGGCCCTGCTATAGTCTGCTCGAGTTTAGCCAGTGGCTTCTGGAAGAGAAGCAAGAGTTTGCCCCATTTCCCAGAAAAAAAGTCTCCACCTCTGTGGCTTGCTTTTGGTTAAGCCTCCGCCTCAGCTTCCTGGGACAACTACAGCAACAAACCCGCCCCAATTAGACTTAATGATCCACTCTTTCTATTCCCAGGGGGCTGAGAGTAGCAGCTCAGGTGTCAACAAAAGAAAAACATTGCTTAGTGGCAGATTGGCGCAGGTTTAACTGATAGTAGTAGGTACTGGGTAGCCTCCCAATAATACACTGGAAGGGCAGCAGCTTCCTTTTATCCCCCCCTTTCTCTCCCCTCCCCCCTCCAATTTATATGGCATCTGCCAAGAGAATCCTGCTTTTCTACCAGAGAATTTGGGAAAAGATCTACAGGGCAGCCTTTCATCAAAACCTCACTAGCTCTTCTCCAACAAGGCTGCCCCATTTGCCAATGCTTGCTTTTCTCTGCTCCCTTGAGCAAATGGCAACGAGGGACTGACTATTCAGAGGCAGCACCTCAAGCTGTGAACACAAGCATGGAACTCCCATGTTCCTTCCACGTTTCCTGCAGAGGGAAGCTAACTTGGGTTTGAATGGTGTGTGCCTTCAGATACTGAGGATCAAGGATGGGTCATTTAGTGACAGACATTGGGGGAAAGTCTCCGTCAAGCAAGGCTACACCACCAGACCAGATGCTCATTCCTCCTGCCTTTAAAAGTAGTTTATTTCTATGTATCAGTTCAACATAAAGCAAAGGTCTTACAGAATCCATTCTGTTGACTAGGAGCATCTCTGGAGTGCCTGCCCACAAGGACTCCCGTCACCAAAAGGGAGACAAGGGGAGATGGGTGGGTGGGTGGGTGTGTCTCTGTTTACAGCAGGCCTTGGCGTTTCAGGTCTTCATAGGTCTTCTTGTTGACCACATTCCCACTGGAGTCTTCATATTCCTCCTGGAATGATAAATGAAGCTGCTGACAGCCAAATGCAAAGCCAAACATACAACACAACACAACAGCAAGACACCCTCTCTCTCTCTGTGACAGAACACGAGGATTTTGACCCATCCGAACTGAAAAATTTCTGCACCAGGATCCCCTTCTATTTTCTCTCTGGGCTGCAGGTATAACCTTGGCATGGATGACGCCTCTGGGCCTGCCCATTTGTGAGGAATACAGTTTCCCTTTTCCCCCTTTGGTTCAAGACTTGCTTGGCGGTAGGGTCTCTTCCTCACCCGCTGGCTGGCATTTTCGGTTTGCGTCCCACCCCATTGCTGCAGCCAACTCTGTTTTCCTGCTGCTGTTCCTCTATGCCTACTTTTGACCCATGTAGTGTAGCTGCTGGCACCATTTTTATGACTTAGTTGCACTTGACTGATCTCTCATGCTCCCCCCCCCATCATCATCTCTTCTCATCTCTCCCCCTTTGAATGTTTTGGAGGCAGTTACTTTGCCATTCCATCAGGGTATTTCTCATTAAATGTTACACAGAATTACTAGGAAGTTAAGATACAATTCTGAAACTGAGGTATGTGTCTTGGCTGGAGTTGAGCCGTCTTTGTGAGAATGCATGATATCTTTGGTATCTTTAATTACCCTACACCATGTGCAAGGCCTTAAGTTGTAATGTTAAACAGGATTATTTTAACGGTCTGACTTTTTATTGGTGCCACACCCCAACAACCAGCAAACACAGAAAGGTTCTACACCCTAAAGCTGGGGTTCTGCTTAAAGACCACAGCTGAGAGGCAGTTACAGGTACTCCTCACCTTACAACCACAACTGAGCCCAAAATTTATGTTGCTGAGCGAGAAATTTGTTAAGTGAGTTTTACCCCATTTTAGGACTTTTCTCTGAATCACTGCAGTTCTTAAATTAGCAACATGGTTGTTAAGTGAATCTGGTTTCCCCACTGACTTTGCTTGTCAGAAGGTTGCAAAAGGTAATCACATGACCTGCAACCGTCATAAATGCGAGTCAGTTGTCAAGCATCCAAATGTAAATCAAGTGACCATGGAGATGCTGCAATGGTCGTAAGTGTGAAAAACGGAATTAACTCACTTTTTTCAGTGCTGTTGTAACTTTGAACAGCCACCAAGTGTACTAAGTGTACCTGTACTAGGGAAAAAGTACTGTATTGTTCCAAGTATAAGACACACTTTTTCCCCCTAAAAGAGGCTGAAAATTTGGGTGTGTCTTATACTCCGAATGTAGCTTTTCTGAAGCTTTTTTTTTCAGCCCTAACTAGGCGCTAGAGAGGGAAATCTTCCGTGCTTTGCCTGTTCCTTCCAGATTCTCCACTGTGCTGTAGAAGCTTTTTTCAGCCTTAAGGAGGCGCTAGTGAGTGAAGCCATCTCCCTGCTTTGCCTGCTTTTCTCATTGCTGCTCCCTCAGCTGTGCTTTAGAAGCTGTTTTTTATCCCCAAGCAGGAGATAAAAAAACCAGCAAACTAATGTGCTGAAGCTGAGCAGACTAAGGATGCCAGCCAGATAAATACCTGGTAGGCAGATCCCCCCCCCCCACTAATTTTCCTCCCCAAAAACTAAGCTGCATTTTATACTCCGGTGCGTTTTATAATCCTAAAAATACAGTAGCTAACATTATTTCCTACATGTTAGTGATACTTCCACAGGATAAATTGTCCGGTGCGCTTTTTGTGGCATACTGGTGACTCTAGTAAGTTCTATGGTTTGTGAGTTGAAAAAGGAAATGTATACACAGATGTAAGGAAATATCTAAACCACAACAAAAAGGAGGCAATAAGATGCAGCCTGGAATGCCATAACAGCATCGGCTGCTTTTAAGCTGAAGCACCACTGAAGTCTGTCTGTGTTAAATGTCTATGGAGAATCTCTGTCATCCAGGTCCCGATTGTCCCCAAAGATGCTTTTTCAAGAGGCAACTTGAAAACTTGACTTTCTGGTTTTTCTTTGAAGACGTTTCGCTTCTCATTCAAGAAGCTTCTCCAACTCTGGAGAAGTGAAACATCTTCAAAGAAAAACCAGAAAGTCCAGTTGCCTCTTGAAAAAGCACTTTTGGGACATGTTTGTGCTTAACAACCCAGGGATCGTCTCCCTGGTATCTTGATGTCTTCGACATTTCTCTTCCTCGCCTCCTCCCCCCCCTCTCCCCTCCCCCCCCCCCGAATGAGGGGGTCGCAAGGTTTCTGTGTTGAATCTGGTGCCACTTCCAACCCCCTGAGGTCATGCAGGGAAATGCTGTAGGCCGTTCCATTACTAAACAGAATTGCTTTTTTTTTGTTCTTTTGGTCAATGTAAGAAAAATAATGGCAGATCCTTTTTGGGGGAAATTGATTGTTAGTAGAACCACAGACGAATCTTTAATCGATGTTATTAAAAAGGGAAAGGGCAGAATCTATAGGAGAATCAGCCTTTCAACAATAGGAAGAAACTGATCAGATGTAATAGAGCTTTGAAAAAAAATATGCACAACTGTGGAAATAATTGGATAATTTGCCCCGTCCCATCCTCATGAATGAACTGCCCCAAGTTTGGAGTCACAATTGTATATGAAGACTGGCAAAACTATAAGTCATAAATACAAAGTAAAGATGAGCATGTGCCTTCTGCTTTTAAAAAAATACCATTTGTATTAGACAGGAAGGGGGCACAGCAGCGAGTGAAAGAAAATAAGAAAGACTGAGTATTTTAACCTAGAGCCCCTCACTAGAGGAGACTTAATTTAAAATTTTATAAAAAAAATATCCTTTCAAAAGATGTAGTGCATTTGTAACACAATATTAGCAAGGATGATTTACAATGAAATTGGAAGAGTTACATAAAATAATTTCTTACTGCAGCTCAACAGGTATTTATCCCGGTGGCCAGAGTCAACCCCTGAGGTTATATGGAATCTCCAATCTGGTCCAAGGGCTCAGGGGCTGCAGAACAAGGGCTAAGAAGAACCCCCTCTACCCCAACTTACTTCTGTATCTGGCTGCCACCTCTCCGAAGCCTTCTGTTGCTTCAGCTTGGCCCACACTGAAAAACAGAGGAAAGCCAAGTCCTGCTTTGGTGCTTAGGAGGAGCTTTCAGAAGCTCCTATGACCGTGATGGCAAACCTATGGCACGGGTGCCACAGGTGGCACGCGGAGCCATATCAGTGGGCACGCGAGCTCAGCTCCGGCACGCATGCATGAGCCAGCCAGCTGATTTTCGGGTCTTCTGGGCCCACCAGAAGTCAGGAAACACACTGTTTCCAGCCTTCGGAGGGCCTTTGGGGGTGTGGGGAAGGCTGTTTTTGCCCTCCCCAGGCTCCTAGAAAGGCTCTGGAGCCTGGGGAGAGCAAAAAACAGGCCTACCGGGCCCACTGTGCCATCACATGCCAAAAGCAGGGTGAGCACGGGGGGGGGGGGGGC
>WNWU01000029.1:11430273-11453560 GCA_012654045.1 Ptyas mucosa
GGGGGGGGGGGGGGGGGGGGGGGGCACATAGAATTATGGATGTGGGCACACGTGCGTGTGACCCCAGCACGCTCCCCCCGCTTTTGGCATGTGATGGCAAAAAGGTTAGCCATCACTGTCCTATGAGATAATACCCTCCCCCCCACGGCTTTTCCCTGATGCAAGCCCAACCATCTTGACTCTGCCTGCCCCGCCACTCAACACCCCCTGCCAAGGCCAGGATACCCTCTTTCCCACCCTTGAGGTCAGGGGAAACAGGCTTTGCACCCACTTACATGACACGGCGTCTTCAATCTGCGTAACGTTTGCGAAGTGAGCCGTGTTGGGAATGCCCAAGCATCGCATCCCATGAGCGTGGCGCCATTCCTGTAGAGCACAAAGGATCATAAAACCGAGGACCCGGCCCCATAAAACAAGGACTGCTCTTGAGAAGCCAAGAATGGCCTGGGGAAGTTAGGAATCCTAGAGTTTAAAGGAGACATTTTGGCCACAGAGTCCACCCCCAGCTTCATCCAAATTAAAGGGTCACAGATGCGTGCACGCATTCTTTGCCTCTTCCTGAAAGCATGCTGTGGCACTGGGGTCTCGAGGCAGGCAGGACGCAAAAGCAGCTCTCTCCCAGCCCCAGAGCAGTGCTGAGGTTACTAGACATAGCAGCAGCATTTAGACTTATATACCACTTCACAGTGCTTTACAGCCCTCCCTAAGCGGTTTACAGAGTCAGCATATTAAGAGTCAGCATCAAAAACTTCATCAAAAAACCACAACAAAGAATGTTCTTTCTGCGCCAACTCAGAAAGCTCAAACTGCCCAAGGAGCTGCTGATCCAGTTCTACAGAGGAATTATTGAGTCTGTCATCTGCACCTCTATAACTGTCTGGTTTGGCTCTGCAACCCAACAAGACAGACACAGACTTCAGAGGATCATTAGAACTGCAGAAAAAACAATGGCTACCAACCTGCCTTCCATTGAGGATCTGTATACTGCATGGTTCAAAGAGAGGGCTGTAAAAATATTTAAAAACCCCTCACATCCTGGACATAAACTGTTTCAACTCCTATCCTCAAAACGACACTATAGAGCACTGCACACCAGAACAACTAGACACAAGGACAGTTTTTTCCCGAATGCCATCACTCTGCTTAACAACTAATTCCCACAACACTGTCAAACTAGTTACTAAATCTGCACTATTAGTCTTCTCATCGTTCCCACCACCCATCTCCTTTCACTTATGACTGTATGACTGTAATTTTGTTGCCTGTATCCTTACAATTTATATTGATATTGTTTCCTGATTGCTTATTTGTACCCTATGACTACCATTAAGTGTTGTACCTTATGATTCTTGATGAATGTATCTTTTATGTACACTGAGAGCGAATGCACCAAGACAAATTCCTTGTGTGTCCAATCACACTTGGCCAATAAAGAATTCTATTCTATTCTATTGCCCCTCCCCCCCCTTCAATAATCTGGGTCCTCATTTTACCCACCTCGGAAGGATGGAAGGCTGAGTCAACCTTGAACCTGGTGAGATTTGAACTGCCAAATTGCAGGCAGCTGAATTAGCCTTCAGTACTGCATTCTAACCACTGGGCCACCGTGCCTTGATCTGAGCCTGTAGTACAGTGGTTTAAAGCACCCTATTATTAACATCTATTAACATCTGCTGCTTGCAATTACTGCAAGTTCGAATCCCACCAGGCTCAAGGTTGACTCAGCCTTCCATCCTTTCTAAGGTGGGTAAAATGAGGACCCAGATTGTGGGGGCAATAAGCTGACTTTGTATAAATATACAAAAGTATGAAGGCTATTGCTTAACGCACTGTAAGCCGCCCTGAGTCTCCGGAGAAGGGCGGCATATAAATCAAAATAAAAAAAAATAAAATAAAAAAAAAGTCAGAGGAAACTACCAAGATGCCAGACCAGCAAAGAACCTGCTCTGGAATCAGCCTGAAAAGCCCAACCGCCCCTCCCACCCACCCCTACCCCAGCCTCAGGAATCTGACCCTCTCCCAGATGGAAGCATGGCATGGCGTTTCTTACCGCAAAGTGTCGCTGGAAAGCTTTGGGCCCACGGTATGTATAATTCCCACAGATCTCACAGTTGTAGTTGATGTTCAACCCGTGGAGCTTGTAGAGCCAGTAGGGAATTGGCTGGAAGGCAAAGAGGCCCAGAAGTCACCGGATGCCACGTGCAAGGCCAGTCCAAGGAGGGGACGGAGGCCCCTCTGTCCTGCCAGAGGCCTTACCTTACCATCCCAGCCCAGAGGCAAGTTCTTGGGGTTGTAGATGATCTCATTCTCTTCGTCCTCACTTTCGCTCTCACTGATCTGCTCTTCCTCTTCCTCCTCGCGCTCTTCCCCAGTCCGCGCCTGCTTGCGCTGCACATTTTCATGCGTCAGCTGCCGTTGCTCCTGAGGGACAATGAAGCCTGTGAAGACAGCAGCCCCTGCCTGGGACCTCCATGCTCAGGGGAGGGGGTGGCTCTTACCCCAAGGATCTCCACGTACTCGTAGATCTGGGCTTCCAGGAAGGCCACGTCCTTATTCCGCTCTGTGTCCCTGTTAACACAACAATGGTGCCCACAAGTGAGCAACCACAGCTGGCACCAAAGGCGGGCCCTGCTTCTTCACTGCAGGACACGAGACCACTAGAGGAGGAGGCCAACTCAAAAAGGGCCCAAGCAGGCAATGCAGCACTCCCCCACCCTAACCTAGAGCAGACTCACCGCTTGCTCCCTTTTGTCTTTGGGTTTTTGGCAAAGAGAGCGGGATCAAGGGCCTCCAGGGACTTGCCCTTTGTGCTGAAAAGCCTCTGAGCACGTTCCTCCAATGTCCTGGGCAAAAAGGAGAGCAGGAACCCCTCAGGTCTGGCTCCAGGGTACATTTTAGCATTGTAAGTAAGAGCCAGAAGCACCCAAGAACATACAGAACGTGTTTTGGGGTGGGAAGCAGAGACAAGAGTTTGATTCTTTTGTACAAGAGCTTCTGCTTGTTCTCGCCAGAGGATGCCATCCCCACCCAGGCAAGGTCCCACACGTTCACCAGGAAAGCCCAGGGCAGGACTGATGTGCCTGTGCCACTTCTCTGCATGTCCTCCCAGACTGCCAGGCCACCACAAACGCTAAAGCTGTTTCCACTTACCCTCCACATTTCAGACCTAAGGCCAGCAGGGCAGATTTCAGCCGATCTAGACCAAGGGAGGCCAACTCCTGTGGGGAAGTACCGAAAGCTGACTCCCTCCTTGCACGGCCACGGAGGAAAGTGGCCCCGTGGATTCCCAGAGGCGCCAAGGTGTGTGTGTGTGTGTGTGTGGAGGGGGGGGGTGTTCCACTCCTAACCTCCCACCCTCCCACTCCCTGATCCAGAATGGCTACCAACCTCCCAAGAGGAGAAGGCAGAGAGGTCCAGGTGGGCCCCAGCATGCGTGAGGGCGCTGCTAGTCTCTTTCTGTCAAGGGACAAAAGGAGGATATGTAGACAAAGGTTGTGCAGATCAGTGGCCTCCAGATGTGCTTAGCCCCAACTCTCCCAGCCAGTTAGGTTGACTGGGGACACAGAGGCACAGGCTGGGAGGAGGCGTCTCTCCCAGAAACATCAACAATTAACATGGTTTACAACAGTTGTGCTTCACATTAAGCCTCACCCACCACAGAACGGCACTCACCGGCCAACCAGGGAAAGTGCCAATCTCCCACTTTTTCTCAAAATCTCCCTGAATTTTGCCAAACAGCTCATTCTGGTCAAGCAGAGGCTTTACTCGGTCTGTATAATCCTGCAGATATTCCAACAGCATCTCTAAGTACCTGTAAAAAACCAGACTGACTGTGGCAGGAAAGCCTGGCATTCTCCGCCCAAATGGGTCCCTTTCCCATCCGTCTGACAACTGGCAGCAACTGAGAACTACCATACCATACATGAATGTGCAACCACGAAGTCAAACCACTGTAAACCTGTGCCTGCTACTGTAACCCAAGTGGGGAAATGAGAAATTCTGCTGTAAACCTCCTTTTGTTCACACAAAACTGTTAATTTGACCAGCTTTAATAGCCCAGAGAACGACACATTCCCCCTTTCATATGACAGTCTCACCTTCTGTACTCGGCATTCTTTCTATCCTTTGGAATGTCAAAGAGCTGGTCGAAAGTAGACAGGTAAGTGATGTAGTCCAGTTTCTGCAACAGCACGAAGAGAGAGAAGGGGGTTTGCCACAATTCTCTGAAACCCTAGGCCAAAGCAACTGCTCTCTGGAGGTTCCTATGGCTGCCCTTGCTGTGAGGCTGCGGGAGAGAAGAGCCTTGCACATGCTCACCCTTCCCTTTCAGCCCAGCAAGAGACAACCTTCCTTTTATTCTTCTCCCTCCCTCATTTCCAGTCCAACGTTTTGTGCCACTTCAGTGGCGCTTCCCTTTTACGTAGCTCTATTAAGCATAAATCTGAGGACAGAATCCGCAAGGATGAGAGCAAAATAAGGGAGCATCAGTTGTGTGTACGGAAAACAGTATGGGAGCCTCACCTCAGACGACTTGAGGTTGATGTACTTCAGGTAGCAGTCGTGCAGGTCCAGATAGCGGCCATATCCTTCTTCGTCAGTGAACTCCACAAGGTCTACAAGAAGCCAAGAATGAAATCTTCAGCACATAATTTATTCATTTGAAAAAAAGAAAGCCAAGTACGAATCCTGCCACACGGACTTACTCTGAGCCTCTTCACTTGGGTTTTCCCGGGCCTTTAAGAGCTCCTCAAATTCTACTGACATCGGCACACAGATCTACAAAGGCAACACATGATTTTTGGTTTTGCTTCATGATCCCCTCCCCAAAAACTGAAAGAAAAAAAAAAGCGCTGCATGCAGGAAGTCACTCAAGCATGTTTGAACACCTTCCATACGAGCACAAAGGATACTGCGAGGTTAAGATCCCTGCCATGGCCAGAGGACCTTCCTGACTGAGGAAGCGGAAAGGAAAGGAAAGTCTTTCAAGTGACCTTTTCTGCCAGCAACAGAGGTTTGGGTTTTTGCAACAATGGTACAAAGTTCACCAATGAAATGCTGCTCTGCAGAGACTGAATTTGTCTTCTTAAGAAAATGGGCGATTAAAGTCATTACTACTTGGTTGCAAATGCAAAAGTCTGGTTTAAAAAATGGTCAGATACAAATCATGGTTTTTAGGAAATTCAATTTTAATAAAGAGCAAAATCTTCTGGAAAGAAAACCTTAAAGAAAAAGATTTTGGAGTTGACCAGAATTTCTTGTAGAGGAAATTAAGGACAGCAGTTTTTCCAACAATAACAACAAAGAAAACGAGGAGACACATGAAGAAGTCAACGTGGCTGAAGATGCAGCTCACAAACAACCTTTCGGGAAATGGTAGAAAGGACCAAGAAATAAGGCCAGGAAGACAAAGGCAGAAATGAGCCAAGGCGAGTGGGAGAGGCAAAACCCAGCAAGGTTGCGGGGATGCCTTTGACTCACTCTTAACTCCTTATAACTGCCTGGACAAGCTCCTGCTGTTTTCTTGGCTAAATTTCAAAATGGTTTGCCTTCACCTTCTTTTTCCTAGACTGAGGGACAGGTAAGTGGCCAAGGTCACCCAGCCTGGTTTTGTGCCCAAACCAAGACAAGCCTGGTGCCTGAATTTTGATACCAAACTGGCTCTCCCAGCAAGAAGAGCTCTTTCAAATATGTCAACAGTAAGAAGACGACAAATGAGCTTGTGAACTGGCTGATTCCAAATGGAGAAAGCAGAGAATGCCTTTTGCCCGTCTGTATATCCAAAGACTGAAGAGCTGTCAGGATCTTAAATTATTTTTTCAGGAGAGCTGGGGAGGTGTCAGAGGACAAGAGAAAAGCAAATGTGGCACCCCTCTTCTAGAAAGGAGAGAAAAAAAAGAAGATTCTAGAAATTATCAACTAAGGAATTAATTGTATCAGCATGGCTTTGTGAAGAAGATTTTATAAATCTTATTTCCTTTGAAAAGGGAACTGCACTAAAGTTAAAAAATCAACCTCAAAATCAGTGTCTGACAACATTCCATACGACTATCTCTTAGAGAGAATTCAGACTGCACAACTGTAAGGAGAGTCTGAATTCAGAGTCATCGGTGGCTTTACATTAAGTCAGTGGATGGGATCTCTCTTGAGGCCACAACCATTCCACATTTCCTTTAAGATGCAGCCAAAAAGTTTGATGGACTGCTTATCTAATCTGCAGGTAACACAACACTGGAGGTCTGGCCAATATCTGGGATAATAGAATGAGAGTGTAGCATAGATAACCCCCGACTTACAACTTGGATGAGTTTACCTTTGTGGTAACTTCAAGCTCTTCAATTCTAAGAGCAAGAGTTGTCCTCTCTCACCTCTTGGCGAAAAGAAAAGAGTTCTACTGAAGCTACAGCCAGTTATTCTTAACCTGTGATGGCTTGTTTCAGGGATGAAGCAGACTCTGATGCCTGACATCCAGCTCTTTCTCAAGAATTGGGCTGGTCTGAAGGAAACTTTGGAAAACCGAGGCAAACCTACAGACCATCTGCTTGTCAATGCCAGTGGTTCTGAGAGAGTCTCCTCCAAGTCAAGAGAAGAGAACAGAAGAATAGAACAGAACAGAATATAATAGGAATTTTTTATTGGCCAAGTGTGATTGGACACACAAGGAATTTGCCTTGGTGCATACGCTCTCGGTGCTATATAATAAACAATTGCTAAATGTTTACAGCGTGTACGCAAGAACTTTGGGGAGTTATCTTGGTTTTAAAACATTTTAACACAACCAAAACTGAAATGTATAGTGTTAAAAAAATTAAAAAGCTCAGTTTTCTACAAAAACTAACTGTGCTGAGACAAACCACCCTGCCCCCTCCCCCCACCCTCCAAAGAAAACCACTTCAGCCTTACAAATGCAAGAGGATGAAAACCTCCTTTCGGACACAGTAATGGCCAGAGAAGGTTAAGGGGAAGGCCGGGCAAGGGGAGGAGGCTCTGCTGACCTCGTTGGGATGCTTGCGATGGAACTCCTTGATCTGCTTCAGCCGGTTGTAGAACTCGGCGAACTCGTTGGGCCCCGAAATTGCGCCAAGCTCCTCCTTCCGCAACCTGGAGAGGCGGGTAATGAGCGAGTCCAGCACGGGGGTCAGCGGGTCTTACAGCCGCCCTGGAGACCCCTCGCCCCAGTAGTGGGTTTCAAAAATTTTTACTATCAGTTCTGTGGGTGTGGCTTGGTGGGCATGACAGGGGAAGGATACTGCAAAATCCCCATTCCTACCCTAATCCAGGGGAAGGTTACTGCAAAATCCCCATTTCCTCCCCATCAGCTAGGGAGGCAGAGAATAGATGGGGGCGGGGCCAGTCAGAATTTTTACTACCAATTCTCTGAACTGCTCAAAATTTCCACTACCGGTTCTCCAGAACTAGTCAGAACCTGCTGAAACCCACCTCTGCCTCCCCTCCCCCCCCCCGGTCGCTTACCCGTCCTTGTCGTCGTAGAGGTCCCGCAGGTTGCCGCTGACTTCCATGTAGCGCTGCAAAAGAAGCCCGACGTGTCAGCCGCCGCCCCCGAGGCCAGGAGACCCCCGACCGCCCCCCACGCCCGCCACTTACGTCCTGCATGGCCCGCGTGCGGTGGTCCGAGTTGATCTGGTCCCGCAGCTGCTCGGGAGAGAGAAGGAAGGGTTAGGCCTGGCTCAGGACGGCCCGGCTCCCTCCCCCACCCGCGACGCCCCCCGACCCCGCGCCCCACCGTGGACTTGCGGATCAGCATCTCCTTGACCATCACGTCCATCAGCCGCTCGCGCTCCTCGTGGTAGCGGCGCTGCTGCTCCAGGATGGTCTCCATGGCGGCGTCGGAGCCGGAAGCCGTCTCCCGAAAGCCCCCGGTGTTTCCCCCCCCCTCCTCCTCGCCCGCGCAGAAAGGTTCCGCCCTGGCGGCGGAAGTTGGTCTCGCCGAGCTAGAACGTCCCCTCGCTCCGCCGCGCAGCACAAGAGGCGACGCTCTAGGCTTGCGGCGAACGCGTCTGCGCTTGCGCAGGAAGAGGGAGGCATCCGAGCGAGGCGAAGGGGAGGCGCTAGCAGGGCGGGGCCAGCGGGGTGGTTTGGTTAAGCCAGTGTTTCTCAACCTTGGTAGCTTGAAGATGGGTGGACTTCAACTCCCAGAATCCCCCAGCCAGCGCTGCTGGGGGATTCCACCCATCTTCAAGCTTCCAAGGTTGAGAAACACTGGCTTAAACCAAGAGGTCTTCAAACTTGGCCGCTTTAAAGGCTTGTGGACTTCAACTCCCAGAATTCTCCAGCCAGCTATGCTATTCTATGCTGGCTGGAGAATTCTGGGAGTTGAAGTCCACAAGTTTTAAAGTTGCCCCGGTGGGAGACCCCTAGAATAAAGTAGAATAGGAATAGAGCTGGAAGAGACTCTGGAGGTCTTCTAGCTCAATCCTCTGCTCAAGCAGGAGAACCGTCTTATACCATTTCAGATAAGTTGCCGTCCAGTCTCTTCTTAAAACGCTCCAGTGACGGACCTTCCATAATTTCTGGAGGCAAGCAGTTCCACTGGTTAATTGTCCTCGCTGTTAGGAAGTTTCTCCTTAATTCTAGGTTGCTTCTCTCTTTGGTTAGTTGGAGCTGAGGTTGACCCTAGCTACCTCTGAAGGGTAGGGAGTGCTGGGCTAAAGTCCAATATGCCTACGAGCTGAGAAACCTCTTGTTTCCAACCGTTTCTGTATGTCCAGTCCTTTTCAGCAGGAGGGGGGCCATTAAAGATGGCATCTTGTGGCACCTGGGAAGCCTGCCTTTTCCTGGGGTTGTGATTTGGGTCCCAGATCTGGGGTTGACATTTATGATTTGTTCAATGGTCCCTGTTTTGTTGTTTCTGTCCTGTTACATTATTAAAGTCTGGGCTGTTTGCTTGATGCAATGTGTTTAGCTGTTTTGATATTTTCTTTAGTTTTGTTTGCCATCCATAGTCCACTGAATGATCAATAAATGTTGAATAAATAACTAATTTTGTCTGTGACACTTTCTCCACCTTTCTTTCTTTTAAATTCCTCTTCCAGAACCTCAAAAATGCTTTTGGACAGGGTGGCCAATCAGAGAAATGGATTCCAACAATCCAAGAAAAGTTAGCCCAAATAATGACTCCCCGCATTTTGAGGCAGCATGCACTACGTCAGATGTGAGCTGCAAAGAAAGAATCTCCACACAGTCAATGGATTAAGTTCTATTTCTGGCCTTGTTATGTGCATTTGCTTTCTGGCTATGAAGTTTGTCTGGCTCATCTTTTGAGCACAGAATTTGGTCAGACTATGCACCTACTACTGGTAGTTACAGTCAGGAATAAGGACTGCTCCAAGTAACGTTGACCCATGCCAGATGCTGGTCCACTCCTTCAAGACAGCATTCTCTGTACTTGGGGTGAAGCCTGAAGCCTTGGCCAAACCCCAAGTTAGTGTGGCCAAAAGTGCCATGAATTGTAGTTCGACAACAGTTGGAATTGGATTCTCCAGCCTTTCTATGTGCAATTCTGAGTTGGATTCATAGTGCAAATGTGCATACATGTGTTGTGAACTGAATGTCCACCAAGGGTAACCAATTAAAAATTAAATGATGAGTGCCACGTGTGCTTCTTACAAATTCTACATCCATGCAAGCAGTGTTTCCCCTAGGGCTAGGCAGTGGCATTGAAGCGTGTCTGGCCCAGCACCTTACATACATGAATAAAGGATAGGCACCATATAACTTGTAAAAAATGCTGCCACACGTAAGCACTAAGAACCAGGATGCAGTGTGCCGTATTACAAGTGTTTTTTCAAGCTGAATCCAGCAATACATTTGCAAATTGTTCTGAATTGAATCAACCCTATTGCTTCCTTTGGACAGGAGAAGCTGAGCCATGGGTGCACTCACACCGAGAAGGAATATATAAAAAAATGCATTTCTGTTGATACTTTTTTGCATCCAAGTCCACAATTCCCACATTTATATCCTTTACAGTTTGCTGTGGGTTGCAGGTATTTTGCTGAGGGTGTGAACTTGCTAAGCATATCTTGCACCAAAGAGTTACCTCATGCTACATCGCCACATCCTGCACTCTTGAGATAGAGAGCTGGGCTTTGTTTGTATTTCACTTCGTCTGGTAGTTTGTTATTTATTTATTTATCAAGCCTTTCTTATTTATACAAATAACTCGTGGCAAACATCTCCAACATACAGTCCTCCTGTTTTCCCCAGCCTGTGAAGTGAGTTACAGCTGGGAATGAATGACTGGCCCAAAGTCACCCGGATAGTTTTCACGGCTGAGGGCAGACTTGAACTTCTTGTCTTCCACTTTCTAGCCTGGAGCCTTAACCACTAGACCAAACTGGCTCTAGTTAAGGATATCATATTCGCTACCAACTTTCTAATATCTAAAAATATCTAGTTCCTTCCATCCCTCTTCCTATTTACTCATATCCCTCCTGGGGAAAGGAGGAGCTAGGGGAGTCCCTGCGGGGAGAATTCTTGGCATCTGTCACAAAAAGTTTGCCTGACTGCTTAGAGTTGGACTCTGGTTGGCAGAGCCTTTGGAGATGAGGGAGACATGTTTGAACCTTGTTATCTGGGAGGAGTTTGAACTGGTTACTCTTGAGGAAGGGGACAGGATCCTGGAGCTGGAATTTCGCCCACCTGGACCCATGGCTAATTAAGGCCTCCTATGAGGTGGCATGTGGTTAGGTCCAAAGAATGGTTAATTCTTTGTGGGAAGGGGGTATTTCCACCTGAATTGGGGATGGTGGTGTGCTCCTTCTCAAGAGGCCATCCTTGGACTCCACAGTTTTGGACAATTTTCATTGGTCTCCAATCTTCTTGTTTGTAAGGAAGAGATTATTGAGAAGGTGGTTGGCACACAGCACATCTAAGGGCCTTGGATGGATTATCTTCTAGAGACCCTTTTCAATCTGCGTTCAGGCTGGTCACAGTACTGAAACAGCAGTAGTCGCGCTTGTCAGTGACCTTTGGAGGACTTGAGATTGAGGTGGTGCACCTTTCTGACCCTCCTGGTGGCTTTTGATAGTATCGATCGTGACATCCTTATGGACCAGCTTTGGGGGCTGGGATAAGAGGCCCAGAGTTATGGTGGTTCTCCTTCCATCATGAGCGCAGAGTGCGGCTGCGCGGGTGGTTATGGGAGCAACATGGCGCTCCCACGTGACACCCCTCCTGCGCGAGCTGCACTGGCTCCCGGTGGTCTTCCGGGTGCGCTTCAAGGTCTTGGTTACCACCTTTAGAGCGCTCCATGGCTTAGGACCTGGCTATTTACGGGACCGCCTACTACCACAGCCTCCCACCGGCCGGTACGGTCTCATAGAAAGGGGCTCCTCCAGGTGCCGTCAGCCAAACAATGTCGACTGGCGGCCCCCAGGAGGAGGGCCTTCTCTGTGGGGGCACCTACTATCTGGAATGAGCTCCCCCCGGAGATACAGAGGATCCCGGATCTGCGTACTTTCCGCCGTGCTGTTAAGACCCTCCTATTCCAGCAAGCCGGCCTGGCCTAACTGTCTCCCCTTTTCTTTCTTTTAAATATCTTTTAAATTTTCTAAAGTGAAATTTTAATTCGTTTTAAATTATTGGGATTTTTAACTGTCGCAGGCTAAATTGTTTAATTTGGTTTTAATTATGTTTTAACTTTTGTATTTATGTATTCTATCTTGTGCCTGTTCACCGCCCTGAGTCCTTCGGGAGTAGGGCAGTATACAAATCTAATTAAATGAAATGAAAATGAAATGGCTGGTTCTAGTCCAGGAGTATCAAACTCAAGGCTGGGATGCTTAGATCTGGCCTGCAGAGCTGCCCTGGGAACAGCAAAGGACTGGCCCGCGGTGTCTCTGCCAGTGAAAACGGAGCTCGGGAGGGCCGTGGGCAGTCCTCCTGAGCTCCTTTTTCACTGACAGAGGGTTGCATGAGGCTGTCGCAGCCAAAAATGGAGCTCGGGAGCCTGTTTTTGCTGGCAGAACGCTCAGGCCACTACAGGTGCCCCCAACATGAGTGATGTCGAGCTGGCCACGCCCTCTGCCCCCCCAAGGTCAAACATAATCCTGATGCAGCCCTCAATGGAATTGAGTTTGACACCCCTGTTCTAGTCAGTATTGGTAGAAGAGGAGAGGTTGAGCCCTAAGCCTCTACAATGTGGGCTGCCCCAGGGCTCGAACCTTTTACATCTCCTTTTCAACGTCTACATGAAACTACTATGGGAGGTCATCTGACCATATAGGTATGTTGATGATACCCTATTATAGATCTCCTTTCCTAGCCAGAGAAGTGATGATGTGGCAGTGTTGTGGTCAGGTGCCTGGGATCTGTAATAGTCTGGATGGGGAAGAACTGGCTTCATTTCAACCCTACAAGATGGAGTAGCCATGAGTTTTTGGACCTCCAGGCCTCAATGATTCTTCACCTTGGACTCTGGATGGGGTGGTATTTCTGCAGACTGAGCTGCAATTTGGGGAGTCCTTCTGGATTTATAGCTCCAGCTCAAGGAAAGAACAGCCAAGTCTTTATTTTTATACTTAATGGAAGATATCTTTAATTATATAGTGGGGCGATCAACAACAAAGGTACTTATGAAAGCAGACGAGTTGTCAGTTATAGGTTGCTAGGTGTGGGACCTTGTTTGTTGGGCTCCAAAGTTCAGTTGCAACTGTTGCTATTGTAGTAACCACCTTGCTATGTCACAACCTTCCTGCCTGAGCTCCTTGAGTCCATAGCTTGGCTGCCAATGGTGTTCCCCGGGTTCATGATCTTGGGGGCCGATAATCTGCTTTCCCTGGTGGCTGGGTTGGAGGTAGCTCAGGAGTTCATGGCCACAATGACATCCATGGGCCTGCCACAAGTCCTCCAGAGTTTGACATAGAACAGCAATCCTATACCTGACTTGGTTTTTCTGTTGCAGCACTGACAAGGTACTTTGGATTTAGGGGAGTGGGCAGTTTTTCTCTTGTCGGGGTCAGACCACTGCAGTTCTCTTACACCCCCTCCACGCAGGGAGTCTGGACCTATGAGATTGGTCTGCCCCAGGCAATGAGTGGACCCAGTTGGTTCTTGAGGGACTTTGGATTGTTTCAGGGCATCTGCTGGATGGTTCAAGTGGCCACAGGGGCTGCAGATTGGATTGTGCCTGAATGGCCTTTCCTCCACTAAGGATTGCAAAACTTCCCCACTTCATGGAGGAGCAGAGAGAAATGACATGGAAGAAAAGATGCTTCAAGTTTGATCAAGAGTGAACTTGATCAAACATGAGTTACAGCTGCTATTGTGAGTCTACTTCGTGGCATTACATTGGGCATTCTCTGCCCTGGTTGCAGACTAGTTTGGGACGACCTGAGCCCTTCTGAAAGGAAGTGGTTTGGGGATCCACTTACAGGGTCATTGGGAAGAATATGCTGGGCATCTGATGGATCAGATGCCCAGGATCTGATCAGATCCCAGGATCTGATCAGATCTAAGGTGGACTCTGGCCTTGGAGTGGGTTCCGTGGGCCTAGGATGGCTTATTTATCTGGGGGAAGCTTGATCTTTTCAGGCAACAGGAAGGGGGCAGGATGCCCATGACTGTTAGCTCAGCCACCTCTATGTTAGATCCCATCATGGCTGTCTAGGTGGGGATCAATTCCTCATTGAGTGAGAGGGTAGTCACAGTGGTACATTCCCATCTCATAAGGTGATTGTTAAAGGATGAACAGAAGGGGTTGAGCTGCAGCTTCAGGAGGCCTTAGAAGGGGATCATCTGGACCCCTTTCAATTTGAGTTCAGGTCTGGGTATGTACCCTGGATATAGATGGCATTGACTGCATTCTTGGATGTTCACTGGCAGAAGAGGGATGAGGGTAGTGCACCCATCCTTGCTCCTCTTGACGGATTAGACATCATGGTATCCTTCTGTTTGGCTCTGGGAGTTGGGGGTGGGCAGCACTGTTTTATGCCGGTTGTCTTCATTCCCTTGGGTTGGTTTAGTTGATGTTGGGAGAGAAGCCCTTCTTTTGTGGGGTGTCACAGAGCTCTGTCCCTTCTCCTATTCTGTTTAAGACTACATGGAACTGCTGGGTGAGATCATCCAATGGTTGGGGATGATGACTTCGGGATATCTCCATCCCAGATGGTCTGAATGTGGGGGTAGTTCTGTCTCAGAGCCTGGAGGCTGTGAGGGCCTGGATGGGGCTCAACAGGCTTCAGCATAATTCAAAGAAAATTGAATGGATCTGGGGCTTTGGACCACCTGGCTCCAGAGACCTTCCATATTTGGTTGAGAATGGAGTGGTACCACCTTAAAATTGTCAGCCCTTTGTGGCAGATCATACCAGGAAGCCAAGATTATGCTAATATTTATTTTTATTACAAGGTTATGGTAACTTTATTTTGCAACTCTGAACATATCTATTCCTCCCTTCAAGAGAACTAGGTTCTTGTCTGAGATTTTCTCAAATCCTGCCCAAGACCAATGATTTCTTTTGTTTGACCATTGTCTCAACTGTGGCTCTTCCTCTTGCTCCTCCCGTTTATTCTTATTGCCGAATAGGATAGGATAGGATAGGATAGGATAGGATAGGATAGGATAGGATAGGATAGGATCTAGAAGGGACCTTGGAGGTCTTCTAGTCCAGCCTCCTGCTCAAGCAGGAGAACCTATACCATTTTAGATAAGTGGCTGTCTAGACTCTTCTTAAAAACTTCCAGTGACGGAGCACCCACGATTTCTGAAGTTGAGCTGTTCCGCTAGTTAATTGTCCTCACTGTTAGGACGTTTCTCCTTAATTCCAGGTTGCTTCTCTCTTTGATTAGTTTCCAACTAGTTTCTTGTCCTTCCTTCAGGTGCTTTGGAGAATAGGTTGTACCCCCTCTTCCTTGTGGCAGCCCCTCAACTACTGGAATACTGCTATCATGTCCCCCCTAATTCTTTTCTTTAGACTAGTCAAACCCAAATCCTGTAGCCATTTTTCATTATGTTTTAGTCTACGGGGCTTTGATCCTCTTAATTGCTCTTCTCTGAATTTTTTCCAAAGTTCAGTACACAGAGCTAGTATGCAAACCAGGATCCTGCTGGACTCATGGCTCCTGCTCAAGAAGTAGGTGGCACCTGGCTAGGAGAGCATTTGCACAACTTCAGATCATGCATCAGTTGTATCCTAGCCTGGACTGGGGTGTGTGTGTGTGTGTGTTTCCTGTTTATGGTCATGCCTTTGTGACCTCCAGAAATTGTACTACTGCAATGTGCTTTAAATGGAGTTGCCCTTGAAGTGCATTTGGAAGCTTTAGTTGGTGCAGATTACAGAGGCATTACGTGCCCTTGAAAACTAGGTGTTATGCCCAAGCCTGGGGCCCTGGGATAGAGCCAATCGCCTGACTGTGTAGCTAATTGAGTGGTTGATGCCTAGCTATGTATTTATCTATTTATATTGTAGAGCTAAGGGATGCGGTGCTCAGTGGCTAAGACACTGAGCTTGTCGATCGAAAGTTCAGCAGTTCGAATCCCTAGTGCCGCGTAACGGGGTGAGCTCCCGTTACTTGTCCCAGCTTCTGCCAACCTAGCATTTCGAAAGCACGTAAAAAATGCAAGTAGAAAAATAGGGACCACCTTTGGTGGGAAGGGAACAGCTTTCCGTGCGCCTTTGGCATCGAGTCATGCCGGCCACATGACCACGGAGACGTCTTCAGACAGCACTGGCTCTTCGGTTTTGAAATGGAGATGAGCACCGCCCCCTAGAGCTGGGAATGACTAGCACATATGTGTGAGGGGAAGCTTTACCTTTATATTGTAGAGCTATTGAAAAGATGGGAGGCAATAGAAATCAAATAAATAGGTTTTTGGGATACAGAATACAGAACAACAGGTGAAAGGAGCTGACCCAGAAAGGCTGGATAGCTTCAGCAAGCAATCTATTCATGTCATCATTAGGCTGGTTTTAAAGCTGCTTTGGGATGCAAAATGTGGCTGCCCACATGCTTGCTAGTGATTAGCAGCAGCAACCAGAGTGTGTGTAAGGTCAGTTAACCCCCCTGGGCTTTTCACCTTGGACAGCCTCCGAAAGGTGCTTTTGCTCGCAGTGCCCTTCCGGGAAGATCTTAGCTAAAGCCCTTCTTTGCCTGCCTTTGAATTATTTTTACATGAGGGGCACGAAGGGTTCAGCTTGTTGCTTCAGCCATCGTCCTTCGAGAACTTTGAAGTCTGAAAAATGCATTAATTGTTGGTAGCTTCCTGCAAGAAAAATCTGGATCTTAATGGAAATATGACTGGCTCCATATGCCTGTTATTTAGTCACTGAATTTTAATTGTGACCTATTGATCTTTATGAATGTTATAAGCTACTTCACATCTTTTAGATGTCTTGAAACATCCTTTAATAAACATATAAGTCATCCTGGCAGATAGCAAAGCTAGAAATGAAGCTAGACCAGTGTGGTTCATGAATACTTATCAATGTGTAGAATAGTTACAGAATACAGAATAACAGAGTTGGAAGGTCTTGGAGTCCAACCCCTTGCTCAAGCACCCCTATAACCTTCCCAGACAAATAGCTGTCCAATCTCTTTTTAAAAAACCCGTGATGGAGCACCCACAATTTCTGAAAGCAATTTATTCCATTGATCGTTCTTTCAGGGAATTTCTCCTTCGTTCTAAATTGGATCTCTCCTCAATAAGTTTCCATTCGTTACTTCTTGTCCTGTCCTCAGGTGCTTTAGAGACAGGTTAACGCACTCTTCTCTGTGGCAGCCACTCAAATATTGGAAGATGACTATGTCACCTCTACTCCTTGTTGTACTAGATAGTTCTTGCAACCATTTGTCCTGTTTTTAGCCTTCAGATCCCTTATCATCTTTGTTGTTCTCCTGCTTTCTTTCTAGAGCCTCAACATTTTTTCCCTATTGTGGTGACCAAAACTGGATGCAGTATTCCAACTGGAGTCTTAGCAAGGCAGTATAAAGTGGGACTGGTACTTCACATGACCTTGATATAATCCCGCTGTTGAGGCAGCCTAGGACTGCACTGGCTTGTTTGGTAGCTACAGCACACTTCCGCCTCATATTTAAGTGATTGTCCACTAGGATTTCTGCATCCCTCTCGCAGTCACTGCTATTGAGCCAGGTATCACCTATTTGGTATCTGTGCATTTGTTGTTTTTTTTCTTCCCTAGGTATAAAACTTTACTTTTCTCACTATTGAATTTTATTTTGTTAGATAGGGTCCAGTGTTCTAGTCTGTTGAGATCCTTCCAGATCTTTAGCCTATCTTCTGGTGGACTGGCTAGTCTAAACGATTGTCTAAATAGTTTCTGAAGATATTGAAGAGTACTGGGTCTAAGACAAAGCCTCGGGGTACCCTGCTGCATACTTCCTTCCATATATACTTCCATTCAGGACTACACTTTGGTGATGCCGTGTATCCCACATTTTTCTATTTTACCAAGAAGTAGTTTGTGGCCTACTTTGTCAAATGCCAATTATATTATGTCCACAGCATTTCACTGGTACACTAATTTAAATCACTTTGCCACAGAATGCAAAATGGTTTTGACTGGCATGATCTGTTTTTGACAAATGTTGGCTTCCAATAGTAGCTTTGCTTGTTTCTTGGTGTTTGCAGATCTGTTGCTTGATTATCTTTTGGGATGGATAGAACTGGACTTGGGAGGAGGACTGATTCCAGACCACCGTGGTTTGCCGCATTGGGTGATCTTTCCAGGAGACCCATGAAGGTAAAGGGAAGAACGGGTGCAAGGCTCCTCAGGCAGCACTAGGCCCACCCTGCCCATGCTAAACTAGGAGAGCTGGCTGAAGCCTCTCCCAACGCCTGTGGAGCTTCTATGTGTCTGGCTTCCTTCCCCCTTGAGCTCCATCTCCTTGCCCAGAGCATCCGGTTTCTCATCCAGCTCGGAGGCCTTTTCACTGCTACTCCGCCAGGCCTTACCACATGATCTCATTTCAGCCCACAAATAAATCAGGCAGACCGAGCAGGTTATGACCCATCCACCCCCTTGGGATAGAATCCAGATGTTGCTGGCCAAACGATCCGCTTCCTTTTTTGGGAAGACATACCCCACCACTAATGGATTCCAGCAGTGTAGAGGTATGAGGCGCTCAGTTGCCGAGTGCCTGGAGGTGTGGGCAGAGCACCCTCCCCCTCCCCCGTTCAAATGCTACACAAACCACCCTCTTCGGATAGCCCGTAATGTTGCTGAGTGTCTTCTGCAAGCCAAACTCACTCCCTTTCCCTAGCTGCTGACCTCCCTGAATGGGAAAGAAAGGATGGCGTGGGGGAAGCCATAATACGCCATAGCTACTCTGGCTGACATCCACTTCTTATGAGCTCTGCTTGCCAGAGAGTCTTGACTTCTGTTGCAGATGTTTTCCCCTCCTTTCCACTCTGGAGAAACATGGGTTGCAGTTGGATGCAGTGGCAGACTAGCTGGGCGTGAAGCAGTGCTTGCCCTTGGCGGGAGCAACCCTTCTCATGGGGCACCCTTCCCCTTCCTTGCACTAAATCCTGGGTGGAGCAGAAGTCCAGGCACACCCAGCAGCATCAGATGGTGGATTGGAGGAGGAAGTGCTGAATTCTTTAGGATTTGGGAAGCAGCTGAGTGAGAAGACTAAATGTCGGATCCAGCCGGCAAACCCATCTCATCCCCCCTGTTCTCCAAGTGAGTTTTCCTTAGTAATCCATTAACATGATTTATTAGAGAAAGTCAGAAAAGGAGGGGAGAGAACCACTGACCAGAGGTGAGCAACCCCACCAACAGGCAGACACCCAGCTGTGGTCTCTGACTCCCCAACAGCAAAGCATTTGAGGGAATGGCTACATAGTGCATTTAAAGGAACATGCATAGCATTTCACCAAAGAAAAGCAGGAAAGAAATTCAGGCCACAGAGAACGTCTGCAGGAAGCGAGAGAGCCCCTTTCTTCCAGGTGGGAGGGCAGGCTTGAAGGGCGGGAGACTCCCAGGACAGAAAGCAGCGGGTAGAAAGTCCAGGCCCAGAGGGGGGAGGGTAGTGGGGGTCAGGGGATTCAAAACTCAAGCCCAGCGGTTGTGGGAGAAATGGAGCCTTTTCTGGTGCCTTGCAAGCTTTCTTTTTCGGCCGTTCAGGGATTTCCGGGGACCAAAGCAAAGGAGGGATGCCAAAAGGCTGGCTGCCACTCCAGAACTTTGGGGGTGGGGAATGAGAGAAGTGGTACTCCATGCCTGGGGGACGGAGGTCTCCTTTCCCCTGCAAACGTGGGCAGGCTAGAAAGAAACATGACAGTGGAGGGGGAACAGCTGAGCTTGCTCCTACTAATCGTCGGACAACCGGGATGGATCCCAGGGAAGAGCCTTGGGTGGGAAATGGAAGGCTCCCGCCCTTTGAGAGACACGCACCTGCTCTCTTCCGGACCCAGAAGAAAACGGCCCTCGAGGCAGATCATGGTTGGTGGGGGTGGACTTCACCGCCACGCTGCTGGTGAACAAGGGAAGCGGCCTGAGCTCATCAGAGACAGGCCGGGTGAGAAAGCCACCATTTTTGTCTGGCAGAAAAGAGGCGGCTGGCGCCAATCAGCAATTGCCAGGGAGGGGAGGACCATCCCTGCCCTGCCGCTGCCCCAGGAGAGAACTTTGGCACACACACAATCTAGAGGACAGCTGCCCGGGATGCCCTTTCAGAGACTGCCGGCGCAATCGCGACACAGGATCTCATCATTGTCAGGGATGAAGCCTTTCCCCACCAGGGTGGCAGCGCAGCGGGAGCAGCTGAAGCAACTTTGGTGCCAGTGGCGATCCTCGAAGGAGACGTACTTGCCTCCCCCGAAACCTGGGGAAGAAAAAGGAGGCATGGGACAGGGGCTCACCTCTACCCGATTCCGCTGGGGAGCCGGCTCTCCAGAGTCCCCCCCCGCTTAACACACCTGTGATGGGCTTGGCGCAGGCGCTGCATTTCTTGGCGTAAAGGCTGCCAAAGCACTTGATGCAGTAGGGCTGATCCTCTTGGGAGGTGAACTGCTGCCCAGCCAGGGGGGCCTCGCAGCCGGTGCAGATGAAGCACTCCTTGTGCCATGGCTCGTCCCGGTAAGTCACTCCTCCCTTGGTCAGCGTCTGTGAGCACAGGAGTAGAAGCTCATCTCAGGGGCTGGCTTGGGCCCCGCTGCCCTAGGACGCTCCAACCAGCTGCATCCCCCTCCCCTCCCCACCCCTGGTCAAGATCCGACCTTCTTGCAGCGGGTGCAGCGTGGCGCAAATTTGCTCTCGTAGCAGGAGACGCAGTAATACTCGTTCTGCTCTGGGATGAAGGAACGAGCACCAATGGGCTGCTGGCAATTGCTGCAG
The DNA here is from genome assembly GCA_012654045.1 of Ptyas mucosa. Lineage (NCBI taxonomy): Eukaryota > Metazoa > Chordata > Lepidosauria > Squamata > Colubridae > Ptyas > Ptyas mucosa. The sequence continues at coordinate 11,450,591 of WNWU01000029.1, forward strand.
AGGAAGCAGTGCTCGTGCCAGGTCTGTCCGTTGTACTCCAATTTCCGAGAACCTGTGGGCAGATGGAGGGTGGGTGAGCACCTGAAAGCCCAGGGGCTGCTGGGTCTGGGGCTAGGGGCATCATCCTCACCGCACCTGGCATGACCACCTGTTGGCAGGCCACACACTGGGAGGAGAACTCCTGGCAATAGCAGCCGTTGCAGAGCAGCTCCTGCCCCTGGCAGGTGAAAGGCTCATCGGCCAAGGAGCGGTCGCAACGGAAGCAACGGAAGCAGCTCTCGTGGTAATGGCGGTCCTCGTAGTAGAGCTCCTGTGGGGGTGAGAAGCAGAGGTCAGAGGCCAGTTGCCTACCGCTTCCGGGCACCTGGGATTGATGTTTCTATTTCTCCTGTGAGGTGGCCCCTCCGTGCCATGCAGGTAGCCCTAGGAACAGAAGAGCCAAACCCTGTCGGTTGCCACCCGCAGCTCACTCAAATGCACTCACGGTATGCTCAGCCCAAAGCAGACGAGGTGCTGCCCTCACACGGGAGGCTCATCCACACGTGCAGACAAGACTCTGCCCAGCCTGAGGCAGGTTCTCATAAGCAAGATGGGACAAGAGGAGAGGATGCTAACACCGGAAGCAGACTTCAGACTCCAACAAATCCACCTTCCCTTTGCCCCCACATGTAAAGCACCATCACAGGTCCCAACAGATAACACACACACAGTTAGGGGCATCTCTTCCACTAATGGGATCTACACAGCCTATTGGGATTCTACCCAGGATGAATGGGACAAACTATGTGCAAAACAATTAAGTTTGACAACAGCAACAAAGCAATCTCAGAGCCTTTTACCCTCCCAGGACACTGCATCAGGTATCTCAAAGTAGCTGTCTTGGAACGAAGACAGATGAGCAAGAGGTTTCTGGATTTGTACACACCTGACTACCAGACATTCAGGCTGTCTCAATAAAGACAACAGGCTTTTTTTAAAAAACACACAGTCACCCCCCCCCGATAAAGGTCTTGAACTCCATTTTATACTTAATCTGTCTCTGCATCACCACCTCACCTCCCTCCCTCTCCTCTCATCCTTGTCTGAATCCTGTCAATCCAGCTGCAGCCCCACCTAACCAAGGCAAGGGCAGCTCCAGAGAGCAGACATTTCCATTTCATAACATGTGTCCGTCGGGAAGCTCCTGGACCCCTTTTACAAATTCCCAGGACTGAAACCTGAAGAGGTTGCTCCAAGAGATTTAAACTGGGTAGGCACAGTAGGGATCTTGTGGGGGTGGCTGGGGGAGAGGATCAATGAAAGAGCTTGCAGAATGAGGGCTGGGAGAGAGGAATAAATAAAAGGGGTCAACAGCTGAGATGGTGGGTCAAAAGGGTAAATCCTGAGCCTCGAGAAGGCCAAGAAGGCAATGGGTCTTCTCCAGTCACGGTAGCCCAAAAGGCTGGAAATATTGGGGCCTCTCCGTGCTCACGGAGGTGGCTGGGATTCCTTGGCGATTAAACCAACGACATGCCCCAGGGGATGCTATGGAACGTTAACTGTGATTTGTTTTGGGTACTGTCTGGATCATCTGATATCATGTTTCCCCGAAAATAAGACATGTCCGTTGTGTCCAGGGAAACATGCTGTAAAAGAAAGCCTTTTCGCGAGTTCAATCAAACTTCTCGAACTCACAAAAAGGCTTTCTTTTACAGCGTGTTTCCCTGGACACAACGGCGAGGAACGTGACGGAGCTTGAAAGGTAAGACCTGCGCCCCGCTTCTCGCCCGTCCCACCTGTCACCCCCAAATTGCACCCCTAAAGGGGGTGGATAGCTAAGCAAAGGGGCAGGAGCCCTGTCATGCCCGGCGAGGGGGGGAGAAGCGGGCAAGGGGAGCCAGGTCTTGCTCCATGCGTCTCACTTCTCCCCCGCCCCACCTGCCACCCCTCTCAATAAAGAGATGGTGGGGAAGGGAAGCAGCTGTTGCCATTGGGGTGGGGTGGGACGTGTTGGGCTGCTTGGCTGGTGTGAAGAACAGGGAGGGGAGGGGACGGCAGCGACGGCACATCCAGTCCCATGCTCGCCGCCTCCTGCATCCCCAAAATAATAAGACTCCCCGATAATAAGGCCAAGCCCTTATTTTGGGGGGGGGGAGGTTCAAAAGAAAATAAGACCCTGTCTTATTTTCGGGGAAACATGGTACCACTTTATATTTTCTCTGGCTTTCCTTTTAAAGGTCCCATATTTAAAAGTCATTCAGTGACCTTTAAATGGGACCACTCAGTGACCATGGGACCACTCAGAGCCCCATGTAGAGACCCCCACTTTCTACATGGGACTCCCCTTGAAGAGCACTTGGAGGCTCCAACTGGTCCAGAATGCGGCCGCGCGGGTGATTATGGGGGCGACACGGCGCTCCCATGTGACACCCCTCCTGCGCGAGCTGCACTGGCTCCCGGTGGTCTTCCGGGTGCGATTCAAGGTGTTGGTTACCACCTTTAAAGAGCTCCATGGCTTAGGACCTGGGTATGTACGAGATCGCCGTCTGCCACCGGTAGCCTCCCACCGGCCAGTACACTCCCACAGAGAGGGACTCCTCAGGGTGCCGTTGGCCAAACAATGTCGACTGGCGACCCCCAGGGGGAGAGCCTTCTCTGTGGGGGCACCTGCCCTCTGGAATGAATTGCCCCCTGAGATACGTATGATTCCCGACCTATGTACCTTTCGCCGTGCCCTTAAGACTTTACTGTTTCAACAGGCTGGGCTGGCTTAGAAAATGAATTTTAATTGGGTGTTTGTAGCTTTTAACAAGGGCCAAATTTTATATATATACTGTATAGATATTTTAAATTGTTTTTAAATTATATGGGTATATGTTTGTTTTAATATGGCTGTACACCGCCCAGAGTCCTTCGGGAGAAGGGCGGTATAGATATTTAAATAATAATAATAATAATAATAATAATAATAATAATAATAATAATAATAAT
>WNWU01000029.1:11479186-11576101 GCA_012654045.1 Ptyas mucosa
AGCCTTATTAAATACTTTGTTTGTTACATACAGTAGTTTTGTGTTCCATTTAGTTGTTTGAGCAGTGTATAAACTACTGTATGTAAACAACAAAGTATTTAATAAGGCGATTTCATTCATTCAGATCTCGGATGTCTTCTGCTTGTGTTCCCTTTATTTTTTTGAGCAGTATATATAATAATAATAATAATAATAATTATTATTATTATTATTATTTTATTTCTATACCGCCCTTCTCCCGAAGGATTCAGGGCGGTGTACAGCCTATTAAAAGCACAAGACAGACATCAATTAAAATAATTTAAAATTTTTAAATAATTTTGGCTCACTTTAAAACCCCAAAATTTAAAACACCCAATTAAAATTACGTTGATAGCCCAGCCTGATGGAACAACAGGGTCTTAAGGGCACAGTGAGTATAAGTATAAGCATGAATTGAATACATAAAATGAATACAATTAAAGGGAACATTAGGGACAGGGACGATAGTCTGGTGCTCTTATGCATGTCCCTTAAGTTTTGTATACACACACACACACACACACATATATATATCTACACACACACACACACACACACCCCGTATATACTCGTGTATAAGCTGACCCGCATATAAGCCAACCTCCCCAATTTTACCCCCCAAAACTGGGAAAACGTGTTGACTCAAGTATAAGCCGGGGGTGGAAAATGCAGCGGCTACTGGTAAATTTCAAAATAAAAAAAGACTGGTCAAAAGTGAGAGGACCTGTCAGAAATCACTTTTTTCAGCCCTCTGGGTAGTCCTTTTGTGCATATGGACTACTCAGAGGGCTGAAAAAGTAATTTTTGACTGGTCCTCGCACTTGTGACCAGTCCTCAAACTTACTACTGTCTTCACATTTTACGTTTTTGCCCTATCTTGTCACCATGGTGAAGAGAAGCAGTTGTGAAATGAGTGACATGGTTTTAAGAATGCTGCACGGGCATAAATGTGAGGATGGTCATAAGTGTGAGGACCAGTCAGAAGTGCGAGGACTGGTCACAAGTGTGAGGACCAGTCAAAAATAACTTTTTCAGCCCTCTGAGTAGTCCATGTGCACAAAAGGACTACTCAAAGGGCTGAAAAAAGTGATTTCTGACAGGTCCTCGCACTTTTGACCGGTCTTCGCACTTGTGACTGATCATCATTTATGCCCATTTATACTCTGAGTAGTCCATGTGCATAAAAGGAGTCCATGTGCACAAAAAAAAGAGAGGGAGGAAGAGTGGAGGAGAAGAAGAAAGGAAGAGGAAGTAGGGAGGAGAAGAAGGGGGGGGAAGAGAAAGTAAGAAGGAAAGAAAAGAGGTGGTAGGTTTGAGGAGAAAGATTGCTGTACAATAAAAAAGATGAAAGGGAAGAAAACCAACCCCAAACACATATAAAGATATTAAGATAAAGAATGAATTGTTAAACTTTAAAGAATAAAAGAGAACAAATATGAATAATTAGCAATAATTAGAAACACACATACAAACATACAATGTATTTTCTTTGAACAGAATATTTGGCCGGTTCACAAATTTAAACAGTGTTTAGTCATTTCAATTAAATTTACAATTTCTATATTTCCTTTTTGCCATATTTATTCCTCATCTATTTTTTAAAAAACCAATATTACCCTTCATCCTCATCTCTAATCTTAATCAAATTCAAATTTTCACTTCTATTCTATAGTATACCCCTTCCCATTGTCATCTATTTTTATATCAATCCTCACATTGCTTAATTATGTAATATTACAGTTGTTTAATACAAATTCAACATTTTAATATAAATCAATTAGTTATATAACTATCTTTTTTGTATATTAATCAATATGAACATGAATATTCCAATTATTTCCATGCAATCCAATTTCTTACAAATCAATTAATTATATTTACCAATAATAATAAACCAAATAATTTCCCCCAATATTCTTCCAAACCACAACGTAACCATTTCTGCTTTCAACACAATATACAATTAATAATATCTCAATTATTACAATTCCCTATTTAAATAGAGCTTTTTTTCTTTTATGTTTTAAAATCTTGAACTCCCCTCTTTTGCCATTTGCCATAAATTTCCCATTGTTTGCACCAACCTTTTTTGATGAGGAAAAAGAAAAGAAATCTGCTTAGCAAACAGCAAAGCCAACAAGCTGTTTTAGTTTCACTTTTGGTTTCAGCACAAGGAGAAGAAAAAATGTGCTCTTTGCAGCAGGCACCTTTTTGCAGCCGGCACCGATCTTCTCATTTGTTTTCTTTTAACCCTGATCAGCTGTAGGGGGGTGGGGCTTTGAAGCCGGGCAGCAAGAATTTAAAGTTTTTTTTTTCCTCTAGCCATCAGCTGGAACTCAGGAGGCAGTCCCAATAGATTGGGAGTGGGCGGGGTAAGCAAACCCCGTTCTCCCGCTGTTTCCTAGCTTGCAGGGAAAAAGTCATTTTTTTCGTGACCCGCGTATAAGCCTAGAGGGCATTTTTCAGCCTGAAAAATGGGCTGAAAAACTCGGCTTATACGCGAGTATATACGGTATGTATATATCTATCTATCTATCTATATATCTATCTATATCTATCTATCTATCTATCTATATATATGTATATATATATATTCATTCCTCCTTTCCCCTCAGCGACTTCCACAAGAAGCGAGATGCATTGCGGGCACTGCGCCGTCGGGCGCAGGAGAAGAACCCTGATGAGTTCTACTTCCGGATGACCAGTGCGCCGCTGCAGGTGGGTCTGGCGGGGCAGTGTCTGGGTGGCCCCGTCGCTCGGCCTCTTCCGCCCGGGCCTGCCTTCTTTCCCTTCCCCATTTCCCTGCGGGCCTCCCGGCTGGGCTTGCACAACAGTGGCTCCAAAGTGGCGGCCTTGGTGCCTGTTCCCTGCCTTGAGGGACAGCCATCCTTCCCTCCTTCGGAGCCTGACGCTTCTTGCCTTGCCCGCAGGACGGGGTGCACGTAATCAGCCAGCAGGAAGCAGAATCCACGCCTGAGCAGCAGAAGCTGCTGAAGACCCAGGATCTGAAGTACGTGGAGATGAAGCGAGCAGCCGAGGTTAAGGTCAGAAGATTCCCTTCCTGGTCGATGGCTGTGGAGATCATTCTCAGTCATCCCAGGTCATGGTTGCCCCAAAGATGCTCTTTTCAAGAGGCAACTGGACTTTCTGGTCCAGAAAGCCCAGTTGCCTCTTGAAAAAGCACCTTTGGGTCCCCTTCCTAGTCCTGATCCCTGGACACGCTGAGGTTGCTGTCCCTCCCACCTGACACCCAAATATCTCTAGTTTGCCGCTATCATTAGGGAGAGGGAACCCTTGTCTCCCCCTTCCCCGGGTGCTGGTAAGTCTTCAGGCAGTGCCGCTCTCTCCTTGTTGGTGGAAACCCACAAGGAGCCTATGGCACCAGGCTCCTTTCCATAGGTTGGCCTTGCTTGGACCCCAGTGGATCTAGCAGGCCTCCAAAACCCTGTCCTAGCAATGTGGGAGATGTAGGTTGGGTGCCCTTTTGGGGGGTGGGGGAGGGAACCGTTGCTTGACCTCAGAATTGTGCTGGGAGGGAGGGAGTCAGCTGACCAAATCTTCGGTTCTCGATTCTGTGCCTGCATCTTTTTGATTCTGTGCCTGCATCTTTTTGATTCTGTGCCTGCATCTTTTTAATCGAGCAGAAAATCGAGCAGTTGAAGTCGGAGCTCCACCTACTGGAAGCAGAGGGGAAACAGCCAAATAAGCACCTGTTCTTTTTTGACACTAAGAAGGAAGGTAAATGGGTAGTGGGACTGCCACTGACTGGGTATGGAAAATCAAGGTGGCAGAGAAGCCTGCCCTAATTAGACTTTGACTTTCTGGTAGATCACTGAATGAAAGGGAGGAAGGTTGCTTTGTTGGTGCTGCTTAAAAATAAAGCAACCCTTTTCTGTGAAATGTTTCCCGTTTAGCAGAAGTGAGACTGTCAGCAACAGGTGACTGAATTGTAACAAATCATAATTTATGTTAACAATTTTTTATTCCAATCTCCGACTCGCACAGAGTGACTTACAAATATCAATATGATATGATATGATGGTTCCGGTTCTTGAGCTTGCAATCTAAAAAGATATAACAAAAAAAAAAAAATGGAAAAGTGGTGGGGAGGAAAAAAACAACTCCAAATCCAATACTAATTATTATAAAGACTAGCTGAGGTGAAAACTAGAGATGTACACAAAAGGGAAAAAATGGGTGGTTTTGCTATGAGACAAATATCTTAAATCTTGGAAATTTCACCAATATGTTCTAGATGAGTTGTAATTCAGCCAAATTGAAAAACTTGCTAGTTCTGAGTTTTGACTGAGACAAAAGGGCAAATACAATGGCTATAAAGAGTCAGTATATCCCTGTTAAAACATCAGCTTTTTGAGATGTAAAAACATTAGACCAAGATAGTTCACTTCAGATTTTTTTTCTGCCTTTAACATAACGTATAAGCTGTACAGTTCAATTGAAAAACAAATATTTTAGGAAGAAAAAATGTATAAAACCCCTAAACTAATACTTTGTTGAAGTACCTTTTGATTTTATGCTTATCAGCATGGTACATCTTGCCTTGGGAATCTTTGCCCACTCTTCCTTGCAGAAGCACAGATGTGAGAATGACAGATTGTGAGGGAATCTCCTGCACTCAGTCCTTCTCAGTCATCCCACACATTTTTAACTGGATTCGGGTCTGGACTCTAGCTGAGCCATTTCAAAACTTGGATCTTCTGGTAAAGCCATTCTTTTGTTGATTTGGAGATATGCTTTTGGTCATTGTGTTGAAAGGTGAAATTCCTCTTCATCTTCAGCATTTAAGCAGAGGTTTGAAATTGTTCTTTCCTTGCGCTTGACTAAAGTCCCACTTCCAGCTGAAGAAAAGCAGCCCCAAACATAATGGTGCCACCAACCATGCTTCGCTGTGGGTATAATATACGTTTGATGATTCACAGTATTGTTTTTGCACCAAGTATCGGTTTTGGAATTATGGCCAAAAAGTTCAACTTGTCTCAAAGAACATAACACGGGCTTTTCTCAGGCTTGATGTAGTTTTTTTACAAAATCTTGCTGGGCTTGGATGTTTTTCTTTGTTAGAAAAAGCTGTCTTGCCACCCACCTCCACATCACAGATGTATGAAAAATACAGGGGCTTGTTGTCACATGTAGTAAATAATCAGTACTTGCCAGAAATTCCTGCATCTCCTTTAATGTTGCTGTATGTTGGATCAATTTTCTTCATTTTTAAAAATCAATTTTAGAGGGAAATCCAGTTCTTAGTAATGTCACTGTTGGGCTACATTTTCTCCACTTGTTGATGGCTATCTTCACTGAGTCCCATAGTATACCCAATGCCTTGGACACTGTTTTGTACCATTCTCCTGACTGATACCTTAAAACAACAAGATCCCTTTGATGCTTTTTAAACTCTTTACAGATCACACCTTTTACTAAGAGGCAATTGAGTAAATGTCAGAAAAATCCTGCAAGAACAGCTAACTTTATATGGGCTTGATCAGAGTCACTATTGATAGATGTGTACTATTTACCAAATTTGAACATGTTTGGTTAATTCTGAACACAGCCAAATCCCTACTTACAAGAGGCTGTGCACACTTAAGCAACCACATTGTTGTATCTTTTTATTATTTTTCCTCCTAAAAGATTAATTTTTTCAATTGAACTGCACAGCTTATATGTTATATTAAAGGTGGAAAAAAATTCTGAAGTCATTTATCTTGGTCTAATTTTTTTCATCTTAAAAATTCTGGCATTTAACAGGACTTTTTATTTACCCTTTTGTATTTACTCACTGTATTTACCCTTTTGTCTCAGCCAAAACTCAGAACTATCAAGTTTTTTAGTTTGGCTGAATTGCAATTCACTTAGAATAGATTGGTGAAACTTCTAAGACTTCGATATTAGCAAAAATGTATCCAGAATAATGGCTTCTTGAGGTGGTGAGCCTCTTTTAAGAAGAGGGGGGACCCCCACCTCCCAAGGAAAAATGCAACCAGCTTCTTCCCTCCCTCTGTTGCAGCTCTTCTAAGTGAAGTAGCATCCCTGGTTGGTTATTTGGCCTTTTCCCCTTCGTGCAGCACATTTCCTTTGTAAACCTAAGGCTGGCCTCAATTGGTTTGTAAGCTGGGAGTCAGTGAGGGAGGGTCCAACTAATTATGAGAAACCAACCTGTCCTTTTCTCAGTGCAAGGGTTTGATGTTGCTGTCCATCTGAACACTGCTCCGGAGCTGGTCAGCAGAGTCTACAACAGGCCAACCCTTGAAACCCTGAAGAAAAACGCAGTTTCGGGGATCACCACTGATGGACAGTTACAGGTCTGATTTGCTAAAGCTTCTCTGCTTCCTAGAGTCTTCTCTTGGGCTCAGTTTGCACCCAGGGGTGGGAGGAGGAGCAAATTTGTGCAGGTACTTTTAAGTTGTTGGAGTGGACAGGGCACCTCAGTTGTGTGTGCCAGAACTGAATGGCCACTTGCCTTCCTTCTATTGGAAAAGGTTTATGCTCTTCCTAGTGTGTTTTCAACCCCTTCCTCCTGGATGGGGCAACATGTAGGAAGAGGTCAGGATGGACAAAGTCCATTCTGGATCTCCACAGTGTTGACAGTCCTACTTAGACTCTGGATATTTTTAAAATCCTAATAAAAAACATTAAAAACAATTAAAACCCATACATTCCATTCCATGGCCTGATCTCACCAGATCGCAAGAGCGAGATCAACGGCCCCAGGCCTGCCGGAAGAGCCAGGTCTTCATTGCTTTTCGGAAGGCCAATAGGGTGGGGGCGGTCCAGACCTCAGGAGGTAACTGGTTCCAGAGAACCGAGGCAGCCACAGAGAAGGCCCTCCCCCGTGGGCCCACCAGCCGGCATTGTTTAGCTGACGGGACCCGGAGGAGACCGACTCTGAGGGATCTTACCGGTCGCTGGGAGTTATGCGGCAGAAGGCGGTCTTGAAGATAACCTGGCCCTGAGCCATGTAGGGCTTTAAAGGTAATAACCAACACCTTGAATTGTGACCGGAGACCAATAGGGAGCCAGTGCAGCACGCGGAGAATTGGTGTAATGTGGGTGTGTCTAGGTGCACCCACAATAGCTCGTGTGGCTGTGTTCTGGACCAACTGTAGTCTCTGAACACTCTTCAAGGGTAGCCCCATGTAGAGCACGTTGCAATAATCTAACCGTGAGGTGACAAGGGCATGAGTGACCGTGAGGAGAGCCTTCCAATCCAAGTAGGGTCGCAATTGGTGCACCGGGCGAACCTGTGCAAAGGTCCCCCTAGCCACAGCTGTCAGATTGTTGTTCCAATCTCAGCTGTGAGTCTAGGAGGGAATCTGCCAGGGAAGCCTCTCCCAGGGCTGAATGCGGCTGCTTCCGCTGCGTGTGGGGTTGCTGCTGTTCACTTGGTCTCCTGTAGAGCTGGAGGGGAGGGAACTTAGCTCCAGAGGTTGCAATGGAGTTGCACCAGGCTGCCTTTGGGCTGGGTAGGACCCGACGGGAGACACGGTGTGGGGACATGCGAAGGTTTCCTAGAACCACTGAGGGGGAGGGAAATTCAACAGATGATGATAAGGTCCCCCTCCCTCTGGCTGGCTTATTGCTGACATCCCCAGACTAGTTCAGACTGGTGGGTTTTCTTCTCTCCCGGGAGACTTGAGTCATCCTCAGCTACGGGGGAACAAGTTTGGATCTGTCCTGAGTGATGGTGCTAATTAGCTCACACCTGCCGTGATGGGTTGTGCTCAGGAATGCTTGGGCTGGGGCACGGGTGCAGGAGGAGTGGGCAGCCCGGTTGCTGTGGTGAGCCCAGCCCCTGCCCCCTCCGGTTCTCCTGCAAAGCCAGAGCAGCGTCCCTTGGCTGCAGCCTCGGAGCACTTCCGTTAGGCGGCCCTGCCCCAGCCTTCTTTTCCTGCAGGCTGGCATGATGGGAGGGCTGGTTGCAGAAGGCCTTTGCCGGGAGGGCTTGGGTGCGAGGGCAGTCCTGCCCAACCTCGGGGAGCGCTCTGAAGATTGTGTCACTTCGAGAGCGCCTAGGTGGAAAAACGGCCTCTTTCTTCTCCATCTCCAGAGGTTGGCCCGGCAGAGGAAGGGCCAGTACAGCCTGTTGAGGCAGCGCATCGAGCGTGAACGGAAGATGTTTGTCATCGCACAGAAGCTCCAGACCCGAAAAGATCTCTTGGTGAGCAGAGCTCCTTATTGGGCGCTGCAGGAGGCGGCCTCGGCTCTCCCTTGCAGGCAACGGGACCTTCCTTCTCTTCCTTTGTGGCCGTTGGTCCTTCAGGGATGCCTCTGGCCACCAGCTCATCCTGAAGGCCCTGTGTTTTTTTCCTGTGGGGAAGCTGTTGGGGCCTCCCTGGAAACACTCTTGGCTTAGGGAAACTTTTCTTCTTGATTTCAGGACAAAACCGAGAGAGTGAAGCTGAAGAAGGAAACCGTAAATCAGCCAGCAATTTATAAGTTCCAGTTTAGACGGAAGCGCTGACTCTTCTGTGAAGAGGGATCTCCTCTCTTGATTGGCTTGCAAACCCTACAAATGCGTCTTTCTCTGCCTTAGCTTTACCTTGTACCTGTTCAATAAACCCGATAAGAACGGTTGTGAGTGTGTTGCTGCTCTTTCCATCCTGCCCATCCAGGCGCTTCTCCTATTCTTTCCCCTTCTGAGACAGAATGACCAGGAAGAAAGGGGCCTGCCCCCCCCCCCCTTTACGATCCTTCCCGGGTCTGATGGAAGGGGAAGGTAAGCACTGGGGCAAGCCGCCTCTTGCCTTCCTGAAAGCCTCTGAAGGTGGGGAGCAGATGGGCCAGGCTGGGCTCTGACAGCCTCCCACCTGGCTCGGGTTCACGTAGCTCCTGAGGGAGGAAAGGGACTTGCAGAAATGGAGGGATAAAATGTGCATTCCAGGGTTGTGATGCAAGTATAAAAAAGGTGGAGCTTGTGGGGCACTTCTGCCTGTTGTAGAATTGGGTGCTGTGCCTGTGCTTACGTCCCCTGAAGGCTTCAGCGTGTGAGGGGGGAGTTGCTGTGTACAGGTGTGCTCTCCAATGTCAAGGTCGGGGTTGTGAGTGGATGCCCAGCAGGTGGCAGTGCTGTTCCACGGAAGGCTGGCTGGGAACTTGACAGCTGTGGTTGGATTTCAGCTAACTAGAACAGGGGCTTTGGGTGGGGGCTTATTAGACTTCTCCAAGCAGATTCACTGGAGGTAATCTGGTTGGTTTATCCCCCTGCTCCCCCCCCCAAAAGTATCTGTCCCTAAAAGATCACGGCTGTGGTGATGGGAGAGAGACAATCTGGTGGTTTGTTGCAACGTGCAAGGCTAAGAGGTAGCTGGGTAATTGGTGGTTCCTGGTACCACGCAGCCCTTCTAGGGTAGGTGAGGGGCCAAGAGGGTTTTGTGTGAGCAGAGAGGAAGCAATCTGGCCAGTTTACGCTTTCTCCGTTCTTCTGTTTTCCTGTGGCTGTTGGGTGTTGGGAACTGTTCCCGCTGGAAGGGGAAGAGTTGGCTTGTCTTGCAAGTCCATGAGGAGCTGATGATTCAGGACAGAGCTCCAAAGCCCTTGCAAAGAGCTGCAGTGAAACCTCGCAATGGGCTGGCTGGCACCTCAGATGATGCCTTGAAACCAGGAGGTGACACCCTCTACCTGAAAAAGCTGGGGTGAAATTCTAATAAAGCATGAGAAGACACTCAGGGAGGATCATAAACTGAAAACTCACTGAGATCAGTTCAGTTGCAGCAGTTATGAAAAAAGCAAAGTCTGTAATGGACCTCATTCCAAAGGTTGGGAATAAAACTGGATCTTTCTTTATTGGTGTTATTTGTGTCACACTTTTGCACAGATCTAGAAGGCAGCCAGGACAGGACCAGGCAGAGGCTTCTGACTGCAGCTCAACTTGGACATGGCAAAGCTAAAACTGCAGGCGGCCAAATAGGGCCACCTAGGAAAAACGGTGGGTTCTCTCCACGCCGGGCGAGAAACGGGGGGAGATGGGGAAACGGCGGGGGTGGGCAGCCTATTGCCGGGGCCGGGACCTGCGGGCGGGAGAGGCAGCGTGGCCTCCCCGCCCGTTTCCCAGCGGGGATTCGGGGAGCGGGTTTTCTCCCCGCGAGGAAGCGAGCGGCGCCCGCCCCGGACAGCCCCACACCGGCCGTGGGAGGCTTCCCAGAACTGCGCGCCGGGACGCCGGTAGCTGCGGCTCCTCGTGGGAGCCCGGCCTCGGGGCACGGAGAAGCGGAGCCCGTCCCGGGCAGCCTCGGAGCCGCGAGCCGCTCTTCTTCCCGGGCTCCGGGCTCTGCCGAGCCGGCCCCAAGGGCAGAAGCCCCCTCCCGCAGGCCTCTCCGGGGGCTGGCAGGAGCCCGCCGGCGAGCAGAGGGCAGGGCGGCGGCAGCGGCTCCTGGGCTGCAGCCGGAGCAGGGGCTGGTTTGGCTGCTCGTCAGCATCTGGGAACGGTGTCCCTGCGAGGTGGATACAATTTAATTAACCTAATTAAAGGCGCTGATTGCAGAGATGATTGGGGCGCAGCCAGCAGCAACGGCATCTTTCTAATGAGCTGGAAGGCGCGGGACCTCAGCCAAGCGAGATGCGTCTCTAATGAGCCCGGCCGCTCGGAGCTGCTTCGGGAACGCCGCCGCTCTTGGCTTTTGGCAACCGCGCCGGGTTTCCCTCCCTGAGAAAGGTGTGGGAGCCCTCCGCTCCCCCCTCCCCCCGCCCTCTCGCTGCAGACAGACGCAGGGGCCTCTTCCCAGATGGGGAGGAAGCAGGACCACCTGTGGGGTCCCCCCCCTCTTTTTTCCTGACTGGTGGAAGCGGCCTCCCTCTCTTCCTCAGTTGCGCTCTTGCTCCGCAGCAGACCTGGATCAAGTCCTCGTCTGGCACCTAACAGAACAAGAGTTGCCCCAAATATCAGCACTGAGGAATTGTTTCCCTGTGGCTTTTGGTGACTGTGATGGAGCTGACTCTGGAAGGTGGCAGGTGATTAAATAAATGGTTTTTTTTTAAGTGGGATTCGGAAAATTGAGAAATACAAACGATTCCCTTCACCCTCCTCTGCAGCCACCACGTGTGATTTTTACATTTTTTTTCCACACGGCCAATTTAGTCAGTTTTTTTAGGGGGGGGGTCAGCTCCAGGGCACAAGGAGCACATAATGTGACAATGGATCTGAGGGAACCAGCCAGTGCTTGAACTGTCCGTGAGCTTTCATGTGGGAACTGGCAGGCTGGAATTGGGATAATGCCCGGAGTGCTTCTGTTGCTGGAATTGGGTGCAAAAAAGAAATGCCCCCTTCTCTCCTTTCCTGGCCCCATCCCAGGAAATGGAGTGGCAGGCAAGGCATGTGAACCCTCTGTTTTATTGTAGGAACCCAAACAAGCACATGCTCTCTCCAGATGGCCTTCTGGCTTCCCTTTGAACCCAGTGGGTGAAGGGAAGCCCCCTTTGGAGTACTTGGTCCCCCTGTCTGGAGGTCTGCGGTGCATCTAAATGTGTCACCCATGACTTCCCCTCCTTTAAAGGGGTCCTATTGCTACAAGGGAACGAAATGCAGCTTTTCCAGGAGATCTATCTAGTTTGGAGGTCTCCCTCAGGGATAAATGTCCTGAAGAGAGAATCGTGGTTTTGATGAGGGGCTGGAAGATGATGAAGGGCGCCTTGTTGAGACTTGGGGACAGTGTCCTTCAAGGTCACAAGAAAGTGCAAATGGCAGGAGGGGTCACTTTGGCTGCTTGTTCCTGGCTGGTGGTTCTGGATCTTTTGCAGTTGAAGCCAGCTTGGATCATCCAGCTGGAGAATGCATCTCCCCTTCTTATGGCTACCACTTTACAGGGTCATCTTTGAAAGCAAATTGTTTTCTTCAATGGAGAACTGAGACATCCTTGCACATGGTCTCACCCAAAGGATGCCGAGTCCTTGATCCACCTTGATGCCCAGGTGTGGCTGCTGCAGGCCTAGGGAGGCCTGGCCCCAGAAGGTCCCTCTGCTCTATCTCTGATGGTTTTCAAGAAGAGACTGGACAGCCATTTTTCTGGAATGATAGATGGTCTCCAGCTTGAGTAAAGGGTTGGACTAGAGGACCTCCAAGGTCCCTTTCTGTTATTCTGTTAGTCTGCCTTCTATACAGCAACAGAAGGGCTTCCGAGTTGTGGTGGACTATCAGGCAGCAGGGAGCAGAAGCCCCAGGCGTGACCTCCTGGAGCCATGATGACGAACCTATGGCACGCATGCCACAGGTGGCACGCAGAGCCATATCAGTGGGCACGTGAGTGTTGCCCTAGCTCAGCTCCAGCACGCATGCATGCGCCAACCAGCTGATTTTCTGGCCTTCCGGGCCCACCGGAAGTTGGGAAATGGGCTGTTCCAGCCTCCGGAGGGCCTCCAGGGGGGATGAGGAAGGCCATTTTCACCCTCCCCAGGCTCCTAGAAAGCCTCTGGAGCCAGGGAAGGGCAAAAACCAGGCCTACCGGGACCACCGTCCCATCACGTGCCAAAAGGGGGGGGCAGTGTGTGTGTTGTGTGTACATGCGCAGGGGAGTGCGCATTGAATTATGGGTGTGGGCATGCACGCGCACAACCCTCCCCCCCACGCTCCCCCTGCTTTTGGCACACGATGGCAAAAAGGTTAGCCATCACTGTCCTAGAGCCATGGCCAGGCGGGGTCTTTTGCATACTGTCCCAATGGAAGCCTATGGAAGGCTCATTTTATCCACAAGAATAACACAGTGTCCAGTCTGAGTCTGTCTTAGTCCAGCATTGTGTGTCTTGCTATGGCCACCCAAACACGGAGTTTCCTTATCTCACCTGGTTGCCAAAGGTTTGGCAAAAGTAAACTGGCACCATTTCAGTGTCTGATTAAGATGTGTTAATGCAAAAGGGGCAAGAGTAGAATATGGGTTTGTGCTGCTTTTGGCAGAAAACTCCCCTGGCACGGCAGGGATCTTTCCAGGTGCTTAAGGAAGAAGACAGTTTTCTGGGAAACTCAAAAACTGTATTTCTCCCCTTCCGTGTTGCAGAGCTCCAGGAGGAGGTGGGGAAAAGGTAGCAAAATGGCCCCTTTCTTCCCTAGTTCTCCCCTCCCCTGAGGCTTCCCATGGAAGCTGGGGCTTGGCAGTCTTCCCAGCTATCCGTCCACCTTCAATCTTGGCCTAGAGAAAGTGGTCATAAAGAATATTTTGGAGCCTGTGAGGCCCTTACTGCTGGTGTTTAAGTCAAGGATGCTCATGCCAGAGATTGTGGCCACTTAAACTCACGTGAGAAATAAGCAGCTTCTTCCAAGGGAATGCATGCAAAGTAAAGAAACAAAGCAGCTGCTATGTTGTGTTGTGGCTGTGAACATGGTGAGGGAAACTCTAGTTTTAATTTTCAGGTAAAAAGGAGCCTGCATCTGATTTACTCCAATTCCCCACCTTTTGAGGAAGCACTCCTGGCCATACACCGTCCCTAATTTTGCAAACACCCCATTTTGGGATAAATGAGCCATTGTGTTCTGGGACAATTGCTGTCAAGCCGGCAGGGTCCCCGTGTGGATGCCAGGAGGGTGGGGATAGCTTGCCTCATGTCAAGGCTGCAGCTGGTTGCTGAGGGGATTCTACGGCACGAGAAACATGCTGGCACAAAATTCCAGCATTGTGTCAGAGGGGCCATTTTGTTTCCAAGCCAGTCAGCCAATGCCATTCTTCCAGTGGGCTCTGTGAGTTGGGCAGGGATGGGCGAAGCCTCTTTTCTTGCAACACTACTGGAACTACAGGAACCTCCAGAGTTGGAGCAGCCGGAGCCCCTATGTCGTAACTGCATTCTATACCCATCGACTGAGCTCTGAGCTGCAGGAATGAGAGCCGTAAGAGAGCCACTTCCACTGAGAGAGATGGTCCATGCAAGTGATGCTGAAGGCTGGGCTTTGGCTGCAGCTGTGTGCAGCACTGGTAGTGTTGCTAAGGCCGGGCAGAGTGTATGCATGGCTGGTTGACTGTCTTGGTCAGGAACCAGGAACAACACAAGCAATTGCTCAGGTAGTTTCCTTTATTGCTTCCTTCCCATAGCCCTCCTTCCTGCAATTTAGTGCAGATTCCACCATGCCGACTTGCCTGTATCCCCCTCCCCCGCTCTGCCAGAGATGTTCTCTTTCTTTCATGGGCGGGGGAGGGGAGGGAGATTATATCAGTTCTTATTAGGGAAGAAACTGATCCTTTTGAGCCTACTATTGGGGGAAAAGAAGCCGTATATTTATCATGAGAAAAACCCAGCTAGTTCTGCTCTTTAGTGTACTATATAAAGACTCCACCAGTAATTAGACCAAGTCAGTAAATTCAAGGAAACAGCCCCCTTGCATTCATAGGGCTGCTGCCTTTTTTCTTCAAATTATCCCGTGTGTGTGTGTCTCCTCTCTGCTCAGTACCTGCCAGCCAGAGCTGGGGATCAGTTTAAGGCTGCTCTGATGATGTCTCAGCTCTTTTTGCCTGACTCAGAGCTGCCATATAAATGAATGAATGAATGAACATTCTTTATTGGCCAAGTATGACTAGGCACACAAGGTACCAGGAAAGAAATAGAAGTAGAAGAAATTGAATTGCAATCAGCTTTGCACATCAACCTTGGAAATCTAGAGTACTAACTTCCATCTGTCAGATATCTCAGGTGCCGTTAAAGACGTGGGTGCACCTGCAGAGGGGCTCTCCCAAAATCTCCTGAGAAAACAAGCACCCCAATGAAAAGAAACGGATCCTCCTCCGAGCTCAGCAGAATCCCGAAACCATTACCTGATGTGAACAAAGAGAAGATGCTGGTGGGCCTCTTGCTGCTGTCTGGGCCCCAGCAGACTAGCAGACTCCACACCTGGCGGGGCACCTTTTCTGCCCCTCTTTGGCAGGCAGAAGTCAGTCAGGGTCCCTTCTGGCAATCCAGCCACAACTTAGGGCTACATCAAGCTGACTGGGGAGCTACTAACTATCTCTTGCCTGGTTTTCCTAGGCATTTGCAAAAGCCTCAGATCTCCCTTTTTCCCCTGGGCATCTCTCACCAATCTCTCTACAGTTCGAAGCAGCCTCACACACTTTTCCTTGGTAATCAGTCTTTGTTCCCTGCCTTTGGATATGCTTTCTTCCTGTTGTTGTTTAGAGAGCATTATTATATTGGTGTACAGCTGTTTTATTCTATTTGCCTTCTATTATTTTCAGGTTGGCATTTCTTGAGTGTTAGTATCTCCTTTTTCAGACCCTTCGCCAACTCAAGGCACTTTTTCTTCTTGTTTCCCATTTACCTCTGATTTACGCTTGTTAAACTCCAAGTGTGGGCTTGACAAATGTGGCTTTTGCTTCTCTGGCATTACATGGCTTCTTCACCCGATTTTCTTTTTTTCCTTCCACCACAGAGCTCTCTCTGCAGATGAGGATCAAGGTAAGGAAGGATAATCAACTCAAGAAGGAAGTTGTCAGCCAGGCAGGCTGGAAATCCCCTGGAGGGACCATGCTGGAAAACAGAGAGTTACCCACAGATGTACTTAGATGCTGCTGCTGCTTCCTCTGAAGCTGAATTCTGGAACGGAGTTTGGGGAGGCAGAGCAACCGTATGGGGTACAAGAGGTTTGAATCCAAATAATTATCCCAAAGCCAGAAAAGGATGGTGGGGTGAGGTGCAGCTACACATCCACATCCACTGAGAGCCACCTAAGTTCTCCTGACATCTTGGAATAGTCACCAGGTTAGTCACCAGTGGAAGGTATCTGCTCCTACAATCAGAAGTTGTCTGCTTCCTCTTTAAACAGGATGAAATCAGTAGATGTCACTAACTTCACAATGGCAAATCCTGCTCTCTCCCCCCCCCCCCCACGATTGATGCCGAATTCAGTGGCTCAGCTAGATATGAGTATTAAATGGATGATTTATGGGAGCCTCCCTAGATACCTGTTGGCTTCAAGGGGTGTAATTCAAGGGGGTACTTTGAAGCCCTTCATGGCTGTGGGCTTGGGTGTCTCTCAGTGGTCCGATAACATCTAAGAGGATGAACTCCCTGGGGGCCCCCTACCCTGTTTAAAGTAAGCTTTTCAGAATAGGCCTTCTTTCTCTGTGGTTTCTTTTCATCTTTTTCTTACTTTATACTAGTTTGTATTAGTATAAAAATCTTTATCTTTAAAAAACCTTCAATAAAAGTTAAACGGAAAAGAAGGGACCTTCTCTGTGGCTCTGAACTTCTCTGAAACAGAGCCTCTCTCTGAGATCAGATTGTCCTGAAATTCTCAGACTTTGGGACCTGAAAGTTGGGGCGGTCCCTTCAGACAAGGGGATGTTGGCTGGTTATGTTCTTTTTCCCTAACCTTTTCTCTCTTGTTAGTATGATTATTATTCTTACTTTATTGTTGTTCTTATTGTTATCTTTTTATTTTTTATTTTATTCAATTACTGCATGAGGTTTGGGAAACATCAAGCATCACTTTTTTCTTGGAGGGACGTAGAAGCCTAGCAAATAATAAATGAACTTGTAGGATGAGACATTCTGGCAGTCAATCCCATGCCAGTCCCATGCTTCTGAGATCCCTCCCTCCTTTAGGGCACTGTTTCTCAACCTTGGAAGCTTGAAGATGGGTGGACTTCAACTCCCAGAATCCCCTAGCCAGTGCTGCTGGCTGGAGGATTTTGGGTGTTGAAGTCCACCCATCTTCAAACTACCAAGGTTGAGAAACACTGCTTTAGGGGATAAGAGGCTAGTTGGGTTAGTTTCCCACTTTAATGTGGCTTCAATTAGTTTGCTGCTGGCAAGAAGCTAGCCATTTCTGCTCTTGGAAGTTGGCTGTTGGCTGCGTGTTGCATTTTCACTGTCATTTTATATTTTTGTGATATTTGATTAATCGTTGCTTTTTGTATTATTGGACACTCGTAGGAATTTTTTAAAACCAGTAACATTTAAATATGTATAAGCTGAATATATTTGAGGGGTCCTTGGTCCTCTCTGAGTTTGAGTTTCATTATCCAAACCAGGCAAGTGATGTTACTAGCACTGATGCTTGTCCCAAAGGTGCTTTTCTGAAGGCAATTGGACTTTCCTTGCTTTGGAAGATGCTTCTTGGATAAGAAGCGAAACGCTTTCAAGGAAAAATTTTTTTAAAAGTCCAGTTGCCTTTGGAAAAGCAGCTTTGGGAAACAACCATGCCCTGGATGACTGAGAACTTCCATGGACATTTAGCACTGATGATGTTAGCTAGTTTGGGTAATAAAATGTCTGCACAAAAACAACCAGGCCCAGAGAGCACCAAGGACCCCTCAAATATATTTGGCTTATACGTATTTAAATGTTTTTGAATAAAAAAAATGCTCAGAGAGCACCAAGGACCCCTCGTATCAATCCTGAGCTACAAATATTGTCCTTTATTTACTAACCAAATATATTTACTAACAAACACCATCTCACATGGACTAGAACCTACATGAATTGACTTCCACCACTGAAAATACTTGTCTGTTATGATCCAATTTGCTCTGCGGTAAATATGACGGCTAAGGTAAACTAAGACTGTCTCCTTCCCCATTCCCCTTTTGCTGCAAAGCAGGCACAGGGAATCTGTAGACAAGGTTAAAATAAAAACAGGATGCATTTTAATAATGGCAGCATATGCTTTTCATGCAGACTTTTGCAATAGAATTGTATGCACTTCTAATCAGAAATAAGCCCCATTGAGCTCAGGGGGAGCTTCTCACAGCTAAGTAGGTACAGGGTTGCTGTCCAAGAATTCTCTCTCCCTCGATGCCTCAAAAAATCCCATTAGAAATGTGTCACTGCAAAAAGATTGTTACCTTTTTTTTTGCAATATATGCTCCTTAACTAATACCACTTTCAGGAGATGGTCAAAAATTACTGGTGAAGTATCCAGTTTTGCTCAACACAAAGGTAACATTATCTTAGGAAATCCTCATGTATGATATTGTGATAAAACTCTAACCCTGAAATGAAAGCTTCAGGTATAATTTCAAGTGAATATTTCAGAAAATAAAATTCATGTTTCACCACAGGTTTCTCTAAGGTTAAGCCAAAGAAATCATACTGTATTCCCTCTTTAACAGCTCCCCTTGTAGTTACCGCAAAGAAACTTTTTAACGTAGGCCATCCAATCACATTTTATTTCAGTTAAACTATTGTATATGAATGGTTTTGAATCCTCATTTTAATCTACTTCATTCTTATGAGTAAGTTCATATTTTCTAGCACATTTCAGGAAAATATTGAACATAAATTTCTCTGTTTACAGTGACGTTTGAAAACAAATTGTGTTGTTTTAAACTTGGCCATAGGTGAAATTTTTATCTTTTTCAGTGTGATACCTAACCATTTTG
Organism: Ptyas mucosa; assembly: GCA_012654045.1. Lineage (NCBI taxonomy): Eukaryota > Metazoa > Chordata > Lepidosauria > Squamata > Colubridae > Ptyas > Ptyas mucosa. The sequence continues at coordinate 11,497,516 of WNWU01000029.1, forward strand.
TGAATGTTAGAAGGTAGAAAATTGTCTTTAATAATAGTGGTGAAATGAAATCAATTTTCTTTCAATTTTCAAACTAGTCAAGGAGAGATCCGAATAGAAATAAGGAGAAATTTCCTGGCAATGAGAACAATCAATCAGTGGAACAGCTTGCCTTCAGAAGCTGTGGGTGATCCATCACTGGAGGTTTTGAGAAGAGATTGGACAGCCATTGGGGTCTCTTGCTTGTGCAGGAGTTTGGACTAGAAGACCTTCAAGGTCCCTTTAGCTCTGTAATTATATTATATTCTTTAGCCAAAGCAGGTGAAAAATAAAAAAAAAACGTATCATGAAAAGGAGGCCTTGTGTAAATGGTACAAACTGAGGGCTGGACAAGGGGATAGGTGGCCTTGTTAATGGACCTTGGCACAGACCTGCCTGTAACAGCCACAGTGCTGAGGTGGACGGACTGTGCCAGGAGACTCCATCCCACTCAAGCTTGCTTTTTCCTCCTTCTCCTCCTCCTCCTCCTCCTCCTCCTCCTCCTCCTCCTCCTCCTCCTTTCCAAGTTGGACAGGGTAGCCCCTCAGATGCTGCCTTTGCTCTCTCTTGGTTCCTTGCATTTCTCACAGCCGCTAGATCCCATTGAAATTAAAGGAAACTTTTGCAGATCGCATTGACATGAGTTACCCTAGAAAATACCTGAACAAGATGTGGCTGCTTCTCTTTCTCTTGGCCTGTTCATGGCTGGAGCTCAGTAGTGCGGTTCAGTCTGATAAACAGCTGCCAATACGGTGCACCATGGCTCACCACCCTGGGGGCGCTTTCTGCGTCCTGCCTATCAGGGCTGGTCGCCTTTTCCTGACACACAGAGGAAGCCTTGGGCAATGAGGCTGGCTATGCCCTCCCTGGTTTCCTGGTCTTCCCGGACCTTATAGCCCAAACCATTTCTTTCCCCGAGTCCCTGTTCAGTCACTTTTTGACACGGCTCCTTCAAAATTGTATGGATGTTTATATCACGTAGAGCCTTTTAGATGACACCGAGAACAGTTCGTAAAGCCACCTGGGGTGTAGATTGTACGAGAAGGATCCTCTCCATAAAACAAAGACTGCTGGCTTGTTCAGACCAAACAAATTTGGAATTTTCCCTTGAAGAAGAACATTTTGAAATCATCCATGCAATAATAAAATTTTGCATCAAGCTACCAAGCTTCACTAAGTAATTAGTTACTTAATTAATGAAATTGCATTGCATTTGGAAACTCCATTTAGTTATTTTAAATTTTAGGATCTGAACTGTAATAAAAATGTTCTTCATTTGAAGTACCAAATACGAGTAATCAATCTTCTGTGTAAGTCAGAAACCTGAACTCCCATCTATCAATGAAATGAAGAAGCAAGTTCATCAATGTATACTTTTTCTCCAAAAGAGGCAAAGCCCTTCCTACCGCCCCCCTCCCCCGGGCTTCTGCCCTCTCTCTCTCAGAGTGGTGTCCACATGCCATTGGCATAACGGGTATGCCTTGCCCTGGGCATCCCCTTGAGGTGCCTAGCAGAGTCACAGGGACACAATTGGAAGGAGCATTCTCAAGGGCTGAGTCGTATCCTGTTGTGTATCAGTAAGTCAGTTTCAGAGAATCCATGCGGTATGGAGCCAGGCAGTGTGTGTGTGAGGTGTGAGTGTGTGTTTGTGTGTGTGTGAGAGAGAGGGGGGGGGAGAGGAGAGGAGACACACACACACACACACACAGACAGACACAGACAGGGAGACAGAAGGGAGGGAGGGAGGGAGGGAGGGAGAGAGAGAGAGGGGGGGAAATCTCAGGGATAATTTTTATGCCTAGCAGATGCTGAAGAAACAAGGCAGCAGCCCTGTGAATGCCAGAGGGCTGTTTCCTTGAACTTGTTGACTTGGTCTAATTACTGGTGGAGCCTTTATATAGTACACCAAAGAGCAGAACTAACTGGGTTTTTCTCATGATAAATATACGGCTTCTTTCCCCCAATAGCAGTTTCTTCCCTAGTAAGAGCTGATATAATCTCCCTTCCCACCCCCCACCCCGCCCATGAAAGAAAGAGAACATCTCTGGCTTATCCCATTAGTTCCTTAAAAGAAGAGACCCCGCCATGCAGAAAGCAACCATCAGACTATGGGCATTCATCCATTTTGCACCCAGGGGCAAAGGATGGGCGCCTCTCTATTTTGTGTACAAGACCCAAGTAGATTAACATCTAGATTCCGATTTCCACCTGGGAAAGATGTTGGAAGAGGTATGGATGGGTGTGTGTGTAGCAGTGCAGCCTGGCTGCTTTTGAAGAGAGCGGATGCTCTCATGGGGGGGGGGGGGGAAGCCCCTGTGGAGAGAATGGAGGACATCTATACACCCAAGGGAAGGATCTTCTGCAAGCAAACACCAAACTCGGAGAGCACCAAGGACTCCCCGGGATCTTTCTACCAAGGTTAAAGATTGCTAGTGCTCCTCAGCAGTCAGCCAAGGACCGGTTCCATCCTGCCTTTTTCTCCAACTTTCCACATGCAGGAAGCCCAGCTCTTTCTAACCAGATGCGTTTTTAAAAATGCAACTGAAATCCTCCACATTCTTGTTGTTTCCCTTTGCTGCTCCCTTCATGCTCTGCTGGAAAAAATACTGTCCTGGATGAGAAGGTTCCCTCCCTCTCTGGCCAGTGCAAATTGACAGTCTCTTTAGCAGAGAAGAGCGGAGCAGAGCGGAGCCCCCTTTCTTAGGCTGATTGCTTAATCTCTCCTTCTTTCAGCCTAGTGAATTAATTGGCTTTCAGGAACTTTCTTCCTTTGGGATCCAGAAGGATGGAGCGTCTCCTGAGAGCTTGGCTCTCCCAACCGTCTACTGGCAACTAATGGCCTAATAAAGACCCTGGTAGCTCTGAGCGGGGACCCCCAAGGTCTGGATGAAGAAGGAAAGCAGCATCCAAAACACCGCCTTGAAACTGTGCCACTTACGCACAGAACAGGCTGCGATCTAAACAAAAAAACAAACCTTGCTCTAAAAGTGGACATTTGCAGTTGACTCCAATGTCTGCATGGCAACCACAACGATGAGGGAAGATGGTGAAGTTCCTCTAAGACACTCACCACATTGCCAAAGGATGCTCCTTCCTCCCCATCTCACAAATTCTTCAGCAGGCTGCTTGGCTTGCAGTGCAGCGTGGTCAGTCTGGCCGGACTCCCCTTCCGACTTTTTCTCTTCTCCTTGAGAGCCCAGTTCAAGAAGTCAAAGAAATAAACAAACGAGAAAGCATCTCAGGCACCCAGCAGCGTTTAAACTAACCAAGTGCCATAAAGGTATGGAAGCATTTTTGGTCGTCCTCTTGTAATAAAAGTTGATTTCAAGCACTTAAGTGGATTAAATAAATAAATAAGGAAAGCACGGAGTAAAATTGAGATGGCTATTAATTCGAAAATTCACTACTTAACTTCATTCGCTGTTCTTTTGAAATAAGAACCAGACAGAAAAACCTCTTTTGGCGCCCTAGAGCCTAACCCCTTTCTCACGGCCTAACCTGAACGCTCTCCTTGAAAGGGCTTCGGGTGGAAGCGCGGCTCCCCTTTCAGGAACAAGGCGAACCTTTTCCCGACTATTTTCACGTCTCAGGCTGTCCCTTGGAGGCTTTCCACCGAAAACGGCCTCCTCTCCTAAGGCGGCCAGCGGAAGCCGATCTCGGAAGCGGAGTCCTGGACGGGGACGGATGGACGGCGGCTGTCCAGCAGGATATCCCGGGGCCAACTTGCCATTCCCCGCACCTCCCTTTCCCGGCCAGCACCGGCCCCGTTCGAACGGCAGGGGAAGGACGGGGTAGCCCGAGAGGGGAGCTTGGAGCGCAAGCCGGAGAACGGCGACTCTCCCGGCTGAGCGGCGGGGAATTCGGGGCCGAATGGAGAGCACGGCCGCCCGGGGACCGCCCGATCTTGCACGGGCCGCGGCAGCCCAGCGGCGGGAACAGAAGGAAGCCCGGCGGGCGAAGGAGGGCTCCGCCGCGCCCCTTCCAGGCCCCGCCGTCAACCTGCCCCGCGCCCTCCCCGCCTTTCTCCTTCGGGGTTTCACAACAAAGACAAGAGGCGGTTCCGGATAAATGTTTTATGCGAGTAATAAAATAATCGATTGTAACATAAATAAGGGAGAAGACAACGGCTTCAACCGCTTGCTGGGCGCGGAGCCCCTCCGAGGACGCCGGCCACCAGCCCCTTCGGAAAGCCTCCGGGGACCCGCTCGGCTGAGGGAGGCGGCCTGGACCGCCGGGCCTCGAAGCGCCCCTCGAGTCCTCCGGGCGAGGGAGGCAGGCGCAGCCCGGAGGCGTCCTGAAGGAAGCGGGGCCCCTCCACGCGTGGCTCGGCCGGGGCTTTTCCGAGGGGGCAATAAATATGGAGGTCCAGTTAGAGCCGAGCGGCGGCCGGGGCCGAAGGCGGCTCTCCTAGCTCCGAGGCTCCCCGCCGTCCCCGCCGCGCAGGGCGTGGGCCGCGCACGAGTCCCGCCGCCAGTCCCAGCCAGACCAGCCGGCCGCACAGCCGCCGGCGCCGCTCTTCAGTCATTGCACGGGGCTCCGGAGCGTGTGGTGCAGCGGCGGGGAGGCCTCGCCCTGCGAGTAAGCGTCCTCCATGGCGGGCGGGTGCGGGCCCCCGGCCGGCGTCATGCGCTTCTCCTTCTGCCGCCGGTTGCAGAACCAGACGCGCACCACCTCCTTCTCCAGCTGCAGCGAGTCCGCCAGCGCGGTGATCTCGTGGGCCGAGGGCTTGGGGCAGCGGAGGAAGTGGCTCTCCAGCGCGCCTTTCACGCCGACCTCGATGGAGGTGCGCTTCTTGCGCTTGCGGCCCTGCGCCGCGATCTTGTCCAGGCTGGCCGGGCTGCCGCTGCCCGCGTCGGTCTCCTCCAGCCACTTGTTGAGCAGCGGCTTCAGCTTGCACATGTTCTTGAAGCTCAGCTGCAGCGCCTCGAAGCGGCAGATGGTGGTCTGCGAGAAGACGTTGCCGTACAGGGTGCCCAGCGCCAGCCCCACGTCCGCCTGCGTGAAGCCCAGCTTGATCCGCCGCTGCTTGAACTGCTTGGCGAACTGCTCCAGGTCGTCGGAGCTGGGCGCGTCCTCGTCGGAGGGCGGCTCGGGCCCCGCGTGGCCCAGCGGCGTCGGGGAGCCCTCCAGGTGGGCCTCGGGCAGCTCGTCGTGGCCGTGCGGCAGGTGGAGGGCGGGCGGCTGCGGGCCCAGCATCCCGTTCAGCCCCGGGTACGCCGCCTGCGAGTAGAGCAGAGGCTGCGGACCGCCGGCCGTCGGGGACATGGCGGCGGGGCAGCCGCCCAGGTGATGCGTCGGGCCGGCCTGGCCCCAGTGAGCCCCGCCGCCCCCCGCCGCCTGCTGGTGCACCAGGTGGGAACGCGAGTGGAAGCCGCCGCCGCCGCCGTCCAGGTCTCCGCGCGGCCCGCTGCTGGCCTTGGCGTGGTCCAGGTGGGTCCCGCCGCCGCCCCAGTCGCCCGTGGCGCCCGGCAGCCACTGGTGGTGCGGGAGGGTCCCCATGGGGTGGCCCGGGGTGGCCGCCAGGCCCTGCAGGTACTCGTGGTGCATCATCTTCTGGACCTCGCGGTAGGTGGGGCCCTGGTGCAGCCGCTCGGCCTCCGGCGCCGACATGGGCAGGAGCGAGGCGCCGCGCGGCAGATACTGCGCCGTGGTGGCCATGGCCGCTCGGGTCGCGCACGGGAGGAGGCTGGGCCGCGCTCCGCTCGCCGGCTCTCACTGGGACCCCTCGGCGGCGGGGCGCGCTTTAGAGCCCCGGTCGGTCCAGCGCGCGGCCACTCCCCCCCGCGCGCCCCATTGGCTCCGTCGCGCGCGAGTGGCAGGCGGTCCCGCGCCCCCATAGGGCGCCCAGCCAGGGACCCGCCCCGCCCCGTCCAGGAACGGCGGCCCGGGATTCGCGCAGGGCGGGCGAGCCTGTCGGGGCGGGAGGGGCCGCTTCCGCGGGGCTCCGGCGCTGGGCGCGTGGGCGGGAGGGAGAAGCGCGCCCGCAGCTGCTGGAGGAGACGGCAGGGCGCGAGCGGACTTGGGCCGGCGCCGGGCTCTGCGGGGCCCCTTCTGCGGGGCTCTTGGCGGCTTCGCTACTCCAGTCCGGGCACCCGGGAGCGATGATCCGCCGGCGTCGACCCAGGTGAGGCCACTGGCGGCAGAGCGAGGACCGACGCCGGCTCAGTTCTCCGGGCCCCAACTGTTGATGGGGAGCCGTTGAAGTTGCGCGCCCCGCGAGGCTCCCCTTTCCCCGAAGGCTGCGTGGCGCGCTCGGCCCCCTCCCCGGCCAAATCGCGGGAGCTCGAAGTCGTTTGGCGGCTCGTCTCGCAGCGGCACCAGCACCGCGGGGTGTCTCCGCCGCCGGCTGCCCTTCCCCGCACGCGCATTTCCCCCCTCGTCCTTTGACGCCTCCCCGGCCGCTGCAGCTTCGTGGCTGAAGCCAAGGGAGCCCGAGCATCGCGGGAGCGGGGCTGCCTTCTGCTCAGCGGCTTCTGGCCGGCGGTTAGCGCCTGCCCCTGTTCGGACGACCGCCGGCCCTTCTCGCGTTTTCCGATCCCGCCGAATCGGCGAGCTGAGTTTTCTCGGTTTCTTCCTCTGGAAGTCTCTCCCGGCAGGGCTGGGAGGCGGGAGCTCCAAACGCCCCGCCGAATTTCCTGACAATGACACCAATCTGTGGAACGGGAATTGCCTCCAGGAGTTGCGGGCTCCGTCACGGGAGGGTTTCAAGAAGAGCCTGGACAGCCATTTCTCCGGAGTGGCCTGGGGTCTCCTGCTCCAGCGGGGGGTTGGACTAGATGACCTCCAAGGTCCCTTCCAACCTTCTCCCAGCGTCCCCCCGAGAATTGGCGGCGGCGCACGCAGAGCCTTCCCCTACGGACGAAGGGGGCTTCCCCTCTTTAGTGGCGGGGGGGGAGGGGGGTCTCCGGGAGGAAGTCTTTGGGACAACTCTCAGCGCCATTCGGGGACAATCCGAACAGCCTCTCGGAGCAGCTGCCGTTGCTCGATGCCGCCGCCTCCGCGGGCGTTGTTGGTGCGCAAAGGGCTCCTCGAACAGCCAAAAAAGCCCCCCACTCTTTTTGTGCCCTTTAGCCACTGGGTGACCCTCCCCAGCCCGCCACCAGCCGCGAGGGGCGATGAGTGTAGCGATTCCCCCGTCCCCACCCCACCCCCATTCCGGGCTCGGCGGCGCTTGCTGCTGTCGGCCGGCGCTTCTGGACCGCTGACGAATAGGCATTCCTCTGGGCGCTCCGAGGCCTGGGCAACGGGCAAAACTTTCCGCGGTCGACGTGAAACAGGCTGTTGCAGCCCCCGGCCTCGGCAGAAGCGCAGCGGCGGCATTCGCTGACCGTCCCGCAACCGGCCGAGTCTCCCGGAAGCCGCGAACCAACCGGCTTTGGCGTGGAAAGCTCCGCTCCGCTTGCTCCGGGGATGCTGCCGCCAAGGGAGTTGCTGCCCGTCCGCCTTCCTGCCCGCCGGGCGCCACCTCAGCGCAGAGGCTCCCAGCCACGCTCGCTGAGGCGAGCTTGAAGAGCTCCAGGCCCCCGAAGCCTTTGCCCTTGTTCCAGAACAGCTCCGTCCCCGCTCCGGTCCTTCAGAAGGGCTAAAGAGTCTTCATTCCCCGGGAAAGGGGTTAGAAGTGCCCGGTTTGGACTGCAGGATGACGGTCTCCGATTGAACGGAGGGGGTTTTCAGTGCGCTTGTGGTTGAGCCAGCGTGCTGCTTGGTCGGTAGGTTTGAGACTTTCGTATCAAAGCTAAGATTTAAAGATTATATTTTATCCATTTATCTATTTGTTGCAATTCTTTATAATCGTTCCTTACAATCATTGGTACATAAAAAGCAAGTGATGATGTTGGTAGACAAGGTGTGTGTGTGTGGGGTGTGTGGGGAGGAGGGAGGCAACATTAGGGATAAAGGTCACAGAGAGTCAGTATCCCCGACCCCCTTCCCTCCCTCCCTCCCTTGCAGTCTTCTTTAGCATCCCCACACTGACATTTCATCCTCCTGCTTATCTCCAGTGCATGAATGTAACACCCCTACAAGTTGGATTTTAAGTTTAGTTCTCTGGGAGTCCATGAAACTTTCCCTACTGGAGCCCCATTGGTGGATGCCATGCCTGCTTCCCAGTGACCGAGGTAGGGAGGGGCAGCTCAGCCAGAATGCAGCCTCATCCGCCACAGGCCTGTCAGCCCCCCCTCGCCGTTCCTAGGAAGAGGTGCAATTCCACCTGCGAAGGGGTTGGCATTGGGGGCAGCCCACTTCATGTCCACTGTTTGTGGGGAAAGACCCACTCCAAGGATTATCCCAGCAAGTCAGCCTTGGCATGCAGCAACACCTAGTAAAGAATGAATTTGTGAATGAATTTTAATAAGGATAAAAGTAATGTTCAGGAAGTCTCTCTCTCCCCCCCCCACCCCGTGTGTGAATGTGTGTGTGTGTGTGTTTGGGTGAACCCTACCAGGCAGCACAACACAGTCCCGGATGGGACTGCGTGTCCCTCTGCGCAGATGGGCAGTCCTGGACCTGCAGCTTGATGAGCATGTGGCTGATGTGGACTTTGTGCAGGTCCCTCTTGTGCACCATTTCCCCCATTCCTTGACCTTGAGGCAATTGCATCCTAGTCATCTCTTGGCTGGACTACTGCAATATGCTCTACATGGGGCTGTCCTTGAAGATCAACCCAGAAATGACAGTTGATCCAGAATACAGCGTCCCAAGCAGAATGGGTACTACTCAATGTGCCCATGTCATCCCTGGAATGTAAGCTGCATTGACTGCCAATTGGCATCTGGGTACAGTTCAAAGTGCTGCTTGTCACCTATAAAGTCTTTGATTGCATAGGGCCTGATTATCTGTTTGGCCACCTGTCTCCAGTTATTTTGGCTCGCCTGGCAAACTTGGGCAGAGCGGCTGTGCCCTTGGTGCCCTCAATTAAACCTGTCACCTTGTGCCTTCTCTGTTGCAAGTGCTCTGTGCCTGTTCTCTTGGGGCCTGGAAGAGGGAGCTCTGTTCCCTGTCATGGAGCCCCTCTTTTGACTGTTAGGTCTGTTTTGTCTCTGCTGTTGGGCTTTTTAATAGCTTTAATTTTATATTTGATATGTGGCAAGCCATCCACAACCATTGGGAGTAGGTGACTGTAAGAAAGCTAAATCAGGAGGAATTTACTGTATAGGTGCCAAATCCAGTCTAAACATCTGTCTGACAACTATATCAACTGATATCAACTGAATGAACTGATAAACTCTTGAAGACAAAAGAATTGGAGAAAGTCACAAAGTATCGAGATTGAAATTGAAGTTGTAAATTTATGGTGTAAACTGACTGTGGTGGTCCCAGTGGTTATTACCATTCTGGGAGCCATACTGAAAAGGTCTTGGATGGTGTTTTAAAAATCTGTACTCCGACAACATTTCCATTTGTCAATTGCAAGAGACCACAATGCTTGACTGTGCTGATACATTAGGTCTGCGATGGCGAACCACAGGTGGCACACGGAGCCATATTGGTGGGCACGCGAGCGTTGCCCTAGCTCAGCTCCAGCATGCATGCGTGCACTGGCCAGCTGATTTTTGAGCCTTCTGGGCCCACCAGAAGTCAGCAAACAGGCTGTTTCCGGTCTCCAGAGGGCCTTTGCGGGGGGTGGGGAAGGCTGTTTTCACTCTCCCTAAGCTCCTAGAAAGCCTCTGGAGCCTGGGGAGGGTGAAAAATGGGCCTACTGGGTCAACCGTGCCATCGCATGCCAAAAGCGGGAGGAGCACGGGGGGGTTGCAGGTGCATGCGGGGGGGGGAGGGCGCATAGAATTATGGATGTGGCACACACGCATGCACCCACCCTGCACTCCCCCTGATTTTGGCATGCGATGGCAAAAAGGTTACCCATCACTGCATTAGGTCATCCTAGATTCTTGGAAAGAGCTAGTAGATATGTATGAAGGCCAACAGCAGCTCAAATATCCACAGCTGTGAGTTGACATTGCTGTGAACAACCACTGGAACCCCATTGGCATTGACAAATTCCCATCCATCAATTGCAAAAGGCACATTTATTCGGAACAGCTTACATTTTGTGATGGCACCCTTCATGGAACATCTGTCTATAGCAGGTCCTTGGGAAGTGGATAAAAATGCCAAATCCAGCCTAAACATCTGGGTGATTGTGTAACAAACTCAACTAATAATTCTCCTTGTGTTCTTCTTTGCTTTTTAACTGCCTTGTGCCTACTGGTGGGGGGAAAAACAATCAGCTTGATTCTTATCCTGGCTTTTGCTCTCCTCTGTGTTTTGCAGATAGCCTGTGTTGTAGTCTGCAGAAGAGAGGAGGCACAGCCAACCTCATTCTGGCAGGGCTAAAACTGGGGACCACACCATCCTGGTGATGTCGTAAGTACTTGGTGAGATCTTTGAAAGGAAAGGACCATCTAAGAGATGTTGTGATTGGTCCACCAAAACATCCCCACTGAAGAAGAAAAAAGTGTGTACAGTGTGGAACATTTCAAAGTGGGGCTTTGTGAGTTTGTTTTCAGGGTAAAGAAGCAAGTTTTAAGCCCTCCCATCAACTTCAGTCTGGGCATAGGGAGAGCAGAATTTACTTTGACATTTGGAAATTACATTTAAACTCTGGAAGATAGATTCAGAAGGAACTTGACAGGCTTGAGCATTGGGCCCTATCCAGGATGAAATCCAGCAGGTTCTAACACTGGAGTACTGGAGAACCGGTAGTGGAAATTTTGAGTAGTTCGGAGAACTGGCAAATGCCACCTCTGGCTGGCCCCAGAGTGGGGTGGGAATGGAGATTTTGCAGTATCCTTCCCCTGCCACACCCACCAAGCCATGCCCACAGAACCAGTGGTAAAAAAAATTCGGATTTCACCACTGGCCCTATTCAACAAAATGCAATTGAGTGGTGAGGAAGGTAAGGTTTAAACTTAGGCAAGCAAAATCAAATGTACAGGTATAGAACAGGCAGTACCTGGCTCAACAGTAGTGACCATGAGAGGGATCTAGGTATCCTACCTAGAGGATCATCATCTAGGTCTGAGCCAGCAGTGTGCTGCAGCTGCCAAAAAAGCCAGTGGAGTCCTAGGCTGCATTAACAGAGGGACAGCATCAAGATCATGGGAAGTGGTAGTGCCACTTTATACTGCACTAGTGAGGCCATAGTGCATCCAGTTCTGGTTGCCAAGATATTTTAAAAAATGCTGTGACTCTAAGAAAAGTGCAGAGAAGAGCAACAAAGGTGAAAAGGGCCTGGAGGCTAAACCAAATCATTAACGGCTAAGCGAACTAGGTATGTCTAGCCCTGTGATGGCGAACCTATGGCATGGGTGCCACAGGTGGCATACGGAGCCATATCAGTGGGCACGCGAGCATTGCTGTAGCTCAGCTCCAGCACGCATGCGTGTGCCAGCCAGCAGATTTTTGGGCCTTCCGGGCCCACCGGAAGTTGGGAAATGGGCTGTGTCTGGCCTCCAGAGGGCCTCCGGGGGGGGGGGGGGGGAGGCCATTTTGCCCTCCCCAGGCTCCTAGAAAGCCTCTGGGGCCTGGGGAGGGTGAAAAATGGGCCTACCGGGCCCACCGTGCCATCATGTGTTAAAAGTGGGGGGCGTGGCATGCGTGCATGCATACGGCACATTGAATTATGGGTGTGGGCACACACATGGGTGACCTCCGCATGCTCCCCCCGCTTTTGGCACGTGACAGCAAAAAGGGTAGCCATCAGTGGTCTAACCTAGCCTAGAGAAGGATGAGGAGGGGGGAGATGATAACCGTCCTCCAGTACTTGAGGAGCTGTCACAGAGAAGAGGGGTTCTCTAAAGCACCTGAGGGTAGAACAAGAAGCAATGAATGGAAGCTTGCTAAAGGGAGATCCAACCTAAAACTAAGGAGAAGTTTCCTGACAGTGAGAACGATTTATCAATGGAGCAGCTTGCCTTCTGGATTAGTAGCTGCTCCATTGTGGCAGGTATTCAAGAAAAGATTAGGACATTCATTTGTCTGGGATAGTATAAGGACCCCTGCTTGGGCAGGGGGTTTGACTCAGGGGTGAAATCTACTTACTTTCCCTACCGGTTTGGAAGTGTATGTGCACGCATCATGTGCAATTTGGGATCCTCTGCGCATGAGCAGAGGGTAAAAAACAGGTTACTTCCCGGTTAAAACCAGAAAATAACGATGTCTGGGTGGGTGGGCGGAGCCTCGCGCTGCTGCCGCTACCGTTTTGCCCGAACCAGTGCGAACCAGTAGCATTTCACCCCTGGTTTGACTAGAAGTCCTCTGAGGTGCCCTCTTTGAGGCCTATAAAGGAAAAGAGTAGATTATCTGAGAGCCAAGTTGCCTTTCTTGCTGTTTCTCAAATGTTTTTTTATTTTATGCTCTTTTAACTGGAAGATGCTCAGATAGGGTGGGAAAAGTGGGGCAGAAATAGCAGCCAGAAGAAGCTGCAGCAGGAACCTCCCTCCTCTGGGCTGGTGATGTGCTGAATGAAGCCCCCCTCCCCTTACAACCCAAGGGGAGCTCTTCTGCAGAGGCCCCAGAGCAATTCAGCAGAGGCAGGAGAGGATTGGATGGCTGTGTTTGGGGCTGAACCGCCTGGATAGATGATGCTTTCGCCCCCTCCTGAAGAGGGGGCTTTAGTCGTGGCTTCCTTGGGCTTCTTCATGAACAAGGGATCCTGGCAGGCCTTTGCTCTGCCTTCTCACAGAGATCCGAGTGCAGCAGCTGCAGTGTCTGCCTAACCTATGTCTTCATATGTGGGATTCCTAAACAAGCCAGGCTATCTGTTAATACGATGGCCTGGTTCACCGAATGTGCTACAGCCATTGCCGACTTCCCATAAGATACTGAACCTGAAACTAACCATCCTATTTTGGCCTACATCCCATTTCAGACAAGTGACTGTCCAGTTTCTTCTTAAAAACTTCCAGCGATGAAGCACCCACAACTTCTGATGGCAACTTCTGTTCCACTGATTAATTGTCCTCACTGTTAGGAAGTTTCTCCTTAATTCCAGGTTGCTTCTCTCCTTGATTAGTTTCCATCCATTATTCCTTGTCTGGTCTTCAGGTGCTTTGTAGAATAAGTTAACCCTCTCCTCTTTGTGGCAGCTCCTCAAACACTGGAATCCTGCTATCATGTAATTCTTTTCTCTAGACTAGCCAAACCCAAATCCTGCAACTGTTATTCTTCATATGTTTTAGTCTCCAGGCCTTTAATCATTTAAGTTGCTTTTTCTTTGCACTTTTTCCAAAGTCTCAACATCTTTTTTGTAATGTGGTGAACAAAACTAGATGCAGTATTCCAAGCATGGCCTTAGTAAAGCTTTATAAAGTGGTACTAATACTTCCCATGATTTTGATTCTGTTCCTCTGTTTATACAACCCAAGATTGTATTAGCGTTTTTGGCTGCTTCCGCCCACAGCTGGCTCCTGTTGAAATGATCATCCACTAGGACTCCAAAGTCCCTCTCGCAGTGACTGTTTCTGAGTTGGGCTTTCTTGAAACTTTCTTGAAACATTGTGATTGGAATCGTGCAGCTCATTCAAGGTGGGATCTGAGCCTGGAAAAGTATCTCTTCCTGGTAGATTGAATCTAAAATTACGCACATGTGCACGTATGTACACACCCACACACCCACACTATTTCACACTACTATGATGGCAATCGCCTACTCCACTAAGATCTTTTTTCCCCAAGCGAATGATCCTTGCACATTTGATTTCTGTTTCCTAATTAAAGAATTTTGCATTTATCTCCTTTAAATTTTTTTAATTAATTAAATTCATTCTGATTTTTGTTGTTGTTGTTAGTTGACTTAATGTATCAGAAGGCAGATTCCAATTGGATGTTTGAAAAATATTCGTAAGAGTAAGAGCAGTCTGAGAGGGGGAATGCTTTTCAGAGAAGGGCTGGTCCCCTTCATCAGATGCCAGACTTCTGTTTGGGTTCCTGCCTGGAACAGAGGATTGGACTTGGGGCACCGAGGATTTCACCATGACTGGTAGCACCACCCCAGCCATGAGTTATGCCGTTTAGAGGAAGACCCTAATCCAATTAGGTCCTGATCTCAGTGGCTAGGGTTTAGCCTGCCCCTCATTTTACCATAAAATTGTAGCATAATTAAATTATCAAAGCTTCCTCTGGTTGATAGCTTGGTTTGAAATTCCAGAGTTATTCCTTCATAAATTAATGTTTTCCTATTGTATATTCTACTCTGAACCCTGAAACTAAACAGAGTTTGGCCTGGCCACTGTTTCTTCATCAGAATCCCAGGGTTGTGGATTAGTTGATGAGCAATCTGAGCAATGCATCCTGGAAGTACAGTGGGAAGTCTTTCCATACTGTAGCCTTGAACGTGTCCATGCAGCCACCAATGCTTGCGCTTAACTCGAAGAAAACCTTCTTCTGTAAGTGGGGCAGCTATCGTTGTTTTATTTCTCCCCATCATATCATTACTGTGCTTTGGGCACTGTGTGGGATCTAGACCAGCATAGCCTGTTCTTTTATCTTGGTCCTGTGTTAAAAACATTCATGGAGAAGTTAGGGAAGCCGAAGATAAGAACAGGTTTGCCTGTAGGTAGATCAGTAGTAGGAGTTCCATCGGCAGCTACTTGTGCTCTGCTGGTACTTGTTTAAGTGACTAGTAAGAGACACTTCTCAGTTGCTCAGCTTTTGGTCCTCCAAAGAAGAATGAACACGACAATGGTGCTTCTGAATGTCTCATCATTTGGCGTGTTGCTCTGCTATTGATGGGCTGATCGTCAATAGCAGAGCAACACCCCAAATGATGAGATGCTGATCATCCGTGGCAGAACTACATTTAAAAAGACATCAATTAATGTGTGTTTTGCAATCTCTGACACGTTCCATCAGAGACCGGGGATCTTTCATGATGCGGCTGAAGAAGCAGCACAGGAGCCTCTGTCAGTGGCCAAGTCCTTATCCAGCAAGTCCATTTTGCTTTGTCTCCCAAAGTTGTGTGTTGCAAGCGCCTCCTTGGCCGAGGTCCAACACTCCCTAAACCCGTCTTGCTGGAGCCACAATCTGCTCCACAACTTGTCTTGCTCAGGTTGCATTTCACCAACTCCCACTTTTGTCAACGAGGCCCTGAGGATGATTTCTTCCAGCCTGGACTCGCCCACAACGAGTTGCTTGGCTGCTCTTGCTGCAATTTTGTGAGAAGCAGTTTTCCTTGGTGGTGGCGGTGGCTGGCTGAGAGCCAGTTCCAATCCGGTGGGCAGAAAACGAGGTTTGCATCATTCTCGTCTGGGAAAGTGAGAGGCCTGCCACCCTGCCCCACGCAGTCCTGTGCCTCTGGGGATCAAGAGGAAGCCACATCTCTGGACGAGACCAGAAAAGGCAGCTGCCACCTTCCTTGCCTCCAGCCAGTGTTCCTTTGCATTCTGAAGGTAGAGCATTGCAGGGGTAGGGTTGAGGGAACAGCACACTTCCGATGAAAATAGCAGGAAATTAAAACGAAAACAAATGGCTGCAGAGTGCAGGATTGAAGATACGAAAACTGAAGTAATTTCTGTCCTATAGAAATGAAGCCTTTGTTACTTTGAGGTCTGTCTTTGAGGTCCTCACAAGATGGACTTGAGAAATCTGGCTAGCATCATGAATTTAAAACAGCCTATTTGGAGGGATGAAGGCTGTAGTTGGCCATCGAGCAGAGTGACAGATCACATGCCAGAAAATGGGGCAAGGTCAGGACAGAGAGATGGTGTAGGGGGGGGGGGGGGGGGGAAGAGGGGAGCGGGCAGAAGCACGACCGCAATCGTATCCAGCCAATCAATCGATTAGACATGGATCATGCCCTTTTTGGGGGGACTTGAGGGCTATATCTAATATTCCAGGTATGTAAGCAGATAGTACAGCTCAAAAGCTATTTGGAGTCAGCCACATCAAATGTGATCTGGCAAAGACAGTTTAGAATACAGACCTTTCTAAGTCTGTTTGGGAGCCTCCTCCCTGCAGTTCATCTTGCAAGTCTTGGCAAGTCCCCTTCGACTTACCATCTTAGGTGGGCCAGGAACATCCATTTTCTTTGCTTTCCTTTCAGAATGGTAAGCTACAATAATTTTTATGCTCCTCTCTGTGTTTTCTTCTCAGAGGACAGAAGATGCCATCCACATTCACCTCTCGCTTACAGTCAGAACGTTTCTCCTTATGTGCTCAATACTTACTGAGTCTTGTTTGTGATTAGCAACTAAGCCCATTGGTTTAAAGCTGGTTCTTAAGAGGATTTGAGAGAGGACCATCCAGAGTGAAATAGAAAAACAACAAAAAAACCATAGAGTTATAGGAGAAATTTCCTGAACAGTGAGAACAATAAATCAGTAGAACATCTTGCCTCAAGAAATTGTGGGTGCTCCATCACTGGAGGTTTTTAAGAAGAGATTGGACAGTCGTTTTTCTGGTATGGTATAGAGCACGGGTGTCAAACTCGCCATGTCAGATTGCCATCAGGTGACGTTTCATGACGTTTTCCCCCTTCGCGGAGCTGGGGTGGGTGTGGACTGCACGTGACACATCTGGCCCAAGGGCCGCCAGTTTGACAACCCTGGTATGGTTGTCCTAACCCCCTACTCCTGCTTGAGTAGGGGGTTAGACTACAAGACCTCCAAGGTCCCTTCGCATCTTGTCATTCTATATTCTAAGATAAGTGGTGGGAAGGAAAGAGTTAAAAGCTTTCATGTTTCAGATTTCTGAAATGGTGTCAAATGACTGCAGAGCAGAAGGAGAAAAGGGGGAATCACATGAAAGGAAGAAGGATCCTGAAGGGCAGAGTTGGAGCACAAGGCAGACGGCCTTTTCCCAGCATCCCTTTCTCTAGATATGTACTCTAAATGATGCCGTTGCCCAGAGTCCGGCACAAGGGTGAAGCCAGCTCTTCATAAGCAGGGGTTATGTGTGGACTGTTTCCTCTTTCTTGGCAGGCCACTTCCAAGGCACACAGTATGTGGTGTAAAGGAGGTGGCAGCTTCCAGCTGATCTCCGTGATAGCACCTGAGCAAGGGCTGTACCTGGTCTGTGTGAATGGGAGACAACTTAGAGAGGAATCCCAGGGCTGTAGCCAGCGTGGGGAAAGTGAAAAATCTTTCAGAAGACGACAATGGTTCAGCCCACTGCTAAAAGAACAGCCAGGCCTGTCGTGGCTTCCTTTGAAGCCATGAAATCTTGTGGAAAAGGGAAACTAGAAAATCTCTAGTTCCATGGGTTACGAAATGCAGATGGGGGATTGTGGATTTCAGTAATGTTTCAGGACTGGGAATGTCCTTACTAACTATGTTTGCTTCTCATGAAGAAAGAAAACCATAAATCATCAACTCTATACACATCCTAAACAGGAGCATAAATATATCCATTTATAAGGGATTCAAAGAAAAGAACACATTTTATATTAGTAAGTTTCATTGACCATATATCTTATAAACGTATTTTATAAATCACAGAAACAAATGAATACCAAATTCAAGTTTATCTCTGTTTACAAGGCCATGAAAACAATGCTGAGTATATAAAAGAGTTACCTTTGGTAAGATGAGTGGCGTACAAGTTTAATAAATAAATAAATGCATTAAATTATCTCCCCCAAAACCAAGAAATCATATTGTTTTCTATAACTTATTCTTCTTTCTTTTTTTATTTCTAACAACATATTAATGTAGTCAATGTAGCAAATCTACATCTTACGTAATTATTATTTTCTCCGTAATTTTTATTTGTTGTGTTTTCTAGCTGCGGTTTTCATATAAAAGGCCAACTCTTCCCATTGCTTCAGTGTTGCAATTAAAGATGAAAAACAGAAAGTCATGTAAAATTTCATAACCCACTTTTTTTATTTGTATTGCTCATTAATTTTCAGGATTTTTTTCTAAAATCAGGTAATTCCCACAAAATTATTTCTGACAGTTCCAATAGTTACTGGAATAAACTTTATTCATTTTATTTATAATTTTGTTTATATATCACCTAGTCGGAATTTATAAAATGTCTCCTTTAATGTATGCCTTTCAAGAGAATTGGTGTCCCAGCAAGAGCCTTTGATGTGTTTTTGGTGCGGGTGGGAGACAGGACCCAGGGAGGGAGGGAGGGAGGGAGGCACCAGCACCCTTGCCTTCTCCCCAAAGCTACCGTCCTGTTGTCTGCTCTTCAGCTTCCTCTCCCCCTCCTTGGCAAGGGAGGAGAACCTGCAGGGTCACAGCTGGGTAGTGACACTGCTGTCATGTCCAGCATCCGACTGTGGAAGGAAGGGCAGTTGTGACTGCAGGAGCATCGCCCCTTTTGAGACCGGCTGGTCAGGCTCAACATCTTTGGGCAGCCTCAGATCTTCCTGCAGGTCAAGGGTGTGAATGGGTAAAGGAGGGCCACCCACGGCCAACTCCTGAGCTGGCTCCTTGCATTCCGATTCACAGGGGCCCCAGCAGAAAGCCCCTCCCCCCTCCCCAATCCGCTGTTGGAACCGAGACAGCTAGCACACGTGGCAGCATTTGTGGACAAAAGGCTGGCAGGCAGCCTCTGTTCCTGGTGCTAGAAACCTCCTCAGCCCAACCTTCCTGAGCTCTGGTTTTGAACCAGGCATGGTAGACCTCACACAATCGCATCCTGTGGTTGTTCATAAAACTTGTAGAACAGTAGATTGAAAGAGATCCTAGAGAAGTCTAGTGACTAGTCAAACACACTTCTTGGCCCAATACCTGGCTATCCCCCCTCTGAAAGTCTCCTGCTTTCTATGAGGCAGCCTTTTCCGCCATTTGAATGCTGTTACCATCAGGACATCCCTCTAGATGTCTACTCTGAATCTTCTTCTCATAATTCTAACTTGTACCTGTCCTCCAAGGCAACAGAGAATAAGTTTATTCCCTGCTATGTTTGATAAACCTTTAGATAGCTGAAGTCTGCTATCATGTCTCCCCCAGCCAGTCTAGTTCCCTTAATTATTTCTCATAGGATTTGGTTTCCAGTTCCCCCATCACCTTGCTAGCCATCTTCTGAATTGACTCCAGTTTGTCAGTATCCTTTATAGACTTCTGTGTGTGGAACTGGCCACGCTATTGTGGGGGAGGGGAATCTAAACAAGATATAGTGGGACAATGCTGTCCCATGATCTGAATTACGCTTCAGTTAATGTACCAAAAGGGATCATTTGTTTTTCCAGCAGCTGGATCACATTGTTCAATCGTGCTCAAGTTCAACATTCAGATCCTTTTCGCATTTTCCACTGCCAAGCCAGTTCTCCCCCTTTGCTCCCCCTTTTTTCTCCCCCTATGCAGGAGTAATTTGTATCTTTCCCAATGAATGCTTGTTAGCCACTATTTAGAATTTTGTATCATCTGCAAATTTGATAATCATCCCCACAATCCCTTCATTCAGGTCATTAGTAAAAATGCTGAGATCTTTGGCCACTAAAGTGAGATGTCTAGTCCCTTCTATAGTCCAAGCCAAAATGGCCATAGAAGGAGAATGCTTGTCCACAGCAGCGTATATAGGTTGCTTGAATTTAAGTAGATTCCAACCCCTTCCACCTTACTAACCACAAGGTGAGGAAGTCTGCTAGCTAGGGTCAGGGTATTAACTACATTGAGGACGTGAACATGGACCATTACTGCAGAGGGGTAGAAAATGATCTGGCAATACTAGAATTCTTGATTTTAAGGCAAAGTGAAACTAAGCACGTTTAGTATCTTGGCATCAAAAGTGGATTTTAATAAACTAGAGACATGAAACTACGATCACAAGAGAAGTAATGGGAAAAGGAGCTCAAGATAGATGGAAGTTCCTCAAACAGGAGATAATAAATCTTGGAGACTGGGGAGGTGCCAAAGGACCTAAGAAAAGCCAACGTCGTTGCAATATTTTAAAAAGGGGGTGGAAGTGGACCCAGGAAACCGTAGACCACTCAGCTTGCCATCTGGCTTTCTTTGACAATGTGTCTAGAATATCAAGGCAATGCTGTGGGTGTTGTATACAGGTAGTCCTCATTTAGTGACCACCACGTCCCTTAATGATGGAATTCCCAGTCCCAATTATGGTGCTTAATTGAGGATTACCTGTACTTTAAAAAAAGGTTCCTGATTCATTGGAAGGGTGTGGGATGGGTGGTTCCACCACCATATATTTTCACAGTTGTCTGAACTGATAATTCCTTCCTGGAAATACATCCTACTCTAACCTTGGAACCAGACTTAGATCAGAGGCTAAATAGTGACACAGCAAACAAATATATCAGATGGCTTTTTCAGAAGCAGCAATGGAATTTCATTCTAGTCGTAGGTCCAGGAACTCCCTTCTGCAGATGTTTGCCAAACTTAATCGGCTGCTCTCCACTCCGATACAGAGGAAGAGCGTAAAATGTGTAGCCAAGCTCATCCCCCTCAGCCCTGTTTTATGTTGAATGTTCCCAGGTCGAGAGTGAACTGATTAGGAAATTCAAATGATATAAAGAGAACCCAACTGTTGGTTGCCACAATATAAAAAAAGATGTGGAGACTCTGGAAAGAGTGCAGAGAAGAGCAACAAAGATGATTAGGGGACTGGAGGCTAAAACCTATGAAGAACGGCTGCAGGAATTGGGTTTGTCTAGTCTAGTGAAACGAAGGACTAGGGATGACAAGGTAGCAGTGTTCCAATATGTAAGGGGCTGCCACAAAGAAGAGGGGGTCAACTTATTTACCAAAGCACCAGAAGGCAAGACAAGAAACAGTCTATGGAAACTAATCAAGGAGAGATCCAGCATAGAACTAAGGAGAAATTTGCTGACAGTTAGAAGAATTAACCAGTGCAATGGTTTGCCTCCAGAAGTTGTGGGTGCTGGAGGTTTTTAAGAAGAGCCATTTGTCTGAAATGGTATAGGACAGTGATGGCGAACCTTTTCAGCACCGAGTGCCAAAAAAGTCATGCAGAAATGTCGTGCACATGCTGGTCGGTGCCGCACTCTGGAAAAGCCGAACTTCCGGGTTCTAGCGCGCATGCACGCCTGACGATCAGCTGGCTGGCACACATGCACACACCGGTTTTTGGCACTGCCATGTGCGTAAAGGACAGCTGATTGTCACGTGCGCATGAGCACAGAAACCTGAAGGACAAACAGGCAAAGGCACGTGTGCAACGTAACATGGCTTTGCGTGCAACTTAGGGCACAGATGCAATAGGTTGATCATCATGGGTATAGGACTTCCTGCCTGAGCAGGGGTTTTGACTAGAAGACCTCCAAGGTCCCTTCCAGCTCTGTTATTCTGTTAATTGAGCACTCCATCCAGGACTTTTGTGTTGCTGAAAAAAACAATACAAATATTTATCACACAAGAAGAAAAGAGAATTCACTAAGGCTTCCTGGCAGCAATTGGTAGCAGCATCTCAAGCCAGAAATCCCATTTTATTCTGGTATTAAGTGACAGGCCCCTGGCACTTCCTCACCTTTTGCTGGCATCACTTTAGAAACTTGATACGGACAAGAATAACCTCTGAAGTCGGACTGAAATCTAAATGTTAACTTGCTCCCCAGTTGAATCCCAGTTTCAAGTGCAAAAATAAAGCAGCTCCGGCCTTATTACTTGTATCGACTGCACCATGTAAATCCCTGGGATCGAGCCACTGTAGTGAGGAGGTGTTTTGCCCAGAATGATGTTGGATCGCGACCACTTCCAAAATGGCATGCGGCACTCGGCTGCTTCTCCTCGGGGAAGGCGATGTTCAGAAGAGGTAAGTGGAGTGAGGTAGAAGACGTCCAAGAGGCGGGACCCAGTGGGATGGGAAAAGATAGGTGAGCGAGGGCAGATGCAACGCTCCTGTGGTTGGTTGTAAGGGAGATTGGTTTGATATGTGCCCATATTTTATTCATGTGACCATGGGGGGCAGGGGGTGCTGCAGCAGCCATAACTTCAGGTACAGATTGTAAGTCCCTTTGTTTAGTGCTATCATAATTTCAAATGATTGCTGAATGAATTGCCATAAATTTGAGGACTACTTATACTATGAATGAAAGAGTGACTGACCTTAAGAAATAGGTGGTTAATGGAACTAGAAGGACTTGACTTAAAATTTGGTTGGCACTGCTATTTGTGGTACAATAAAATTATGGTTAATGTAGATTTCAAAAAGCATTTTATTAGATGTACCATATCAAGAATTTGAAATAAGTATAATTAAAATCCCTTAATGATTGTCAATCCTAGAAAACCTTTTTAGAAGAGAAATGGTATTTAAATTAAAAATGTCTAACTTATGCTGATTTGCTGAATTTTTCTCAAGAAGAATTTTAAGTTAAAAACAAGAGAAAACCTACAGTTGGAAGGCTCCATTGATTTCCCTATGCTCATTTAATAAAAATATTTAAATTTGGTAAGAAGTATGAATTTAAAAATAGTAAGTGAATTTGATATGGAGTTGAGTACAAATGATCATGTTTTTGCTAAGATGTATAAACATTGAAAAGGGAAATGAGATGAACACAGACAGTATAAAGTGGGCAAAACATTTTTTAAAAAAAAAAATATTTATATGCCGCCCTTCTCCGGAGACTCAGGGCGGCTTACAATGTGTTAAGCAATAGCCTTCATACTTTTGTATATTTTATACAAAGTCAGCTTATTGCCCCCACAAACCGGGTCCTCATTTTACCCACCTTAGAAAGAATGGAAGGCTGAGTCAACCTTGAGCCTGGTAAGAATTGAACTCGCAGTAATTGCAGGCAGCTGGATGTTAAATGCTGCCTTAGTAGGAGGCATTAGCCTCCTACGTCACTCAGGCATATTATTTTGGTTATAATATGCAGTTTGATCAGTTGGAGAGTATGTAAAACACACTTTTGGGTTGACATTTACATTGAATCATAATCTTAAAGATAATTTTTATAAACTGATGAATCACTGATACATGACATGAGATAAACTGTCCTTAATGTACCAATAAAGGAGAATATTTGTAGCTCCGGGTTGAAATGAGGAGTCCTTGATGCTCTCTGAGCTTGCTTGTTTTCTTGCAGAGGTTTCATCACCCTATTCTAGCATTGATGATGTTACCTAGTTAGAGTAATGAAACATCTGCAAGAAAACAAGCAAGCTCAGAAAGCACCAAGAACCCCGCATGTGAATAATGTGTACGGAAATTTCAAATATTTGTTGGAAATGTAATCACACTGAGGGTACATTTTTTCATCCCTGGTGGGCAAATAAAGCTAGAAAATATTGGGACCACATACGTATTCTGATTCAGAAGACTTTAAAAGTGAAAGTATAATTGAAATTAGAGATTTTTCTATTGGAATTAATGGACAAACAAATGGAAATTTTTATGGAAAGTTGCTTTTATGTATGCTAACAACAGCAAGACTTTTATAGCAATAGCACTTAGGCTGATATACTGCTTTACAATGCTTTACTGCCCTCTCTAAGTAGTTTTTAGAGTCAGCATATTGCCCCAAACAATCTGGGTCTTCGGTTTATCGACCTCAGAAGGATGGAAGGTTGAGTCAACCTTGAGCCAGTGAGGATCAAACTCTGGGCAGTCAGCAGAATTAACCTGAAAGTAGCCACCTAACCACAGCTCAAAGGTGGAAGGACTTACAAATACCTACAGTGGAAGAGCTGAAGCTGATGGAACTGGTGCAGATGGCAAAATTGATAGCTTTGATTAAAGAAAAGAGTTTGACTAATTTATTTCCACTTGGAAACCATTTTTGGATTTATTGTAGAAACCAAAAGAAATGAAATGTTGATTAATGGGATTTAATAATTAGAATTAGGTTTATTGAAATTATATAGACAAATGTTAACCTTAGAATAAGAGTTTGATTGTTTTTAAAAATTCATTTTGTACCAGAGAAAGTCAGAAGTCATTCTCTTTCTGTTTATCTTTTTCTTTTCTTTACCTTTTTGCACTCTTATCTTTTCTCTTTCTTGATCTTTTGTCTTCAATTTTTTCATCTCTGTTTATCTTCTAATCTTGTATTTTTTGAAAATAAATAAAGTTATAATAATAAAATGAATACTGTCTTGTTTAATTCATTTTAAAAAACACACTTTTTAAAAAGAAATGACATATTTCTACAAAGCCTCACTAGACTGAAAGTAACATTTGCTGCAATAATTTTATTAGAATTTATAATCGGCTCTTCATTTCAAATTCTCAGAGAGATAAAATATTCACATGATACAGAATGATAATATCCTGCACCCCATCAAAATAAGCCATGTGAATAACTTATTTACATTGAAATGAAATTCAAAGGTCCAAATTATCCAGGCAGAATGGATTAGGAATAAAAGATTTCCCTGCTTCTAGTGAGATGGGTGGCTATATAAATAAAATAATAAAATAAAACAGGGAGGGGGAAAAAAAATCAGGATTTTAGGATTCTGTTATTAGAGCCTGTCTCAGTTAAGGAGATTTCTAGTATTTCCTGTGGAATCTGTTTCCTGACTTGGACTACCTTGAAGAGCTGATGGTTTAGTATGGCTTGTTCTGGATAAACATTGCTTTTCTAATTGCTCACAGTCTGTTTCAGAGCTTTGCCTAGAATCTTTTGTCAAGGAGTGAAGTCTGTGAATCCCCAGGTTACCCTGTCCCATTCCCCCTGCCCCAAAGCTAGAAATAACATTTGCTCTTCCCCAGTCTTTTGGGTCATCCTCCATGATTTGCTGAAGATCACAGAAAAGGGCTCCAAAGGGACATCCAGCAGGTCCTTCCTACTCTCAGCTACCATTGAACTGGTTCTACTGACTGACAATTCACTATGCCAGTCAGGTTTTCCCAAGTGTCTCTCTCTTTACCTTGGGTTGCCACAATTCCCCTTTATCAGTTCTATTTGAACACAGTTACCTTTTAGGGGAAAAGATGAAAGTAAAGTCGGCATTTAGGAATTGCTCAGGTTTCACAAGGATAACCCCTCCCCCCCCAGACACAACTTCTCCAACACAGTGGATCTTTCACTTCCCTTTTCTCCCTCCTTGAGGTTCTGCTTGAGTCCCACAGCCAGCCGTAGTTTACTTTTTACCTTAAAAAGAGTAAGAGCCTGAGTGGCGTAGGAGGCTAATGCCTCCTACTAAGGCAGCATTTAACATCCAGCTGCCTGCAATTACTGGGAGTTCAATTCTCACCAGGCTCAAGGTTGACTCAGCCTTCCATCCTTTCTAAGGTGGGTAAAATGAGGACCCGGTTTGTGGGGGCAATAAGCTGACTTTGTATAAATATATACAAAAGTATGAAGGCTATTGCTTAATGCATTGTAAGCCACCCTGAGTCTCCGGAGAAGGGTGGCATATAAATCAAATTTAAAAAAAACAAAAAACAACAACAACAATGCTAAGGCAAATACATCACCCTCCCCCCTCAAGCTCTGATAAAAGTGTTCCAAAAGGGAAAATAAATAAACAAAGGTACTTGACAAACTGTCCTCCTACCCTCCTTCCATTCTGCTCATGAAAGTTTTATTGCAAGGGAATATTCTCCGGGAAGGATAACAAGCTCTAAATGTTCAATTAACTGACTTGACCTGGAAGTTACTCTGTTGTTGTATCTTCTACGTATAGGGATATATCCACAGGATTTGGAACAGGAGCCCCTGCCAGGTAGGGCCTGGGGCAGCCTTTGGCCTTTGCCTGACCCCTGGATCTAGCCATGGTGCTGAAAGGAACCCTTGTTTAATATGCAGTTGCTGGTCTCAGCTTGGCCAGGGGAAGACTTAACATATTGCTTAACGCATTGTAAGCTGCCCTGAGTCTCCGGAGAAGGGCGGCATATAAATCAAATTAAAGAGAAAAAAAAGACAGTGGCTTTTTGCAGAAAAAAGGAATTCATGGTAAAGTGAGCTCTACCTCGTTTTGCAGTGTACAACATTCTTGCCCCAGGAAAATTTTCTGAGGGTGGGTGGATGAGAGAAAGAAGAATGTCAAGAAATCAGTGACATGACAAAATGGCAATGGAACATCTGTTGACATGGATTCTAAGCCTGTGGCTAGAAATCAGTGAGGCATTGAACACCAAGCTTGTTAAAGCTAACTTGCTTTTGATTTCTCCCCTCCATTCCAAATAAGATTTAGCTTGAGGGAATTTTGCGATTGGTTAATTCAGGGGTGAAATCCAGCAGGTTTTGACAGGTTCTGGAGAACTAGTAGCAGAAATTTTGAGTAGTTTGGAGAACCTGCAAATACCACCTCTGGCTGGTCCCAGAGTGGGGATGAAATAGAGATTTTGCAATATCCTTCCCCCAGGAGTGGGGAGGGAATGAAGATTTTTCAGTATCCTTCCCCTGCCACACCCACCAAGCCACGCCCACCAAGACATACCACACCCACCAAGCCACGCCCACAGAACTGGCAGTAAAAAATTTGGATTTCACCACTGGGTTAATTGACACTGAATTAACCATGAAATGCACTATACTGTAGCTACTTTTCTTCTGAAGCAGAACCCTGCAATAATTTAACAAGACTTTTAATTATTGATGATTATATAGGGAAGTGTCCCTAATTTTCACATTCCATGCCCTCCCCCCCATGTCCTTCACTTTGTATTTTCCCAGAAAAACAATCTTCAGGGCTATTATTCTTTATATATAATATTAGGAAGCAAGCCAACAATCAGTGGGTGAATGAATCAGGTGATGCTTTGTTACAGTTATATATGGAAAAAATTGGGACTTTCCTTCATATCTAGTAATTGGAAGGCTGGGATGGTAAAACTGAGAAAATAGGTTGTAGGCAGCTCAGATCTCAGGCTCTTTAGAGATAACCTGTTCGGGAGCTGGACTGGATCCTTCTTCACGGTATTATGGTGTAGAATAAGCACATATTGTTTTAGTCTTCTCTGTTGGACTGAATCCAAAAAAGATGTTAGAAGAATTTGATTTATCACTGATTATGATGGCCACGTAGTTTTATTATCTTGTCCTCTATGTTATAACAAATCTATATGATGACACTAGAAAACTCATTTGGGATTTCACAGGATGGGGATGCCAATAAGCTGATGATATTCAGCTCTTGGTGCTTTAGCAACGTATGCAACACATATCTCTGTTTAGTATGAGTTCAGTTATAGGTGACGCTGAAGAATTTGAAATGCAAATAAATTTAAAATAAGTACTGTTTGTCTCTAAAAAATTAAGCTTGTAAACTGCCATGAATGTTCTTTCTGGAGGGGAAAAAGAGATTCCTTCTGAGATATCAGCTTTGTAGCTAGAGGGGACATTTAACTTTCTGTTATCCTTGGAGTTTGAGGTGACCATGATGGAAAGAAATTATTGCAAATTATTTTCTGTTAATCTTCTGTAATATTTTTTTTGAGTCAGCGGGGTGCAGATCACAAAAATGCAACTTCTTTCAAGGGTTATGTAAAATTATACTAATAGACTGTATATTCACGTACTCCAGTAGTTACAAGAAATTTGCCAACAGATTTAGTGTATATCCTGTGAGTGTGCACCCGTTGAGTCCCTAGAATCACTTTTGCTCTTCAATTTTGGAGAGTCCTAATCATCACAAACCTTTTTGATCATTAAGACTGCAGGAGAGGTGCTTTCAATGGGAATGTCCAAGAATTCTTCTTGAAAGTCTTCTGGCAGTGAATTTGGGGGTTTCAGGGCAAGAGGGAGCCATTGTGGGAGAAACACCAGCCACAAGTAAACTAGTAGTTCCTCCTCCTTAAAAAACAAAATGTGGTGAGATTTTTTCTACTGTGACTCTGTGGAATGCATTTTGCTTAGAGTTGCCAGCCATGCCCCATTTTTTTTAAAGAAAAGTGCTATATGTTTAAGCACATCTTTCCACTCGGTGGTTTAAATTGTTTTCAGTGTTTCATTGTTTTGAAACAGATAGTTCTTGGTCCACATACTGCTGGAGCCTAGCTTGTAGGATTTTGAGCATAATTTTGTTAGCATGTGAAATGAGTGCAATGGTGCGGTAGTTTGAGCATTCTTTGGCATTGCCCTTCTTTGGAATTGGAATGTAAACTGACCTTTTCCAATCTTGTGGCCACTGTTGAGTTTTTCAAATTTGCTGGCATATTGAGTGTAGCACTTTTACTGCATCGTCTTTTAAGATTTTGAATAGCTCAACTAGCTTTGTTGTTGCTCAGACTTCCTAAGGCCCATTTGACTTCACATTCCAGGATGTCTGGCTTGAGGTCAGTGGCCACCCCATTGTGGTTATCAGGGACGTTAAGCTTCTTCTTGTATAGTTCTTCTGTGTAATTTTGCCACCTCTTCTTAATCTCTTCTGCCCCTGTTAGGTCCCTGCCATTTTGGTTCTTTATCATGCCCATCTTTGCATGAAACATTCCCTTCATATCTCTAATTTTCTTGAAGAGATCTTTGGTTCTCCCTATTCTATTGTTTTTTTTCTATTGCACTGTTCATTTCAGAAGGCATTCTTATCTCTTTTAGCTATTCTCTGGAATTCTGCATTTAATTCGGTGTATCTTTCTCTTTCTCCCTTGCCTTTCACTTCCCTTCTTTCCTCAGCTATTTGCAAAGCTTCCTCAGACAGCCATTTTACTTTCTTGTATTTCTTTTTCTTTGGAATGGGTTTAGTTGCTACCTCTTGTACAATGTTGCAAACCTCCATCCATAGTTCTTCAGGCACTCTGTCTAGCAGATCTAATTCCTTAAATCTATTTGTTACCTCTACTGTATATTCATCAGGGATATGATTTAGTTCATACATGAATGGCCTAGTGCTTTTCTCTACTTTCTTCAATTTAAGCCTAAATTTTGCCATGAGAAGCTCATGATCTGAGCCACAGTCAGCTCCTGGTCTTGTTTTTACTGACTGTATAGAGCTTCTCCATCTTTGGCTGCAGATCACATAGTCAATCTGATTTCTGTGTTGACCATCTGGTGATGTGTAGAGACATCTCTTGGGTTGGTGGAAAAGAGTATTTGCTACGACCATCGTATTCTCTTTACAAAATTCTACCAGCCTGTGCCCTGCCTAATTTTGTACTCCAAGACTAAACTTGCCTGTTATTCCAGTTATCTTTTGACTTCCTACTTTAGCATTCCAATCCCCCATGACGATAAGGACATCATTTTTTTGGTGTTAAGTCTAGAAGGTGTTGTAGGTCTTCATAGAACCAGTCAACCTCAGCCTCTTCAGTACCAGTGGTTGGGGCATAGACTTGGACTACTGTGATGTTGAATGGTTTGCCTTGGATTCGAACTGAGATCATTCTGTCATTTTGGGGATTGTATCCCAGTACTGCTTTTCCTATTCTTTTATTGACTATGATGGCTACTCCATTTCTTCTGAGGGATTCTTGCCTGCAGTAGTATACCTGATGTTCATCTGACTTAAATTCACCCATGTCCATTTTAGTTCACTGATTCCTAAGATGTCAATGTTCAATGACAATGTTCAGTCTTGTCATCTCTTGTTTGACCTCATCCAGCTTACCTTGATTCATGGATTCATGGATCTCCAGGTTCCTCTGGAGTATAGATCTTTACAGAATCAGACCTTCTTTTCACCACCAGATACATCCACAGCTGAGCGTCCTTTCGGCTTTGGCCCAGTCACTTCACTCTTTCTGGTGCTACTAGTACTAGCCCTCTACTCTTCCCCAGTAGCATATTGGATACCTTCCAGCCTGAGGGGCTCATCTCTCAATGTCATATCTTTTTTCCTTTTGGTACTGTCTATGGGGTTTTCATGGCAAAGATATTGGAGTGGGTTGCCATTTCCTTCTCTAGTGGATCACGTTTTTGTCAGAGCTTTCTGCTATGACCTGTCTGTCTTGGGTGGCCCTGCACGGCATAGCTCATAGCTTCATTGCGCTGCACGAGTTCCTTGACCATGACAAGGCAGTGATCCATGAAAGGGTTGTTGTGATTAGGATGGCTTATTATCGGTGTTTATATTTCCATGACTTTCTATGATTTAGTATTTGATATTGCATGCTGTTGGCAGCTTTCTGGTAAAAAAAATCACCACCAAGTGATAGAACATAACATATTTAAGAAGGACACAGCTTTCCATGTGGTAGGAAAGTCCCAATGGCTGTGCAGAGAGTGAAAAAGGGAGGACAGAAAGCCACAGGGAACCATGGGAGGTGAGCAGAAAGGTGGAGCTGCCAGAGTTGGCTATAAGATGGGTGGGTAGATAAATGTTTTAATAAAACAAATACATACTGTAAATAAAAGTCAACCATGAATCTTGAATCAGAATGCATCAAACATAACTCTAGATGAACAGATATGCACAAGAAGTCATGTAGGCTTGTAATGGAGTACTCTAGGAAAAAATAACAGGATAGAATAACAGAATAACAGAGTTGGAAGGGAGCCCGGAGATCTTCTAGTCTAACCTCCTGCCTAAGGAGGAGACCCTATACCATTTCAGACAAATGGCTGTCCGATCTCTTAAAACCTCCAGTGATGGAGCACCCACAAATTCTGAAGATAAAGAGATGGGGGTTCCTTAAACCTTCAATGGCTCCCAGACTTTCCCAGCTGCAAAGTAAGTGCCATGCAATTTCCATCCCAGGAATGAGACTGAGTGTGGCACAAACACTAAGAAAACAAAATTCACAGCTACTGCAACTGGGTTCAGAGAATAGGATGACCTTCCATGATCTTAAATTAATCAGATGGGTTGGATTTCCATAACACATTAAACTAATCCACAAAACTAACAGGTGTGAGTGCAGCTTTAACTGCGTTGGTTAAACATGATGTGTGAAGTCCATCTGGTGTGCCCAGATGCTGGGGGAGTTTGCCAGAGAGATCCGGGATCCCACTGGATTTTTCTTCTTCTTCTCCCCAGGGCAAAAGAGAGCAAAATCACTGTTACTTCTGTCACTCAGCTTCTCTTCTGACTAAGGCAACTACTCTTCCCCAACACAGGACCGTTTTGTTTCTCACTTTCTTTGAGGTAGATATGGGCAAAACATAGCAAGAAAGCCCCTTTTCTAAGGGACTGGAGTTCACGGCCAGGACTGAGCTGGATTCCTGAAATCCTGAAACTTGATTTTCACCCCGCTGAAATACGCAGGCAGCCTCTGGTTACAGTTCAGCAGCGTCCTGCCTGTGGGAATCTCCGATCCTCATGCAGCCCTTGGTGGGACTTCTTTGGCAGCTGAGTTCAGGACACACGCAGGCAAAGGGAGCCGCGCCTTTGAGAAGCCGCTCGCCAGAGGAAGGGCGGGCAGATCACACACACACACACACAAAGAGCAGCGGCTGCTGCCGGCAGAAGCAACCTTCTCACCCAGTTACCTCCAGGAAGGTCCCAGGTGCCTTACACCTGCTGCTCTTTTCAGTACCTCTTGGGTTGACCAGCATTGCAGTTCCTTGCTGGAGCTGACACCTGGTAGTGGGGCTCCATTCATTTATGAAAAAACTGTTGGTAAGGGAAGGAGAATAGATCAGTATGAAGCATAGAGAGTATTTGGTGTACTTTTCAAGCCATCATTGGGGGTCTGGAGACTGGAGTGCTGTAGTGGTTTATTCCCCTACTTTCAGCCTTTTGGTTAAGATCACTGCATGTGCCAAGAGAGTGAGTCTCCATCGTGAAGATGGAGAAGCCAGAGAAAGGGAAGAAAACTAGTTTTGTACTGACTTGGAGGCAGCTGATAGAGCAAGCTTCCTAGCTGTAACCTGGCTGAGACCTTGGTCAGCCAGAAGAAACTGCAGGAGTGCTCTGAACGGCTCCGTTCCTGTGCTATCTGTTGCTCTCAGGTGGCAGAAGTCCCTAGAGCTGTTTGAGGGAAAGAGAGGAAACTTTTCTGGCCTTATCTTCCTTCAACATCTGAAAACTGTGGTTCTCAAGAGTTGGACCAACACCCTAACAAAGACTTACACCTGTCTGGAACCACCAGATCTCCAGATTGTGTCTGGAATTCTGCTTACAGGCTTCAGCAAATCCTCCATTTATAGGTGGCCTCTTTAGTGATAGGCCCATAATTTTGAAATGTTAGAATTATAGCATGGAATAATTGGAAATGACCTTGAGATCACCTAGTCCAACCTCCTGCACATTAGAGGAATCCACTAATTTCCAACAGCATTTCCAACAAATGATCATCCAGCCACAATTTAAACATTTCCAATAGAGAAGAAGTCATAGGGTTGGAAGGCGCCTTGGAGGTTTTCTTGTCCAGCCCTCTGCCCAAGGCAGGAATCCATGTACGAACTTGGACAAATGGTTGCCCAATCTTTTCTTGAGAACCTCCAGCACCCCCAACTCCTGGAATAACTCCAAGCTGCTCAATTAATTAATCTTTCTTGTGTCAGGAAGTTTCTCCTTATTTCCAAGCGGGATCTCTCTTCGATAAGCTTCTACCCATTGCTCCTTCTCCTGGCTTCAGGTGCCATGGAAAATAAATCCATGCCCTCTTCCCTATGACAACCCTTCAAGTATTAGAAAACTGTTATCCTATCTCTCCTGAGTTTTCTATTTGCTAGGCTCAACACACTTAGTTCCTTTATCTTTGCTGCTGAGCAAGGAGCCTCATTCAAAGGCCTCAGCATTTATTTATTTTTATTCTGCTTAACAGAATGTAACACAGCATTCCAAATGTGGCTTCATCAAAGAGATATAATGTGGATCTATCACTTCCTTATACTATCACTTGATCTTATACTATTCCTCTGTTGAGGTAGCCCAGAATTGTGTTGGCTTTTTTGGCAGTTGCAGCATGCTGTTAGCTCATACATAAGTGATGGTCCACCAAAACAGCTAGATTCCTCTCAGAGGCACTACTGTTGAGCCAGGTACTGCCTATCTTGTACCCTGTGCATTTGATTTTTTTCTGCCTAAGTTCAGGACCTTACTTTTGTCTCCACTGAAGTACATCTTGTTGGACAGGGTACAACGCTGAGGTCTGTCAAGATCCTTCTGATCATATCTTCCAAAGTGTTAGCAATTCTCTCCAGTTTAGTTTCATCCACAAATTTGATGAGCAGCACTTCAATCCCCTCAACTAAGTCATTTATGAAGATGTTAACGAGCCAAAGACCTTGAAGTACCCCACTGCACCCCCCCCTACATCCAGTTAGATGTAGTTCCATCGAGGACTACTGGTGTCGTTACTGTCTATCCCACAATGTTCTATTTTATCAAGAAGTAGGTTGTGGTCTACTTTATTAAATGACTTACTGAAGTCTAAGTATATTAAATCCACAGATTTAATCACTTTATTAAAGAAGGCAATACGATTTTAACAAACCTATTCTGGCTTCTAGTAATCACCTTGTTAGTTTCTAGGTGCTCACAAACCTGCTGTTTGAATACTGATACTTTTTCCATGATTTTTTTCCAGATATTGATGTCAAGCTGATTGGTCTGCAGTTTCCTAGATTCCCCCCTCCTTTTTTTTTCTTTTTTGAAGATTTGAAAGCTCTGTTCCAATCCTTTGGCAGTTCCACACCTGTCCCATTGTTGTACACCCATTAGGAAAGTTATCTCTTGTTCTGCCTGCTGAACAAACTCTGACTAATTCTGCTCCTTCTTCTACAAGACAGTCCTTCATATTCTTGGACAGCTTTCTTGTCTCTCTCTCTTTTCCCTACCCCAATGCAGAATTTTGCATTTGTCTTTGTTGAATTTGATCTGGTTGGGGTTTTTTTGCCTGTTGTTTCAGCTTGTCAAGATCTTCCTTGATTTTGTCATGCTATGCTGTTGGCTATCACTGCTAGTTTTGTGTCATGTGTTCTAACCTCTTGTCCATATATACATTCTCCTTGGGACTATATGCATGACCCTATCTTTGTTAACTCCAACTGGACTTTGAAACAATTCTGTTCTTAATCTATGTTACACTGAAGCTATATTTTCAACTGTGAGCCATCCAGTTTCATTAGCAGTTGGGTGGCATGTCCATTTGATAAACAGATAACTTTACAGGTTTTTTGTAATAGAGTTTGTTTTACTGTACACAATTGCCTGTTGTGTTGATACCTTCTTCTCTAACTGGCCTTGGGCAGTGGCTAATCTGAAAGGTCCCCATTTGCTGAGCTTTTCCTGCTGGTGCTATTTGAGGTGGACTTTTCCTGTGGAAGGTTTGCTGGTTGAGGCAGAATTGCTGCTGATCTTTTGCAGAGTGGCTATCTCCAGCTGCCTTTCCAGCAGGCTCAGACTGGATGTGGAATGTGCTTCAAGGAAAGTGGCAGCTCCCAGGGAATTTCTCTCCTGCTGACATTGAAAGAAACAAACTCTGTTCTGCTGAATGCGCCCACCCACCACTGGCCAAGACCAAGAGGTTGTAAAGTTCCCAGAGAAGCTTCCTCTTCCCAATGATGATCTGGCTGAGGTGTTGTGGTCCGCCAGCAGCATGCGGAGCTGGCAGCAGAGTCGGACAGTGAGGAGGCTGGGGAGGACAATGGGCCAGTCCTGGTCAGGGAAGGCCCGGATCAGGGCTCTGCATCGGAGGCAAAGATGGGGCCAGGGCCATCTGGGAGAGATGCACAGACTCCGGAGCTTCCAGAGGCAGACAGCAGAGAAGCAGAGGAACGGGAGGAGCCTGTTCCTAGTGCACGCATGCGAAGAGCTGCCAGAAGGCAAGAGCAGCTGAAGAAAAAAGGACAACTCGGGAGTAAGGCCGGAAGTTGATTGGCCCCTCCCATAAGGTTTAAAAGAGCAGTAACGAGCCGTTGGGTTCTTTGTAGAAAAGCAACGTTGATTCCAGTGCTTCTTGTCAGCGTCTCTTGAACTTTGTGGGGGTTTTGCCAAGAAAAGCCTTTTGCGGGTTGCCAAAGACATCAAAGGTTGGTGATAAGGCCGAAGAATTTTTTGGGGACTAAAGCTGAGAATGTATTAATTCTCAGCTGTTTTAATAAAATAAGTTTGTTCAGGACTGAATTGTGTTTGGTAATCACTACTTGGGCCTCAATCACAACATGATGCTGTGGAGCTGATGAAAGAAAGCAAAAGTATGTTCATCATGCACTCTGGCTTGATCATGCCACAAAAAGAGATCGTGGCTGCAGAAGTTGAGTTCGGTTAGTTGCAACCTTGGATAGTGTTTTGTGTATGTGGAATTGTAGGAGAAGGGGTGGTGGAACCTGAAGGTGGTGTCAAAAGAGGAATTAGCCTGGAGTCTCTATGTAGCTACAGTACAAATGAACTAATTTCTCTTGAATTCTGTTGGCCCTTATGTAGCCCCAAAATAGTGCTAACCAGTGGTGAAATTCAAAAATTTTCCCTACTGGTTCTGTGGGTGTGGCTTGGTAGCCATGTGACTGGGTGAGGGTGGCTTGGTAGTCATGTGACTGGGTGGGCATGGCTTGGTGGTCATGTGACCAGGAAAACCAGCTATCACACTTTACATAAAAATAATACAAAAGCTACACAACTGACACACACAATGCAAAAACAGCTGGACTTCACACAAAATGGCCCCTGCAACAAGCAGGAACCTCACAGAGTCACAGAGAGCTCAAAAACAAACTATCACACTTTACACAAAAATACCGGTTCGGGCAATAGGTATTAAAAACATGTTTTAAAAAGTTAAAAAAAAAGTTCCAATCAGGCGGCACAGCTGATTGTCACAGCTGATTGTCAGAATATTTTAAAAACCTTTTTTATTGAAAAAGTTTTAAAAGTTTTACATACATTTCCCCCCCCTCCCCAACCACCCCCCCGACTTCCCAGAGCAAATACAAAATATAAAATACAGCTTGAATCCCCTAAATTCAACTCCATCTTTCACTTATCATAATCATTAAACAAGTAAATAAAAGGAAAGCAAGTCTTCTTTCTTCTTATTCCATCTAATTTAACAGAATTAATATCCATTTATAATTGCAGCAGTTAATAAAACAGTTAAATATTACCTAATCAAACCTATCGTTACTCCATTTAACTAATACATACTTAGCAGATTATTAAATCTATACAGTTTAACAAGATATTTTATAACTTCTTTCATTGAAAACAAAAAAAGAAACCTCATTCAAAACCCCCAAATTTAAAATAAAATATTATACAAACTCTTCCGTCCTCCACTTTTAAACCATTAAGGTCCAATTATAGTTAAAACACTTAAAAAAAACATTTTCTAGCTAAAAAGCAGTAATCAAACCTCTTATTAGTTTATCAGTACATATTAACAAATCAACTAAAACATCATTTAGTAGCTATATCAAACATTTAAATTCTTCATACTAGATTAAACCAGTTGTTAATCTTCTTATGTTCACGTCTTCCAACAGTATGTAGAATGTCTTCATTTGTGTCTACCCACCTAAATAAAAAATACTTCTTTATATAAACCCCCCCCGAGTGACTTTGTAATTGTATACCAAATAATATCCATCAAATCCAGCCAAAAATTAGATTAATAAGTTCATCAGACGTATTAGGGAAACCACCAGATCAGCTGCAATTGCCCTAGGCCCGTAGTCCTTTTGCCTTATATTTATTACCTTCAAACAGAAAACTCCAATTTACTATATTCAGTAAAACTTCTGCAATTACAATTAAGTCCAAATTTATTACAGTCCTTAATAAAATATTCCAAATCACTCAGGTCAAGGCTTATTTCACAACCCAACCCAACAGCATTGCAGTGATCTGTTTATTCTTCTCAAAATATTTCAATACAACTGTAGGTTACCTCCTCATCGTCGCTCATTGCTTAGTTAACTGGCATTAAGCTGTTGGATGTTTTCTTCCAAAAGTTCAAAATCTTTAGGCACTTAAACAATACTTTTTAAGGACCATCATCTCATCAAGCAGGGTTATTTTCCTTGTCTCCAGTCTTTCTTCTTCTCCTTTTTACGAACTCTTTTCTTCACTCTGATTCCTCTGCCTTTTTTAACTCCAATATAATCTTGCATTTCTTGGGATTGCATATTATAAAATTTTTGCAAAAGTATAACTTCTTCTGAAAGCAGCTCTTTAACTGCAGGTTGGACTTTGTAACAAAGAATTCATATAGCCAAAGTCTCATCAGCTCCCAAAATTTCTTGCTCCTTATTCTGCAAAGCATCCATTTTGCTCTCCAAAAATACTGTAGGCTGTTGTTGTTTTTTTCCTTCTCCCAGCTCTTCAGTCAATCCCCCACTGCTAGATTGCAACTCAGTATTTCCATGCATTTCATTGTTTCCAGCTTGAAAAGCTTGAAATAAAGTATAAATTTTTCCCAATAAAGCAGAGGTAATTGAGCTCAGAGCTTCCTCAAAATCAGACCATATATGAGGGTTAATTAACCCTTCTTTACTTTCTTTGCTTTCAAAAAGACCAGCCATCTTGCCCCCCTTCTTCTTTCCCTGCCAAAAGGACAGGGAAAAAAAAGTATCAAAAAGAAAGAAAAAAAAAGACCCCTTGCAATTTGTAATTTATATTACTGCTTCAATTATTATAATTACTTCCTTTCTTGGTTAATCCACTTTTCAGAATAGAGTTTTACGTTTCAAACAGGGGCTTATCAATAATTGCTTTTAACTTTCACTTCTTCACGCCCCGTTGAAACTCAAACACCATCTTGCTTTCACTTTCTCTGCATAAGGAAAATCTTTTAAAGAAGGTAAATCTTTGGAGTTAAAAAAAAAGAAAATACTTGCTGTTTTATTCTTGCTGCTTGTGCTCCGCCAGCTCGATTCAAAAATATTTATTTAAAGTTGGTTGCTGGGATGGCCACGACATCTAGCTCTGCAAAGCAGAGACATCCAGGGTCCGGAGTACTGACAGGCTTAGCGGGGAGCTCTCATCTTCGAGCGCCAGATTATGGGTAAAATCTGATGCTCTTAGGGAGCTCTACCCCACCCATCTACTCATTTTCCCCCCCTCTTACCAGGAGGAAAGTTTCCAAACCGCAAGACAGCTGATAGTCGCTGTTCTTGCGGTTCTACGGAGCCCTGGGTTGGCGCTTCGGAAAGAAGCATCCGGCAATGTCGCGGTCCCACCGGAAGTTCAAAACTTTTTTAAAGCATTTTTTCACTACCTATTGCCCGAATCAGTAGTAAAAAAATGCTTTAAAAAGTTTTTTAAAAGTTCCGGCGATCAGCTGTGCCGCTTGATCGTCGGAACTTTTTAAAAAACCTCTTAGAGCATTTTTTACTACCGGTTCCGGTAAACCAGTAGCATTTTCACTACCAGTTCGGGCAAACCGCCCTGAACTGGTAGCATTTCACCCTGGTGCTAACCATTAGTTGAGTAGGTTCCTGTGCATAGGCATGAGTCGTAATAAATCAGTGTGATTGGAACTTACACGTCTGGACCTGGTCCTTCATGTCCTACACTGCCTCATTTTTTGAAGGGTTGGAGAAGATCTGGGAGATCTTGTCCAACCTGATGCTCAGTGCTAGAACCCAGCACCCCTGACAGAAGGTCATTCAACCTCTATTTTATGATTTCCAGCAAAGGAGATCCTAGCTACTTCTGAGGTTCTGTCAAGTTTTTTTCTGATTCCAATTGAAATCTCCTTCCTTATAATTTTAATCCCCTGTTCCTTGTTTTCTAAGTAATCTCTTAACATCTCACAATTTTGCTGTGTAAAAACTACATGATGGCCCTTCAGATGTTTCTAGACTGTCATCTTTTCCTGCATTCTTCCAGATTAAATATACTAGCCTCTAATGGTTGCTTCTAACTTTTCCCTCCTTGCTCCTTAACATCCCCCTCTAGACATATTCAGTTTGTTAATGTCCTTTGTAAAAATAACAAAGGTGGGATATAAATAAACAAATCATGGTGCCCAAACTGGAAGTTGTATTCTAGGTGATCTGATCAATGAACAAAAGAGAGGAACTTGCTTGGATTGCACTTTTTTTTTTTGCAAATACATCATATGTTGGCTTAATTAATTCTAATTCCAAATTTTGGGTTTGAGCATGATTTAATGTTTTCTGGATCACTCTGGAGAACAATTATATAATTTATCAGGTCAATGAACAAAATAAATTTAGTCTCTCCCCCTCTCTTTTCCTCCCCCCTCTATCATCTCTCTCTCTTTCTCTTCCAAAGTATGAACTATGAATCAAAATTCACTCTCTTTCCCAGGAGCACGAGCAGTGATGGGATTCAAGTAATTTAACAACTGGTTCTCTACCCTAATAATTTCTCCCAACAACCAGTTTGCCAAACTGCTCAGAAAGTTAACAACCAGTTCTCCCGAAGTGGTGGCTGAATCCCACCACTGAGCACGAGGCTTTTGGGAGGTACACCAATGGACCACATTTCAAAATGCATTTGGTGAATTCAAGAAAAAGGTTACATTTTTATAATTGCATTTACAATTGCTTTGAATTAATATTAAGTATGCAATTATTCTCCAACTGTGCGTTTAACAAATTTTGCTAATTATATTAAACTTTTCAATTAGCCAATTACACTTTTAAAAAAAAGTTTTTTATTAAATATACAATTAACAACATTGGACATAGGGCGACTTCTCTGGTTCCAACATTTCCATCAATTTTTTTCTTACAACTACAATTCATATTCAATATGAATTGAATATATATACAATCTATCAAAATTCAGCTACATAAATCTCTTCATCTATAGAAATTTCCTTCAATACCAATACAATTCCTACCTATCATATAATACTAACATAATAATT
The DNA here is from genome assembly GCA_012654045.1 of Ptyas mucosa. Classification (NCBI taxonomy): domain Eukaryota; kingdom Metazoa; phylum Chordata; class Lepidosauria; order Squamata; family Colubridae; genus Ptyas; species Ptyas mucosa. The sequence goes on from WNWU01000029.1 coordinate 11,537,017, forward strand.
CTTAAACTCTTGATTTATCCATATTAATCTATCCCTACATTTCTCCTCCCCTCCAACCATTGATACATTTTATTCCAGATTTCATGATATTCTGTTTCACCTTTGTTTTTGAGTTCCAGAGTCAGCCTGTCCATTTCTGCACAAGTCAGTATCTTATTTATTATCTCTTCTTCAGGGGGGTTCTCTTTACTTTTCCAATTTTGCGCGAAGACCAGTCTTGCTGCCGTTAATATATGCAACATTAGATATATTGTTCCTTTATTATATTTGTCCTTCGTGATACCCAATAGAAAGAGTTCTGGCTTTAGACCTAGGATTTGATTTAACATCTTTTCCAGCCATCGTTTTATCTGGTGCCAAAAATCCCTAGCTTTCAGTCACACCCACCACATATGGTAGAAGGTTCCTGGTGCTACTTACATACAATTAGTCAATTACACTTGGTAACTACTCTTTGGGAGGCTGTACTCAAGGCTCTCTGGGGTATGCAGTCACCCTGGAGCCTAGTTTATGTAGCTCCTGTCTGTTTAGAATGCACAATTTCAGCGGAACTGCTCTTTTGCCATAAAAATAGTCAGAAGACTCCATGCTTGAAGTAACCCCAATAATCTGACTGTCACCTGCCTGTGACCTGTCAGTCACTAAACCCCATATTCCTCCATCCCCCAAGAGAGTTACCTTGCTTTCAATACATGCCAATGCTTTTCTTCTCTTTTTTAAGTAGATGTTGGGTATCGCAATTTATATCACACAATAGAATTAGAATTTCCTGAATGCTGAGGTTTTTTAAAAAATAATAATTTTATTAAACATTATACCTAAGCCGATTAAAAACTAATTTAAACTGCAAAAAGAATAACAAATATAGTGCAAAAAATATATATAGAAAAACTGAAAAGAAAAAAGTAAGAACATAGCATAGAAGAAGAAAAGAAATATATAAAGCAATGACTTCCCCTCTAACTACTACAAATATAAACAGTTTTAATAACTTATAACCATCTCTTAAAATAAAATGAATGGTCCTTTCATGGCACAATTCATCTCTTATCTATAAACAGATCCTTAAAACCTCTCCACTCAATCTTGGTCAGCAAAAAGTTACCAGTAATAACAACGTACAGTATCTATTTAAAACCTACTTTATATAATTTCTTTTCACTTTGAACAATCTTACTCTTTAATCCTTTCAAATATTGTCCTAAAATTTAATTTAATTTAGTTTTCCTTTTTTCTTCATCTCTTCTGACAAAATCCTTCAGAAATATCAATTTCCTTTTCCATATTGTTCTTGTAGATTGTCATTTTTAAATCCACTTTCAGATCAGTGCAAGTTTTAATTGGGTAAAACTTATTCTTCTTCTTTGGCATTTGAACACGGTTTGCCTATAATGGCGGTCATTCTTAATGGATACATTGCTCATAAATTAATAGTTGAAAAACAATTAATAGTTAATTAGTTTAAAAGCAATAAATAAGAAGCAATTTCCAAAACTGATGGTCAGCAGAACTTTGTGTCCATAAGGCTGTCAGGCCTGGAAGACATCAGGACCTTCAAGCCTGCCACATTTAGTGCTGTGGGAAACTGGGAGCAGAGGTGATATATAGCCAAAATAACATTCCTTTCTCAGAGAGTCAAGGACATCTTGCCCTGCACCTGGAGGAAAGCATCTCCAGTTGGGATAGTGCTTTGATAGTGCTTTGGACCACATGATGGACATGTGGGTGCTGGGCAGGGACTTGGACTTTCCTTTGGCTGGGGAAAACCTGGAAGCTTTCAGATTCGGGCTTTCCCAACGTGCCAATATGACATCTCTAATAAAATGGAACTTTGAGGAACTTCAAGCCTTCTTTCATTGGGGTTTACGTGGAACCCTGACAAAGGCTACATTGTGGCTGCAAGCTTGATGGAAATCATTCAGTTCAATTCATGAGCCAACTGCAAAACCTCAGTTCTTGCAGCTTACTCGTGAGGACCAGCTGTCTGAAGTACAAGTGGGCAATCTCATAATTTCTCCTTCATCCAAATAGATTTGGCCAGCCAGAAATCATTGTCTGGCAGGAAACACAGAAATAGAATCATATGGCTGGAAGAAACCTTAAAGTCTTCTAGCTGGTTGGTTGTCCAATCTCCAATCCATTGGAGATGCTGCTTCCATTGCAATGCTGCTTCTGTTCCTTGGGAGACATAAATCTTTATTGGAAGTCTCTGGATGTCCAGATTTGAAACGGAATGAAGTCAGATCTACCTGACCATTCATCTTACATAATTGTCTCTTCCAAATTACTATGCTTGGTCATGGAATTGGTTTTAGCCAACTCTCAAGCACATGCCTAAGATTTTTGGTTGTCCTGTCCCAAGCACTCACAAATATGCAGAGGTAGTTTTGTTCTCATTATTAAATGACATTTGCAACACATGCATGTGCAACATAGAGCTAAGGTCACCCCAAAGTTCAGCAAGTTTGGAGTTCTAAATCACAGTGGCAAACAGGAGTGGAATCAGACAAGTCTGAGGGTCAGAGCTTGTCGCAGTTTGTTAGCTGGCCTGGGTTCAAGTCAGGATTGTGAGGTTCAAGAGTCAAGGCACACGGAGGAAGAATTAACAGGCAATTGTCATCAAAGGACAACTTGTGCTTGCTGCTCCATTTCCATAGAAGCAGCTCCAGTGCAGCTCATTTAGTGGGGTGGGACTCCTTACTTGTGAACAGCCTCTCAGTGCCTTTGCTTTACCTCATTTGCAGCCCACTGAGCTCTTGTGCTGGGAGGGGCAGTAATTCCCCACCCTCATCTTCAGAAAGCAATGGCAGCAGAGTCTGCTGGGTGCTGCTCAAACCAGGGGTGAAATGCTCCTGGTTCGGACCGGATCACCCGATCTGGTAGCAATGGCGGCAGGTGGTTCGGAGAACTGGTAGCAAAAATCCCTCCCCACCCCCATGCCCAGCTGAGCCGTGCAATCATCAGAGGCTTTTAATTTTATTTTTAAAAGCATTTTTTCTACAATCTCTTTGGCCGAGAAAATGCTTTTAAAAGTAAAAACAAAGCCTCTGCCGATCAGGCAAGTCAGCTGGGATCGTCAGAGGCTTTTAAAAGCATTTTTTAACAACCTCTTCAGTGGAAGAGGTTGTAGAAAAAATGGTTTTGAAAGTAAAAGGAAAATTGGCCACACCCACTCAGTCATATTTCCACCGCCACCACCACCCCGCCCAAGCCACGCCCATAGAACCGGTAGTAACAAATTTTACATTTCACCACTGGCTCAGACCCACCTGCTCTGTCTGCTCAGACTGCAGTCTGTCTGGTGGCTCTGAAGCTGGCTGCTCGTCATCGGCCCTCTTTGCTGGCTCCAAGCCCACCAAGACATTGATAGAGAAATCTACATATCTGTACAGAAGAGATAGAATGAACCAAAATCAGAAAGACTGCTCATTTAACTGCTATCTGGTTCATCTCTGGCAATAAAGCCTGATGGGAAACAGGAAGTTTCTTCCACAGCTGGAAAGAGGAAAGCACCAGGATAGGTGTCAGAATAAAATGGTGCACCTGTCTACCTGAGGCCACTGGAGATGGTCAAGGGTTCGTCATGTCCATCAGAGAATGAAAACCTAGAGCATCGTCATCCCTCCAGGGCACACCTCTTTCCTTTCCAGAGTCATGGGAGGCTCCCCCCACCTCCACCCCTTCTGTCTCTAGGCACATTGCAAGATGAATGCCACAATTCCCTTCCTGCAGCAAAATAATGCAAATGATAAATTATGTAAATCACAAATGCATCTTTATGTTGAAAAATGGTTCTCTAGCTGCTTTCCTTCCACGCTCCTTTTCTCAGCTTTTTTACTTTCTTAGGTTTTTGTTCTGTATGGGAAGCTTCTCATTCCCACCCACCCACCAAGAAGGACACCCCCTCTTTGTCTCCTCTTCCTCCTCTTACAGTATCTAAACTGCATTGTGGAAAAACATGGGTTTGTTTTGGATCATTAAGAAATACCTGTACTTATTTCTTAAACCAGATATGACTACAGTACAATAAGAACAGTAATTAGCATCAATGAGTGATCATTAGAGACCAGAACTAGGTGGGTAACAGCTTTTGCCCCTTCCAATTAAGCATCCTCCTGGAACAGCCCCACTGGGGCAACTTGTTACACTTCCAGAAGGGAAGCAAATGCAGGGAGAACCAACCTTCAGCAGGCCACCAGTGTGGGAAGCAATGAGGGTTGGGAAGTCAGGGAGTATCCTCCTGCTTGGAACAACAGCTTGAGGGGGCAGGGAGGCCTCTGAAGTCCTCCACTTGCTCAAGACTTAAGCAGAGAACTTTGGGTGGGGCTACGACCCACCATTTAGGTCCCTGTTTCCTCCATATCTATGGCCATGACCCTAAATGCCCTCCTCTAGAAAAAGAAATGCTACATAATGGGGGAGGGGTAGAATAGCATTTTTGCAGGTCCTAGGATCCTATTTAACTGCACCACAATTTGGTGTCAAAATACTGAGAATTGGTGGCATCATCTTCCATTGTTTTAATAGATATTTCAAGACTTAGGATAGGTTTCTAAAATTACAAATTACATCCACAAAAAGCTAGAGGAATTCTAGAGAAAAACTTAGGGGAAAAAATGGTTGCAGTAGTTTCTGTGATATATGCCCACTCAGAGTAGGCATGTACAAAGGGTCAGGGAGAGGTTGCTCAGACTAGTGAACAAATCTTAGATGAATACTATCATCTAAGTCTTGTTGTCTGAAGCCTAAACGTTTCCAGTTTCTTCAATATATTTTCCTGTGATTTAATTCATACTTTCCTCATTGCCTTCTCTAAACCTTTCAAATTGATCTGAATCTTTTTTAAAGTGTGGTGCCCAGAACTGGACACAAGGTGAGGCTGACCACCACAATATAATTGGAACTGCTCCCTTCTAAGAAAGCCGTGCATCGCTTGATGCAGCCTAAAACAACATTTTGTCAAATTGCTTTTCTTTAAAGACTCTGTACTTCCAGAAAGCACACCACTTCAGTGTTCAGTAGTCATAATTATTGGAGAGAGAAACCAGGCTCCACTTCCTCCTCTGAGATGGTGCATCTAAATCAGATCTGAAAGGAGACTAGGACACCCAGTAGCTGTATTCTTGGCAGATGGTTGTGCTTTTGTTGGTGCGAAAAGCTCATGGTCATTCTGGTCACCATATGGAAATTGTCTCCAATTAGTTCTTCTTTAATTTTAGTCAAAGCCTGTGGGGGTGACTGAAAAAAGATTCTAAAGATCAGCACTTTTTGACTCAATATAATTTCTAGGCAAGTGGCTTTAGCACCTGGTCCCCTGTCCAGTCTTTGGTAGTCCTGCTTAAAAGACACAGATGCTTCTCACTGCAGTAGATGTCAACCCTTTGTGCCCACCAACAGACCTTCCTGAGTGATTGGCACTCTTCAGTTCCTCTTCTTTTGGACTAATGCTCAGGTCAACTCCACTGTCTGGCTTCTAGCATTGGTCTTCAGGGCATACGGGGCCTCCTGAAGTCTTGAAATAAAACATGCAGGGATACTGGTGGCTTTGACTGTCTACTCAGGAAAGAAGGAGACAACAGTTCAGAGACAGGGGCTGAGCAAGGAGAAGTCATGTGAGGATTAACGGGAAGATGTAGAGGGGATATGACACTCTGGACTTAAAACAGCAAGCGGCAAGAGAGAATCTAGAAGTGGAAAGTGGGATCACAGGAAGAAAAATGAGGCAAACATGTGTAGGCATTAGTTTTCAGACAGATGCTGGAACTCCGTGTCACAGAACAAAGTGTTGACCGCTGATTTAAAATATAAGATAAATATGAACAAGTAAGTATATCTACCCAAGTAGCTAGCAAGAATAATTTATTCATGCTCTGAACTTGGGCAAACAGGAGAAAACTATGAGTGTCAGCAAACAGGGACAAGATAACAGTAAGTTGATTAGATCCTTGATCTTAATCTAGCAAGGGAAATGGGAAAGAGCTCCTACACAGATTTGTGAGAAGCAGAAAGAATGGTATCAAGAATGATATAACTCCTTGCCCACTCCAAGTTGGGCACCTAGTAAAAAAAAGAAAGAAGCTGCATTTGAAGACAGAGATGCTGCAGAGCTCTCTGCAGAGATGATGAAGGCTGAGTGAATGGAGGACAGACAGGAATTCACAGTTACTTCAGAACAAGTATGTATGTATCTATGTTTGTATGTATATCCACACATGTACACAAACAGAGAGAGAGGCAACCTATGACCTGTTGCATCACTGTAGTGGAGATATTTATTGAGCTAAACAGATCAACAGAATGACCACAGGGGGCCAAAAAATGGGAGTGGGAGTGGTAGCAAAGACTTCCTGCCTTATGAAAGAAAATCAATGGGGAAGCCGGCAGGGAAGGTTGCAAGTTGCATGGGTAAGTCTTCCTACCCGTGCATCCTCCCTCAATCCCTCTGAGCTCATGCTGCACCAGCCACTCAAGTACAGACTACCCAGCCCATGCAACACACTCACTCACCCACGCTCCCTAATTTTTGTCACACTTCTTGCACACCCCTCACTCCCACCCCCACTTAGTAGCAGCCAATTTTTTTATTTTTTATTTTTTTAATTTGATTTATATGCCGCCCTTCTCCGGAGACTCAGGGCGGCTTACAATGCGCTAAGCAATAGCCTTCATACTTTTGTATATTTATACAAAGTCAGCTTATTGCCCCCACAATCTGGGTCCTCATTTCACCTACCTTAGAAAGGATGGAAGGCTGAGTCAACCTTGAGCCTTGGTGAGATTCGAACCTGCAATAATTGCAGGCAGCTGATGTTAATAACAGGGCTTTAGACCACTGTACTATCCAAGGCTCTTTACCTGCTGTCCTTGGACTTGCAACTTCCGCTGCCTTTCCTACTGATGTTACTTGTGAGATGCTGACGGGGAGCATTGGAAATGCCTATCATGTGACTTCATCTGAGCATGGCAGCACTGAAGTGGCCAGAACTTTTCCAAATCTCACATCCATGGGAGTGATGAATTGTGGATTTTGGGTGAAATCTGTAAGTAGCCCATTTGAGGTACCTTAGTTCAAAAATTGTTACCCCATAATGCACCATTTAATCCAACTGAAGATTACAAACACGCAAGAGAGCTTTAGTAGTATGTGTATTATGTATGTATGATGTATGATGTATGGGTGCATAATTATGTATTATATATAATAGAATTATACAGTTCTTTATTGGCCAAGTGTGATTTGGTGCATTAGTCTTTGGTGCATATCCTCTCAGTGTACATAAAAAGAAAAGATACATTCGTTAAGAATCATAAGGTACAATACTTGATGATAGTCATAGGGTACAAATAAGCAATCAAATCATACCAGGAACAATCAGATACAGCAACAAGTTACAATCATACATAAGTGGGAGGAGATGGGTGATGGGAATGATGAGAAGATTAATAGTAATAGTAATGCAGACTTAGTGAATAGTTTGACAGTGTTGAGGGAATTATTTGTTTAGCAGAACGATGGCATTCGGGAAAAAACTGTTCTTGTGTCTACTTGTTCTGGTGTGCAGTGCTCTATAGCATTGTTTTGAGGGTAGGAGTTGAAACAGTTTATATCCAGGATGCAAGGGGTCTGTAAATATTTTTACAGTCCTCTTTTTGACTCGTGCAGAATACAGGTCCTCAATGAAAGGCAGGTTGGTAGTAATTGTTTTTTCTGCAGTTCTAATTCTCCTCTGAAGTCTGTGCCTGTCTTGTTGGGTTGAAGAACCAAACCAGACAGTTACAGAGGTGCAGATGACAGATTCAATAATTCCTCTGTAGAACTGGATCAGCAGCTCCTTGGGAAGTTTGAGCTTCCTGAGTTGGTTCAGAAAGAACATTCTTTGTTGTGCTTTTTTGATGATGTTTTTGATGTTAGCTGTCCATTTTGTAAAGTCGGAAGAGACCTTGGAGGTTTTCTAGTCCAACCACTTGACAAATGGTTGTCCAATCTTTTCTTGAAAACCTCCACCTATGGAGCACTCACAACTCTGGGAGACAAGCTGTTCCATTGATTAATGTTCTTACGGTCTCATAATTACTCCTCATTTAAAAGTGATTTTTGACACAGTAAAAGTATACAAAAGAAACAAAAGATAAAGAGAGAAGAGCAATTAAGATGATTAAAGGTCTGGAGCCTAAAACGGATGAAGAACAGTTGCAGGAATAGGGGGTGGCCAATGGCCAGTCTAGATAAAAGAATTACTAGAGGTGACATGATAGCAGTATTCCAATATTTGAGGGCTTGCCACAAAGAGGAGGGGGTCAACTTATTCTCCAAAGCAGCAGAAGGCAGGACAAGAAACAATGGATGGAAACTAACCAAGGAGAGAAGCAACCTGGAATTAAGGAGAAACTTCCTGACAGTGAGGACTATTAACCAGTGAAACAGCTTGCCTACAGAAGTGCTCCATTACTGGAGAGTTTTAAGAAGAGACTGGACAGTCACGTGTCTGAAATGGTCTAGGGTCTCCTGCTTCAGCAAAGGGTTGGGCTAGAAGACCTCTAAGATCCCTTACAGCTCTATTCTGATATATAAGAGGAAAGAAACAAAAGGAATGAAAAGAGTCGAAAACACATAGTTAAGCCTTCTCTTCTCTCCATCCTCTTTAGCCCTTTGAAGACTTGCCATCAAGTTCAGAAGCAGGGAGCTGCATCCCCAGTCTCTCACTCATACCAGAGTTTGATTTCTCCAGGTTTTGCCTTATCTTTCTGCAATCAGCTGCACTCAGAGCTGACAGTTGGGATATCTTGATCAAAACATTTTGCCAATTAGCTCAATTTTAGTAATCTATTTCAGTTGATTACTAAGAGAATTACTAATACATTCCAAAAATCTATGTGTTAAAAACTAGGTATAAATTGTATTGATAATGTTTTTTAAAAATATTTTGTGCGTAATAAAGGAATAAGTAAACCATGTTTACTTATTAAAAGAATGTTTGTGTCCTAGGATGCCCAATATCAGGCATAGCCCTTTAAGTGCCTGTCAGCTGCTTTTTCTTCTTCTTCTTTAAATGAATTTTGGATCAGCCAATGACTAAAGAGTTGGGAGAGGAAATATATCTCTTTATAGTTCTAGATAATTGTCCCTAGAAAAGAAAACAACAAACCTTTAATTACAACTTGCATGAAGAAAGCTTGATTTGTGCTCTCCTCTGAAATGCTGAGGAGTTGAATGTAAAATATTTGTAATATTTAGGGAACCCAGAGTTTTACATAAAAGTAAACAGCACTGCCTGAAGGCGCAATTTCCAGCAACACAATAAAATGTGCAGTGAATTTATGGTGGCCATCCATTAGCTCTTACCAAGGCAACGCTCCCTATATTTGTCATCCATCATTATAATAGAGGGTTAATGCACTGAATTTACATAAAAAAGTCATATTGTCGGCATGAATTATTTACACTCTCAGCTGTTTTTACAGCTTGGTTTCAAGCTGGATTCTGGGAGAGATTTTGCCAGTAAATTACTCTGTGCAGACCCGGCAGACTCAGAGCAAAAGAGGGCTGGGGATGCCATGAAAGGAAAGAAGGAAGCAGGCCAGCTGGGTCCTGCTTTGTCAAGGGGAGGGGCTCCTTCCTGCCCACCTGAAGGGGGTTGTTTCATCTGGGACTCTTGGATGAAAGAGAACCCCCCACCTGCCCTTTTCCCATCCAGGGAAGTTCTAAGCAAGAAAGAGAGAGGGAGTTGCATTCCTTGTGCCATCTCAGGAGGAAAAGGACCAGGGTTGAAACTCGCTAGTCAAATGGAAGAAGGAGAAAGGCAGGAATTGGGGTGGTCTCTCCTGCTTTTCAAAGTCCCCCTTTCCAACTGGAATTGCCTTCCTCGAGCAGAACACCTCTGACTTCTCTGAGATGATGGCAGAGTATGATCCTATCCCCTTGGCTATGACTCATCTGTCTCTTTCCCCCATTCTGAATCTGCTCTAATTTCGCTCCCTTGTCCTTTAAGGTGGACTCAAAATAAGACCTGACCAATCCGAGAAAAGTGGAACCTCCCTGGATATTTTGGTGGATGCAACCTAAAATTTCCACTCTCCCCTTTGCAACCACCTCACACTGCTGAATCATTTTTGTTTCCTATGTGAAGAACATTGCACCTGCCTTGCTAGATTTCATTCTGTTATTTTCAGCCATCTCTCTAACCTATTAAGATAGTTTTGAAAGTTATTTCTGTCTTCTTGCCATTAAATTCTCCTTTCTCAATTTATCTACACATTTGATAAGCATTGTTGCTATCGCTTCATCGTCATTATTACAAGATATTGAAGTGTACTGTGGTCAGAACTGAAGCACCTGACATCTATTCAGTACCTCAATCAAGCCTCATGAAGAACCATTGAAAAAAAAAATTAAGAATGATTTCAAGCAAGTGATGCATCCATACAACTGTTATGCCATCCAGCCTATTGTTAACTTCCTAACTAGAATATCAGAGGATGTTTCATCAAATATATTAGGGTATATTATTTTTCCTTTATTCTCACAATCTATTACAGAAAAAATAATTACAATTAATCTAGGCAGACTTATTGATAATTCCATGTTGACCTATGAAAATTACCTCAATAGATTGCTATAAGGCACAAACCCCTGTACCAGATAACCACATTTTTTAAGGTCTTAAATTCTTTTTCTAGAATCTTTCTAAGGATTGATGTGTATGATTGGTAAATCATTAGATGCTCCTGTTCCCTATTTTGATGAGATGGACAACACTTCCACTCTAGTCGCCTTGCCTCATTCTTGTTGATGATCCCTGGCAAGGGTGGAACAGGGGTTATGTTTCTGTCCTGGTATGAATTATAGATTAAACTGGAAGTCTCCAAACTTGGCAACTTTAAGACGTGTGGATCTCAACTCCCAATTTCCCAGCCACCCTTTTCAAGTTTGGAAAACTGGGCTAGAGTAATACAACTTTGAAAACTCAACAGTATTTTGCATCCCTCTCTCCTTCCTTCTTATACCAAATAATGCTAAGAGAACTTTAAATTTTTGTGTGTGCTTTTTTTTCTGCTTAAAATCATGGCTTGCTAATTGTTGTATTCCGCTCCAAGATCATTTCCAAGGTTCTCCTCAATGGCCATCCAAGTGATGCCATGAAACCTGACTCACCTCACGGCCGCAGCACCATCACACCATTCAGCCTCCTGCTCCATTGTGGCTGCAAGCAAACTGAAGAAGTGGGCTGGTGGCCATGTGGGTTCCTGCTGCTCATGGTTGCCAATGCTACCGCCATGAGGCAGGTTTTGGGGTGTGGGTGGCCTGGCTGCGGAAGCCCTGAGGTAAGCTGGTGCGGGACGTACGGGGCAGTTCCACACCCCCACCTCGCCTTGTGGCTGCGACACCGCAAACAACCAGATGGAATGAGTGGCCAGCTGGCTGCGCAGGCTCTTAAGTTGCGCCTATTGGGAGGGGGGGGTAGGGCTTATATTAGGCGCACACATAAAACATGCCAGGGCTTATTTTCCGGGAAACTGGGTATATACTTCTGGTTTTTCTTGCTTAAGTGTAGGACTTTACTTTTCTCTACTTTGTATTTCATTTTGTTAGTTAGGGCTCAGTGTTCAAGTCTATCAAGGTCCATCTGGATCTTGAGCGTATCTGCTAGGGAGTTGGCTATTCCTGCCAGCTTTCTGTCATCTGCCCATTTCTACATGTGGGGGGTAATGCTCAAGGCCACCTGTGCCTTTGTCACTTTTCAACCCAATGATTGCAACACGCTGTACAAGGGGCAGCCCTTGAACATTCCGAAGGCTCAGCTGGTTTAGAATGCAGCATTGGGTACATTATGGGATGCTTATGTAATGCTCTGCTACCTGAGCTATACGAGCTCCTGGTAGATTTCTGGGGGCAATTTAAGGGGCTGGTTGCCACTGCAAAGGCCTACATGGCACAGGATTGGATGTTTTTTGTGGATCATCAGAGACATTTGCTTGTCTTACTAAAAGCCATGGTGGCACAGTGGTTAAAATGAAGTACTGCAGACTACTTTTGCTGACTGGTGGCTTCCGGCAGTTTGGCAGTTCAATTCTCACCAGCTCAAGGTTGACTCAGCCTTCCATCCTTCCGAGGTCGGTAAAATGAGGACCCAAATTGTTGGGGGCAATATGCTGACTCTGTAAACCGCTTGGAGAGGGCTGTAAAGCACTGTGAAGCGGTATATGCTATTGTTAATGATGACAACCAGTGGAATGCTTGTAAAAGAATGAATCACTGTATGGCTTTCAGTCCATGGAGAAAATGGGAGTCCTCAGTAACGAGAGATAGTCAGGAGGCATTCAGTAATGTTTGGATGGTAGCCATACATAGAAAGAACCTTTCTTTGTGGGAAAACTAAGTCATGGGGCTTAGACCAGGTGCCTTGCTGCTCGCTTAAATAGCAACTGAAAGGGTATTTCAGGGTAGAGCTTGTCCCCTTCTTTTCACCACTAGATTGCAATGGTGAAATTGGTCAATTTCACCACGAGTCAAGGAGAAGGAAACTCCTTGACTCATGGAAACCTCTACAATAGTGGTAGCACTTAGACTGATATACTGCTCCATAGTGCTTTATAGCACTCTGAGTAGATTACAAATTGTAAGGTTTGCCTCTCCAATCTTCCCAAGAAAGCAGGGCTGTTGAAACTGCAGTGGTTCCAAAAGGAGCTTTTATTGAAAGGTTTGTGATAACAAGAGATCTAGGCAAGAACGGAAGCTTCTCACTTAAAACCAGCTATTTAAAGCAATGCTAACCAAACCCCTCCCACACTACCTCATTGCAGGGATGCCGGCATCCCTGTAGAAATATCTGGGACCTGACATGCTAACCCGTGTAGAAAAACGGGAAGTCCACTTGAAGGAAAACAAAAGAGAGAAGGGGAGACAAGAAAACATAAAATAGATGAGGTTAGTCAGGGTACAATTGATGAAATATACCTACTAATTTAGGGGCATGCACATGTTTGTTGCAGTTCAGCAGTTCAAGTCTCACTGGCTCAAGATTGACTCAGCCTTCAATTCTTCCGAGGTGGGTAAAATGAGGACCCAGATTGTTGGGGGCAATATGCAGACTCGGTAAACCCACTTACAGAGGGCTGTAAAAGCACTATGAAGTGGTATATAAGTCTAAGTGCTATTGCTATTGCTATATTTAGGACCCAACTTTTTAGACTGCTGCAAAGATTTTAGAAACTTGGTGGAAAGGTAAACATTGTCCCTCACGTTATAATGCTTAGGTTCTGTTTGTTTATTGTCTGCTTCTGCTTTATAGGCAGCCTTGGCTTCATTCAAGGCTTTGTGGACCACCGGCCAAATGGTTTGCAAATGACCAAGCCACTGTTTCAAGGAGGGTATATCTGGTTCATGTAAGGGTAATGCTATGTCAGGCATAGCATTAAATTCTTGCTCTGTGGCCACTCTGAAAGGGGTAAAACCTGTGCTAGCGTGAACTGCATTATTATAGGCTACTTCTGCAAAAGGCAGTAGTTTGGTCCAGTTGTCCTGCTGGTAATTAATAAAACAGCACAGGTACTGTTCCAGAATTGAGTTCATTCATTCTATTGCCCTGTTTGTCTGTGGATGATGACTAGAACTAAGTCCCTGCTCGGACCCAAGTAGATTCAAAAAAGCTTTCCAGAACTTGGATGTGAATTGGACCCCTGTGTCTGAAATAATACATTGTGGGGCCTCATGCAAGCGGTAAATGTGGATAAAAAACAGTTTAGCCAAGGCTTTAGCTGTAGGGATTTGGCATCGGATGAAATGAACCTGTTTTGAGAAAAGATCTGTGACAACCCAGATCACTGTGTTTCAGAACTCTCAGGCAATTCAACAATGAAATCCATGGAGATCTCTCTCCATGGTGCTGAAGGGTTGGCCACTGGCTGCAGTAGACTGGGGGGATTTCCCCCTGCCTGTGTTTAATGGCAGCACAAATGGGGCAGCTTGCTACATAACTTTCTATGTTCTTTTTTAAATGAGGGTCACCAGAATTGACACTTCAGTAAATGTAATGTTTTTACAAAACCAAAGTGACCAGCTAATTTGGAGTTGTGTCAAGCTTGCATAGTTCTCAGCCTTTCCCTAACTGGAACATACAACTTATTTCCCACCCAAGCTAACTTCTCTTTTATTATGCAAATATTTTTATTGACACTAAACCACTCATCCAATTCTAAGGCTTCTTTGAAATCTCTGGTGGTGGCATTGTCTAAGATGGAGGGCGCGTTCTTCGCCTGAAAGCATGTGATGACCTTAGCTGCTAATTGGGAGGTTGGGATCATGGGTTTAATTACTTCTGCCTTGACACTGTTGTATTGTGGAAGTCTGGACAAGGCATCTACCAAAACGTTTTTCCCTCCTGGTTAATACTTCAAAGTGAAATTAAAGTTTTGGAAGTACTGTGCCCAATGGACTTGTTTTGGAGACATTTTCCATGGGGTTTTGAGTGCTTCCAAGTTCTTGTGGTTGGTCCATACTTGGTAAAGTATTTTACTTCCTTCCAAGAAATGTCTCCAAATTAGGAGTGCCCACCTAATTGCAAAAGCCTCCTTTTCCCATATTGCCCATCTCTGTTCAGTTTCAGTTAACTTCCTAGAGGTTTGCCTTCTTCATTCTCTTGGAGTAAAACAGCACCGACTGCCACATCACTGGCATTGGCCTGGATTACAAATGGTTTCTCTGGGTCTGGGTGTTTTAATATAGGTTCAATCGAAAAGAGTTTTTTCAGTTTCTGAAATGCCACTTGGCAGTCCATAGTCCAATTCAGTGGTTGGCTAGATTTCGGTTTATCTACCCCCTTAGTTTTTAACAGCTTTCTAATCAGCAACCCTATTTGGGCAAAAGAGGGGATAAACTGTCTATAAAAGTTAGCAAGCCCCAGGAAGCTCTGCATTTCTTTGCAAGTACCGGGGGTTTCCCACTTGAGGGCTGCTCTGACTTTTGTGGGGTCCATTTCCACCATCTGGTAAGAGATTCTGTGCCCTAGGTAATCTAACTTATCGGCGAAAATCACATTTGGAGAGTTTGGCAAGCAACTTAGCTGCCCTTAAGTTCTTCAAAACCTCCTGCACCAATTTAACATGTTGAGTCTTAGTTTTAGTATAAATCAATATATCATCAAGATAAACCAAAACTCCCTTATACAAGTGCTCATGCAGCACCTCATTAATTAGCTGCATGAAAATGGCGGGGGGCCCTTGGAGTCCGAATGGTGAAACCTTGAACTGCAAACATCCTAGCGGACAATTAAATGTTGTTTTCCATTCGTCCCCTTCTCAGATCCTGTTCCAGTAATAAGCCTCCCATAAGTCTAATTTAGAAAAAATTCTCCTCTTCGCCAGATGGGCTAGCATATCCTTCATTAAGAGTAGGGGATAAAGATTTTCCTTGCAAATAGCATTTAAATTCCTATAGTCCACACTAAATGTAACAAGCTATCCTTCGTCTCCTGGAAAAGGATTGGGGTGGCCATCTTGGGTCTTGATGGTTTGATGAACCCATGCTCTAGGTCAGTGATGGCTAACCTTTTTGCCATCGTATGCCAAGAGGGGGGGGGTCATGCACATACATGCCCACACCTATAATTCTATGTGCCCCACTCCCACACATGCACATGCGATCTTCTATGCTCCCCCAACTCCTGGCATGTGATGGCACAGTAGGCCTGTTTTTTGCTCTCCCCCGCCTCCAGATCCTTTCTAGGAACTTGGGGAGGCCGAAAATGGCCCGTTTGCCAACTTCTGGTGGGACCGGAAGGCCCGTTTTTCTCTCTCCCCAGCCTCCAGAGCCTTTCTAGGAGTCCAGGGAGGGCGAAAATGGCCTTCCCCACCCCCTGGAGGCCCTCCAGAGGCCAGAAACGCCCTGTTTGCCAACTTCTGGTGGGACTGGAAGTTTAAATTCTGTGTTAAGATTCTGCACCTCTCAAGCGAGAGCCCTCAACATCTACAACTTTCTATTTCTTCTTCTTCTGGATAACTGATGATGGATCTTGCATCACCATTATGAGGCAGGCCAGATTAGGAAATAGATTCCCTGGAAAACTGCAATTCCTAAAAATGGCTTTTATTTAGATTGGCACTAGTAACAGAATTGTACACATATGATTATGCTTCTCCTTCCTCTTTCCAAGAAGCTATGGATGGAAGTTTATTAAAAAGAGATCCAATCTAGAACTAAAAAGACATTTTCTGACAGTGAGAACAATTAACCAGTGAAATGGTTTGCCTTCAGAAATTGTGAATGCTCCATCATTGGAGGCTTTTAAGAAGAGATTGAACAGCCATCTGTCGGAAATGGTATAGGGCAGTGATGGCTAACCTTTTTTTCCCCGGGTGCCAAAAGCACACGCGTGTATGTGACAGTGCACGCATGCATGCCCACACCCATAATGCAATGTCTCTCATGTTTCCCTGCCCCCCTGCACATGTGCATGTGACCCCCCCTCCCCCACCCCCCACGGTCCCCCCCTCCACACATGTGTGGGCCTCCCCAACATGTTTTTGGTCCCAGAAGGTTTCATGGAGGCCTGCTAGGCCCAAAATGGGGCTGGGGGGCTGCACCACATCCCCCGGCCCCCGTGCATGTGCACATGACCCCCTCGGCCCCCTGCACATGTGTGCATGACCCCCCAGTCCCCTCCGCATATGTGCGCGTGTCTCTGCAGACCAGTCAGTTGGCCAGTGGGAGGCATGTGCGCATACACAGTGGACCTGACCTAGGGTGATGGCTTGTGTGCCCGCAGAGGTGGTTCTGTGTGCCACCTGTGGCATCTGTGCCATAGGTTCACCATCATGGGTATAGGGTCTCTTGGTTGAGCAGGGGGCTGGACTAGAAGACCTCTAAGGTTCCTTCCAGCTCTATTCTGATTCTCTTTCATATTCATGAGGCATTTTCATACTCCACCCCCCTCGTCCGGCCTCAAGCAAAATTTCATTTTTTTTATTGCTTTGGAACATTTGTCATCCTCTTTCCTCTTGTTTTTTTCCAATACAGATAGTCCTTGGTTTGTGATGACAATTGAGCCCAACATTTCTGTTGCTAAGTGAGTTATTTGTTAAGTGAGTTTCCCCCCATTTTATGACCTTTCTTGCTACAGTTAGTAAGTGAATCATTGCAGGTATTAAGCTATTAACATGGTTGTTAAGTGAATCTGGCTTCCCCATTGACTTTGCTTGTCAGAAGGTTACAAAAGGTGATCATGTGATCCAGGGAGCCTGGAGTCATCATAAGTATCTGAATGTTGATCCTGTGACCATGGGGATACTGCAATGGTTGTAGTGTGAAAAAGAGTTATAACTCACTTTCTTTCAGTTCTGTTGATGCCCTGGAGGTGTTAACTCATGTCCTAACCTCTAGACCTTTTAATTATTTTTGTGCACTGTAAGTGGGGCTGCCTTTGAAGATCTTCCAAAACCTGCAGCTGGTATAAAATGCAGTGGTGAAATGATTGCTGGAGAACCCTGATAATGGAGAGTTACATCTACTCCTCATCACTGCTTAGGTTGCCAGTCAGCTTCCTGATTGACTTCAAAGTATTGGATGTTGCCTTTAAAGGTCTTCAAGGCATAGCTGTGAGATACATCAAGCAACACCTTGCCAGATTTCAATCTGCCCACCTGCTTTGGTCATCAAGGGTATGCAGGGCTCTACGTCCTTGCTTTCCATAAGGACAATCATGTCTCATCATGCCTTTGGTTTTTGATGATGGTGGGATATTATAAAAAGGTTCATTCTCAGATGAATGTTAATGCCTTTTATAAATGTTGTTTGCTGCTAATAGAGGTAGCTGGAGGAAATAAGTAACCGCAACACCATCCCTGCAGCCTAAATGGTGCAGGGTGAAATAACAGAGAATTATCCCCATTTCACAGTAAAGTTTTCTTAATTAAGACCTGTATAGAATAGAAGAATAGAATAGAATAACAGAGTTATTAGTACTCATTAGTCAAGATCTCACCTGGAAAAACAACATGTCCCTGGTGGTTAGTAAGGTTCAACAGAGACTTCATTTCCTTAGAGTCCTGCAAAAAATTCAGGTGGAACAATGGCTGATGACTTCTTTCTATCGGTCCATGATAGAAAGTGTCCTCACATAATGGCACTACCGGACTGGGAGACATATTATAAAGCATCAGCACTAATTTGGATCAAGGAATGGAACTCAAAAATAAAAGATTATTGACTTTGGAAGGATTCGATTTACAATGAGGATGTCACGCTTTTCTGTGGGAGGGCACCGATAAACAGCATAGATATTTTCCGAGGCACATTGTCAGACAAGCACTGCATCAGACATGGCAGGGCATCAAAAAAATACACTACAATAAAATCCCGGAATGGTTATCAACCATGGAAGCCCAGATCTACCCAAATGCTATGGACATCACCAAAATGAGAACGTATAAAGATTTACTAAATAACAGAGGGGAACTAAGAACAAGAGAAGATTTGAAGGAGATGGGTATGGACATTGACTGGTGGACATATCTACAAATAAAATCAAAATATAAGAAAGATTCGGCTCAATTTGGATTCCAAAAAGGCCAATACGAATTAGATAAAATTTTACAAGGATCACAGGATAAATTGATAAAAAAGGTTTATAATTATTTACGAGGATACAAATTAGAAGAAGTGGTCAAAGAAAATATGATAATTTGGGCAAAGAATTTTGGCTACAATATTCAATTAGACAATTGGGAAAAATTATGGACAATAAATTATAAATTAACAATGTCGGTACCGTATAAGGAAAACCTGTACAAAATGTTCTATAGGTGGCACCTTCCACTGGCCAGACTGGCAAGAATGTTTCCCAACACTTCTCCAACATGCTAGAAATGTAAACTTCACATAGGAACCAACAATACTGGCAAATGATCAGAACAAAAGTAGAAGAAATCACACAACGAAGATTAGAAATGAGGCCGGAAACCTTTCTACTAGGTATAATAAATGGACAATATGAAAAGGAAATAAAATACTTAATCATCCATATAACAACAGCAGCATGAATAATTTTTGCACAAAATTGGAAGAGTAGTGACACACCGACAGAAGATAGAGTAATTAGTAAGACCATGGAATGTGCAGAAATGGACAGACTCACAAAGGAACTACAAGATAAAGAGGAACACGATTATTATCTAGTATGGGAAAAGTGGTATACTTGGTTGGAAAATAGAAAAAGGAAAAAAGAATAGGGAGCAATTGGAGTTACAGAAACAGGAACATAAATCACTAACATAAGCTAACAGTGAACCATAAAGATAGATATATGAGTAAGACCAAACAAGGAAGAGTCAAAACACAAATAAGAACATACATTACAGTTGCGATATTTTTGACAAAATGTATATTTGAACTCTTTGTTTACATGTTTTGTTTTGTATGTTTTTTTGTCACTCGTTCTGCCTTGTTTGTACTTTTAAACAAATAAAAATTTATTAAAAAAAGAAAAGGAAGTGTCCTCACATACTGTATAACTGTATGGGACGCTGGTTATGGTACATAACTGTTATATGTGGTATATAACAGTATGGTAAGCTGCGGACAGGAAGGCACTACAGAGAGTGATCAATTCGGCACTAGAAACCATTGGTTGCCCTCTAACACCACTGGATGACATCGCCAGGTCTCGCTGTCTCAGCAGAGTAAGGAAGATACTTAGGGATGATTTACACCCTGGCCAGTGTCTCTTTTCATTTCTACCATCGGGCAGAAGCATAGCCATCTGAACAAATAGGTTTAAAAATAGTTTCTATCCTTGGACTGTCAGACTCCTAAACACAATCACAATCACTCCATGTACCAGGGGTGGGTTCTACTTACCTTTACTACCGGTTTGCAACGGGGTTGCGTGCGCACGCTCGTCTCTCAGCATCTTTTTTACATTGTGGAAACCAAAATTGGATGCAGTATTCCAAGTGTGGTCTGACCAAGGCATTATAAAGTGGTATTAACACTTTACGTGATCTTGATTCTATCCCTCTGTTTATGCAGCCTAGAACTGTGTTGGCTTTTTTGGCAGCTGCAGCACCCGGCTGGCTCATATTTAAGTGATTGTCCACTAGGACTCCAAGATCCCTCTCACAGTTACCGCTATGAACAAGGTACCACATGTACTGTACCTGTGCATTTTGTTTTTCTTGCCTAAATGTAGAACCTTGCTTTTTTCACCATTGAATTTAATTTTGTTAGATAGCACCCAATGTTCAAGTCTGTCAAGATCCTTCTGTATCTTAAGCCAGAGTGTTGGCTATTCTTACTAGCTTGGTGTTGTCTGCAAATTTGATGAGTTCCTCATCTATCCACTCATCCAAATCATTGATGAATATGTTGAAGAGTACTGGGCCTAAAACAGAGTCCTGGGGTACCTCACTGCATACTTCCCTCCATGTAGATGCAGTTCCATTGAGGACTACATGTTGAGGTCAGCCAGTTATGAATCCATCTGGTGGTGATGCTGTCTAACCCACATGTTTCCATTTTATCAAGTAGTAGGTTATGATCTAACTTTGTCAAATGCCTTACTGAAGTCCAAGTAAATTATATCGACAGCATTCCTCTGGTCCACTAATTTTGTCATTTTGTCAAAGAAGGCAATAAGATTAGTCTGGCATGATCTGTTTTTGACAAACCCATGTTGGCTTTTGGTTATTACTTTGTTTGCTTCTAGGTGTTTGCTGATTCGTTGCTTGATTATCTTTTCCAGATCCTTCCCTGGTATTGAGGTCAGGCTGATGGGTCTGTAGTTTCCTGGAGCTATTTTTTTTTCCCTTTTCTGAATATGGGAACTACATCAGCTCTTTTCCAGTCCTCTGGCAGTTCCCTGGTGCTCCAGGATCTTTGAAAGATATAGTTCAGTGGTTCTGAGTTCTCATCTGCCAGTTCCTTCAGAACCTTGGGGTGTAATCCATCCATATATATATAGAATATTATATATTATAATATATATATATATATATATATATATATATATATATATATATATATATTCTGAGGTTTTCGCAGGTGTTTGTATATAGGTCTTTGGTTATTCGGGTTTTCTCCCATGTAAAATTGGAAGTGTCTTGGTGACGTTTCGACGAAGTCTCATTCATCATCTTCAGGCTGGTGTTTTCGGCTTCATGCTTCTAGGAGCAACGTGTGATTGCAGCCGTTTCTTCCTTTTAACTGCCAGTGGGGGTGAGAACTGATTAGGTGGGAGCTTGGCTGTGTTCTGATTGGGTGGAGGTGTATTCTGATTGGTTGGGGCTTGGCTGTGCTCTGATTGGATGGGGGGTTGGCTGTGCTCTGATTGGATGGGGGTGTGTTCTGTTTGGGTGGGGGCTTGGTTGTGCTCGGGTTAGTCTGAGTTGCAGGGGGATTTGAGCTAGTGAACTGCATTGATGTTGTTTGGCTTCACGTTCGTGGTCATGCCACATCTTCATGATGGGTTTCAGTTTGCTTCATGTATGGATTGGAGGGGTTTAAAGTGGCTAATGATGCAGCTGTGGTCTGGCTTCTGGTTTGTGGTCGTGCCTCATCATCGGTGTGGATTTGGGTTTGCTTTTTGCGTGGATGTGTGGTGATGACATCCTGCGTGGTTTTTGTGAGTGTGGGTCTGGTGTCATTCTTTGTGTTAGGGACTCATTTGTCAATAAGGGCAGGTTTCCAAATGGCTGGTAGGCAGGAGGTATCATCTCGTTTATTCATGCTGTGTGGGCGTTTTTCTATCTCGATGGCTTCTCTGATTATTCTGTTGTTAGATGTTCAGTTTTGGTGATAGTTCTGGTCTTTTTAAAGTCAATTTCATGTCCTGTGGCTTTAAGGTGTTGGACCAGGGAAGAAGTTGGTTCCATATTTCTGACTGAGTTCTTGTGTTCTTCAATGTGTGCACTTATTCTTCTGTTGGTTTGTCCGACGTATGTGGTGGGGAAGACAGCGCATGGGATTTCATATACTCCTTGATTTTCTAACTGAATTTTGTCTTTGGGGTTTCTTAGGATGGTGGATATTTTGGTGGATACCACGAACGCGAAGCCAAACAACAGCAACGCAGCTCACCAGCTCAAATCCCCCTGCAACTCAGACTAACCTGAGCACAACCAAGCCCCCACCCAAACAGAACACACCCCCAGCCAATCAGAGCACAGCCAAGCCCCCAACCAATCAGAACACACTCCACCCAATCAGAACACAGCCAAGCTTCCACCTAATCAGTTCACACCCCCACTGGCAGTTAAAAGGAAGAAACAACTGCGATCACACATTGCTCCTAGAAGCACGAAGCCGAAAACACCAGCCTGAAGATGACGAATGAGACTTCATTGAAACGTCACCAAGACACTTCCAATTTTACGCGGGAGAAAACCATATATATATATATATATATATATATATATATATATATATATATATATTAATTATACCCTATATATTATATATATATATGGATGGATTACATCCCAAGATTCTGAAGGAACTGGCAGACGAGATCTCAGAACCACTATATATATATTGAATATATACACACAATGTGTGTAACCAATATATATCCTGCTCTAAAGAGTAGAGAGTTTGTCTCTGACAGAAAACCACTTGAAGAAACGAGAAGCATTTAAAATGTGGATTTACAGACGGCTGTTACATATAAGCTGGGTTAACAAAATCACAAAGAGGAGGTGACAAGCTGCCTAGGAAAGCAAAGGGAAATCATCAAAGCCATTAAAAAGCAAAAGTTAGAATATTTTGGACATGTGACGTGACACCCAGGGAAAGATTGAAGGTCAATCGAGGTCCAGGAAGAAGAAGAACATCATAGCTTCAAAACCTAAGAGACTGGTTTGGACAAAACTCAGCAGCGCTTTTTCATACGGCTGTTGACAAAAATAGGATTGCCAACGTCCGATGACAGATATGGCACAAGAAGAAGAAGAACCAATATATGTGTGTAACCTACGTAGTACGATGGATTTGTAGGGCTGGCGCAACGTGTTACATGTTCACACTGGTGCAATAGGACTGGGTGGTTGTTAATATGATTTATTGGGTTAGGGATTTTTCTCTCTTCACTGTGGGTTGTATTGTGTTGGGGGAGGTGCACTGAGGGAGCTCAACGAATCTCGTTGTATATATGTTGTGCACTGATGACAAAGATTTGGATTTGAATTTGAATTTGAGCATAGCATCTTTCACCAAATGCAGCCTGTTGTTCCCTAAACACTGAAGTGAAGAGTATTTCCATCATAAACTGTTCCCCTGTATTACTGTTTCTTTCTTTTCTGTGGAAAGAAGGGAGAGGGGAGAACGTAGATTCAGACAGCATTGATGCGATTGTAGTGCTCTTGGCAGCATGTTTTCTATGCCCTGATTGCACAAAAGGACAAATATGGATGGTATTTTTTTATTTTTTTTATTAACAACTCTCTCACTTTTCTTTTCTTGACACACTTTAGGAGATGCCATTCATTTCTATGTGTCATAATAGTGAGTCACCAGTTGCGTACACTCACTGAGTACCACTGATAGCAGTAACATTTATCTGAGGAATTTACAGGCTCCCTTTTAATGATGATTTGAAGCTGGATAGGCATTAAAGTATCTGGGGACATTTCCACTAGGATTTTGACACTGAGCAGAAGATTGGACTTCTTGAGCGAACAGTGGCTTTTTCCAGTTACAGGTAGTTCTTGACTTACAACCACAATAGAGCCCAAAATTTCTCTTACTAAGCAAGACAGTTGTTAAGTGAGTTTTGCCCCATTTTGTGAACTTTTTTGGTACTTTTGTTAAGTGAATCACTGCAGTGGTTAAGTTCTTAATGTGGTTGTTAAGTGAATCTGGCTTCCCCATTGACTTTGCTCGTCAGAAGGTCACAAAAGGTGATACGTGATCATGGGACACTGCAGCCATCATAAATGTGAGTCAGTTGCCGAGCATCTGAATTTTGATCACGTGACCATGGGGAGGCCACAACAGTCACAAGAGTGAAAAATGGTCATAAGTCACTTTTTTTCAGTGTCGTCGTAACTTCAAACAATCGCTAAATGAATGTAAATCAAGATCTACCTGTAGAGAAATTGCCCATGGTACAGCTGTGAACTTGTGAACTGTGGCCCTAAAAGGTGTAATTTATGCTGTGAAGGTTCAGAAGTGGTTTCTGAACATTCACCTACCTACACTGAGCTTCATTTATTTTTCCATGGAGAATTATGATTTGTACTACTTTGGCCCTGATATATGGTTATTCCAGTCCTCTGACTGTTCAGGCACAGGACATACAGTCCTCATTTAGCAATGCCAGTTGGGACCAGCAATTAGTCATCAAGTAAAGTGGTCACTAAGTGAAACTGTGGCTGTGCTTATGATCATACTTCAGCTCTCCTTTGCTTTACAAAGGTCTGCAAAGGGCACAATTGTGAGGATTGGTTGCAAAGTTACTTTTTCATCGTCACCTGACAAGCCCTTCTCATTCTTCCCAAGTGCTGGAGAAATACTCTGAAGACCTCCCCCACTCCCCACACATCTTCTCCACCACCCAGGTTCAGATCTGTTTCTCCATTCAGGACAGGAGTGAAAAGTCTCCCAAAACCCATGTCTAGGTAGACAGCATAGGAACTGGAGGACAAGAGGAAGAGTCAGAGAAGAGGGCCTTCAACTTGGGTCAAGAAAGTAACTTGAGAAAACGCCTTCCTTAATTCACACAAACATGAAAGGAGGGAGGAGCTCATTCAGACTGGAAGACCTACACAGCCCTGGGTTCTGGGTCTGGCCTACCTTGTCTGCAGAGTCTTGGTCAGACATGCAAGGATGCATTTAGTAATGTAGCTAGGTGGAAGAACCCAAGTACAAGGTTATGTAGTCAATTTCACACAAGGAAGCTCAGGAGCAATCCCCTTGGCTAATCTATATTTGGCCACTTAAAAACATTTATAACCAAGTAGAAAATCCCCCAAAAGTTTTCTTTTGCAGGTGCATATCATAACAGTGGCATTTCCATAGCAACCTACAGTCATCTACAGCATCACTTTTGCAGTGCAGCGTGCAATCCCACTGCATTTGGACTGCACCCTTGCACCCATGGCACTTGCTTGTCTTTTGCTGTGTCCTATTAATGAAGCTAGACCACTTGATCAGGACTGAATTCCTCATGAACCCCACCCTCCAATTCCTCTGGGTTCATCCATCTCTTACATACTCTATCACGTCTCCTTGTTGTTGGGTCATCTGTGCCATTGAGTCATGTAGGATCTGTGTTAAGCTGATGGGGCTCTTCTTTCCCTTTTGCTCTTCCCTGGTACACTAGTGCTACTTCTACCTCCAACATCTCTCAGAGAAAGGGATGATTCCACTAGAAATCAGTAGGATACCACCCACTGTATGTGCAGGACACTCTTTGTCCATTGTCTGCTGAAGGAACTGGGGAAGCAGGATTTCTCCCATTAGTTTAGGAAAAGGAAGCAAGCTTGATCTATGCTTAAGGGAATCTTTCCAAAGTTCACCACAGAAACCTAAACTGGAAACTTTCTGGCTCTTTCCCAAGCTGATTTTCCCACATCACGGGGACAGGACTAGCCCAGGCAGGACCGAGCTCTCCCTTTGCCCTAAGGAGGTGAGAAATGGTGGGTGGGTGACGAGAGGTGAGCTAGTTCACTCTGTGCGGCCCAATTTACCCATCCTGGCAGCTGATGTTCCTTGGCAGTTGGTGCTTTTCCAAGAGATGAAATCCAGTATTCGGCAGATTCTCTCCACCCAGGGTGTTTTCTTCACACGGAGGAGCATGTGCTGCCACAACAAGATCATGTAGCGTGTCAGCTTCTAGCTGATTTGTCAGAATTAGTGGCTCAAAGCCCAGGAAGGGAAGTCCTCTGGCCCAGGGGAATTGAGATCACAGGACACAACTGCAGAAGCCTCGGGATGAAGCCTGATCTTCCCGAGAGAGGCCAGATGTTGCCTGGGGACAAGATGGTCTCGCACTTCAAAGTGCATCTCATGTTGCTGGTTGCTCTTGATACAAATATTAATGCTGGTCAAACTGAAAGGCAGCAGTCTGGAAAGCAGTCTGGAAAGCCCCCCCACCTCCCTGCCTGGTTAGGAGGATCTCCTTCTGTCCCTGGGAACCTATACTGGGCCCTCCTGCTGTTCCTAAGACAGAAACATCTGTGCTCTTCTGGGCCGTTGATGAAGACTAGAAAGAGAACATCTGCAGCATAATTTCAAGCAGAAGATGACGAAGAATTCCATTCCTGTTTTGATTTGCAATTTTTAAAGACCTGTGTGAAAATGTACATTCTTGCATGTATTAGTTCTTCCTCATCCAAGATGCAGCCTGCAAGCTCCCAAAATGATATGAATAAAATTAGACCACTAGATAGCTAGACAGCAAGCAAAGGGTGGGGTGGGGTGGGGGGTGCTGAGCCTTTGCCAGGTTTAATGCATCTTCTCTGCTCAACCCCCCCACCCCATCCTTAAGGAAAAGGACATCAAACATCTTTCAACCTGCCCATTGCAAATCAACTTCAGCACTGTGTGGCTAAGACTGGTTGCTCCTAGCTTGTCCTCCTCATTGGCAATACATTTTCCAGAATGCAATTGTTGTGGGCATTTTCCTTTCCAAAGGGGGGTAGCTAATGGCAAAACTTGCAAAAAAATAAATAAATTGAAAAGATGAATACATACTGGTCAGTGTCTTGGTTTGGTAGACACAAGGTATACAGGTTTCCTATTAAAATGTGAAGTCAATAGATGTTCCCCATACCCCAGAAGCTCCAATAGGAGTAATACAGGGGAGTGGGGGGAACTGAGATTAGCCCCACGGTTTGGCCAATGAGCTTGCTAACCAGAGGGAGGTCTGAAGAGTGGCAAGAGCTCTCCCTGTTGAATGAATGTCTGTCCTGTCCAGATGGCCATTTTAGGGCACAAAAAATGGGGAGAAGGTGTTGGAAGACAGTCAACAAACAAACAGACAAAAACACTGAAACTCCAAATATACACAATTTAAAAAACAAGATCATTGAACACAATTAAAATAGTTAAAAACATGGAAGAGCATGATGTACAGTTAAAGAAATGCGACCATTTAATGGGCTCCCCACCAAATCTCATCCTTGGGAAATTGTATACCTGGTTATTGGTGCTACCTTACCGCAGGTGATAGATGATCTCACCCAGTGTCACAAGCAACTCTTGTTGAACTGTTCCATCCAGCTGACTGCTTCTCTATGAGCTTGCCAAATGGGGGCTCATCCCTCTCTCTTATCCTGTAAGAGGTGACCTAGATTCACCTCAACAAAGAGGTTCATGCTGAGGATCCTCTTAGTTGAGTTAATGGCAAAAAATAAAAGTTCTGGCATCACCTCAAAGCCTTCCCCTCTCAGAGTCAGAAGAGGTGCCACTGTCTGTGGCAGAAGCCTCCTCCAGCTTTTGCCCAAGATGGAGATCCACAGAGGAGCTTGCTGAGAAGGTTGCCTTGAAGCCTTGGCTTAGCCTCTCTGCTTCTTGCAATTTCTGATTGGCTTCAGGATTTAGCCTGATGGTTCTTCTGGGCTGACTTTCAATAAATTATGGGTCATTTCAGGGGTGAAATGCTCCTGGTTTGGACTGGGTCACCTGATCCGGTAGCGATGGAGGTGAGTGGTTCGGAGAACTGGTGGCAAAAATCCCTGCCCCTCCCGTCCATTGTCCAGCTGAACTGCGCAATCATCAGAGGCTTTTTAAAATTATTTTTAAAAGCATTTTTTCTACAACCTCTATGGCCGAAAAAATGCTTTTAAAAGTAAAAAAAAAAGCCTCTGATGAACGAGCGGCTCAGCTGGGATCATCAGAGGTTTTTAAAAGCATTTTTTTCTACAACCTCTTCGTCCAAAGAGGTTATAGAAAAAATGTTTTTAAAAGGATAAAAAGCCTTTGCTGATCAAGCAAGTCAGCTGGGATCGTCAGAGGCTTTAAAAAAAAAAGAAAGCCTCTGCCGATCAGGCAAGTCAGCCGAAGAGGTTGTAAAAAAAATGGTTTTAAAAGTTAAAAAAAAAAAAAGTTGGCCATGCCCACTCAGTCATATTACCACCACCCCTGCCACCAAGCCACGCCCACAGAACCGGTAATAACAACTTTTACTTTTCATCACTGGGTCATTTGTATGTGCATTTTGATCCAACGGGGATCTCTGGAAGACTTTCTTGCTCTGGGCTCCTGTTACAAAGCTCTAAAGCAAGGGGAGTCCCTTTCAATTCTGGGAGATTGTGATTCTCTCACAGGGAGAACATGAATTTTCCCCTTGGGCCTCTCTTTTCTGTCTGGAAGCTAGAAATGAAAAGCGTTTCATTTTTTTTTTTTTTTTGCTCTATTACGGTTTTATTATCTTTATTTTCTTCGTTCTCCAATGAAGACCATGACTGGTTGAGCCTGGGAGAAACCTTTGCAAGACTAGCAGAAAATCCCATTTTAGCACATCCTATGGAGGGAGGGAGGGAGGGAAAAGTGAGGTTCTCTGGGCAGTATCCTAAGGATTTGGTCTTGGTCATGGCATCGTCAACTCCCCTGGCTCCCTCTTCTGCTTGTGCTCCGTGTGCAGGCAAAGGGGCAGGTTGGGGTGGGGTGGGAGAGAAAGGACCCATCAATTCCAGCTTTCCTGCCTTGTGAAATGAATATTCATGATTGAAGCAATCTGTACTAGCCAGACTCTCTTGTCACCTTCTCTCTCACCCACTCCTCCCAACACGAAACATTAGTTCTGTTTGATTCTATATTTAATGTGGAACTATTTTAACAATTTCAGTTAAAATGTGTATTAGAGAAAAAAGCCCAAGAGAGGCAGAAGGCTGTGTCAGGTAGTGCATGCAAAGACATGTGGGTTGGGGGCAGAGAAAACAACACCCCTCCCCCACACCCCTCCCCCTTGCCTCTCTCCTGATGAGGTCCCCACAGGACGTGGGGTGGGGGAGGAGGGAGCTGAGGGTGTGGATGGAAAGAGGATGCAAAATGTGAGCAAGTGAGACAAGACCAGCTCAGGCAGACTGAGCTTTTCCCCCCACAAAGAATAATCCTATGGAGTAAGAGAATTATAAAGAAGATGCTCAGTGAGCCCAACCCTCTGCATTCCCAGTGTAGGAATCCAAATTAAAATACCCTTGGCAGATGCACAGCAAGTAAACAAAAGATCCCTATTCTTTGTGCCATTGAGTCCATTGTCCAATGGTGGTTCTCCCCCTCCTCCTCCTCCTCCTCCTCCTCTTCCTCCTCCTCCTCCTCCTAGGAGCACCACTGCCATTATAACTTTGAATGGTCACTTTGAATGGAACTGTTATAAGTCGAGGACTACCTGTATTTATATAATTTCATAATTATATGCCTGCCTTTCATAATCCTGTTTTACTTTTGGAATATTCTTTCCTGGGTCTTCTTTGATTTCTGCAACCAAGATAGAGTCATGCATATATCACTGATTATTGATATTCATTCCTCCAGACCTTATTATTCAAGGTATAGATTGAACAGATCTACAGAAAGCAGTCCTATATGATTCCTTTTCTGATGGTAAGCCATTCAGTATTGTTAATTTTTTTTCTTACCGTAGCTGCCGTAGCTGCCTAATAAAAGACTCTTTATTAGAAAAATCAGATGCTTCGGTCTACCCATTGCTTTGAGACTTCAAGGCCTTAAATGAACAACCCTATCTGTTGGTGACTGTTCATTCATCATGCTATAGCTGGCTTATATAGTAGCTAGCCTATATTCCACTATCTATCATGTGTGGATGGTTTCTTGAGCTAAGACATGGGGATTGTTACTGTAAGGAAACTTCCCCCCCTCCCCAATACCGGATACTGGAATCCATTATTGTATGTCTTGTATTCTGATACAAGAGAAAATGGACCTTGGCCTTTCACTGTGTTCCTTTCAGCTTTTTTGCTTTCCCTTCTCAAAGCTAAATATTTTCAGTTACATCCGTGTGTTTTTGTAGAAATTTTAACTTTGGGACCAGTGTGCAGCATGCAAAGTGAGATCTGGCCAATGCAGAACAATTTGAACTCCTCTTCCTAGGATTTGAAAGCCTCTATTGCAACCTAAAATTGCACTTACCTTATTTATTTATTTATTTATTTATTTATTATATTTCTATACCGCTTTTCTCCCATAGGACTCAAGGCGGTGTACAATCAAGAAGAATATAGACATACAAACATCATAAAATTGCTAATTAAAATTATTACTTAGTTTGGTCAATTAAATAAAACCCAGAGTTAGATAACATTTTAAAAGATCATTCACAGGTTCATATGTTTAGCCCCGCCTGTTGGAACATCAGGGTCTTGAGGGCACGGCGGAAAGCACGGAGATCAGGGATATTCCGTATCTCCGGGGGCAGTTCATTCCAAAGGGTTGGAGCCCTCACAGAGAAGGCCCTCCCCCTGGGAGTTGCCAGTCGGCATGATTTGACTGACGGTACCCTGAGTAGTCTCTCCCTGTGAGAACGAACTGGTTGGTGGGAGGCTATTGGTGGCAAAAGATGGTCTAGTAGGTACCCAGGTCCTAAGCCATGGAGCGCTTTAAAGGTGATGACTAACACCTTGAATCGTGCCTGGAAGACCACCGAGAGCCAGTGCAGCTCGCGCAGGAGAGGTGTTACATGGGCGTAATGAGTTGCACCCATAATCCCCCGTGCAGCTACATTCTGGACCAGCTGGAGCCTGCAGGTGCTCTTCAAGGGGAGCCCCATGTAGAGAGCATTACAGTAGTCCACACGGGAGGTGACTAGGGCTTGAGTGACTGTGCGCAAGGCATCCCGATCCAGAAAGGGACGCAACTGGTGGATCAGGCGAACCTGATAAAAGGCCTCCCTGGCCACGGCCATCATGTGCTCTTCTAAAAATAGCCGTGAATCCAGGAGGACACCTAAGTTGCAAGCCCTTTCTGTGGGAAGTAAGGTCTCATCCCCAATTGTCAGTGATGGTACCAGCTGACTATACCAGGACGCCGGAAGCCACAGCCACTCAGTCTTGGAAGGGTTGAGTCTGAGCTTGTTTCTCCCCATCCAGATCCGCATGGCCTTCAGGCAACGGGACATCACAGTAAGGGCATCATTGGGGTGGTCCGGGGTGGAGATGTATAGCTGTGTGTCATCAGCATACTGATGAACACTCACCCCGAAACCACGGATGATCTCGCCTAGCGGTTTTACATAAATGTTGAACAAAAGGGGTGAGAGGACTGACCCTTGCAGCACCCCACAAATAAGGTGCCTCGAAGTCGACCTCTGCCCCCCAGCCAACACAAACTGTGAACGGTCAGAGAGGAAGGAGGAGAACCACCGAAGCACAGTGCCCCCTATTCCTAACCTCTCCAGCTGGTACAGTAAGATACCATGGTCGATGGTATCAAAAGCTGCTGAGAGATCTAATAGGACCAGGACAGAGGAACAACCTCTGTCCCGAGCCCTCCAGAGATCATCAACCAATGCGACCAATGCTGTTTCTGTGCTGTATCGTGGCCTGAAGCCCGACTGGTATGGATCCAGATAGACAGCTTCACTTTTTTAAGTGCTCTTTGTTAGTCTGGAATTAGTCAAGGATAACTGGTACTCCTATTCCTGTACTCTGATGGAGAAAGTACTCAGCAAGAGGGGCTGGGTTTGGTAGGTTCTGTCTTCTTCTGACATCAGGAAAACAATAATCCTCATACAATTATTATTAACTGTCACTTTTTGCAGACACTAAGAAAGATGATCTTGATGGAGATATGCGGGATACATTGCTAATGCAGCAAGGACTATAACATCCCACAAGTCCAGAACATCCAGACGATGTTCTGAAGTTCATTCTTCAACATAGTGACTAAATTAGTAGACCAGTGAAATGCTGTAGATATAGTATACTTAGACTTCAGCAAGGCATTCGACAAGGTAGACCACAACTTACTTCTTGGTAAGTTAGAAAAAAGTGGGAAAGATGGCATCAACACCAGATGGATTTGTAACTGATTGACAAACTGTATTCAGCGAGTAGTCCTTAATGGTACTACATCTACATGGAAGGAAGGAAGCAGTGGGGTACCACAAGGTTCCATCTTGGGCCCAGTACTCTTCAATATCTTCATAAATGACTCAGATGAAGGAACAGAAGGGGAACTTACCAAATTTGTGGATGATATGAAGCTGGCAGGAATAGTCAACACCCTAATGTAGATGATAGGCTCAAGATCAAGATGGCTCTTGACAGACTTGAACACTGGGGCCTATCTAATAAAATGAAATTCAAAGTAGAGAAAAGTAAACTTGCACTTAGGCAAGAAAAACCGAAAGTACACATATAGACCGGGTAAAACCAGGCTTAATAGCAGTAACTGTGAGAGGGATCTTGGAGTCTTAGTGGACAACAATTAAATGAACCAACAGTGTGCAGCGGCAGATCAAATGACCTACAAGGTCCCTTCCAACTCTGTTAAATCTGAAGTGACTCAGACAGACTCTTCTCTAATTAACTGAACTATAAGAAGAAGAAGGGGGAACAATAAAACCAGATCTGCAAGATTCTGTTATTATAGACAGTCTCAATAAAAGTAGTTGTGGACATCCTGTGGAGTTGTTTTCATGGTCTGGACTACCTGGAGTGGCTGACAGATCTGGTGTTCAGTTTAGAAAACATCATCTCTATTTTATTCTTAATTGTTTGCTTAGTAACTTCTAAATCTGTACTGCATTTATTCTTTCTTTAATGATTTTAAACACATTCTTGCTGCAATGCCATAATGTTATTCTGTTGCATTTTTATAAAACTAGCTATTTTTAACATGGATTCCAACTCCTCCACCATTCCTATTGCCTCTGTTTCTCTGCAATAAATTGTAATCTTCAGGTATTATTTTGCAATCATGGCAGGAGTTGGCCATTTTATGCCTTTTATGCCTTGTCCTGGTGTTCCTGTAAGGGTTCAAGCCTCTCTTGCTTATTTTCCATTCTCATAACCTAAATATATAGACAGTGAAAACCTATGAATCAATTTCTTGATTTTTTCCATGTTTTTAGTGGGTCCACAAGTTTAAATTATCTCTGTTGAACTGCATGGTACTTATATCAATTTATTACTTTACAGCCTGTTTCTTCAACCCAGTACAGTCCTCAATTTAAAGCTCTCACCAAGTTCAACATGCTTCAAACAATATTTTCTCCCAATTGTTTTTGAGGTACAACCCTTCTCATGATATTGTTTTATTTTGCTTACTGTATTTCTCAGGCTATTTGCAGGA
Organism: Ptyas mucosa; assembly: GCA_012654045.1. NCBI lineage: Eukaryota > Metazoa > Chordata > Lepidosauria > Squamata > Colubridae > Ptyas > Ptyas mucosa. The sequence goes on from WNWU01000029.1 coordinate 11,570,258, forward strand.
TCACCTTTTCCTGCTTGCTTACTACCTGCTCCAGGAAGTCCAACAAAAAAGGCTGCTCTGGGTCACTTGACAGAGCTAGGAAGCGGGCCTTTTTGGGTGGAGTGCCTATTTTCTCAAGATCTGGGTGGTTCTAACTCTTTAGGCATCCTAACCAGCCTTAAGACATGTCTCTTTAGATGGTCAAGGAAGTGGAAGGTCAATGGCGCTCATGAAATTAGGGCTATTGTGATTGAGATGGGCAGTAAATGCTCACTTTTGTGCACATCTTCTGTTGTATTCCCCTTTTCTTTCTAGCTTTTCCCATCAAATGGGAGAATGGAAAGAGGCACTACCTCAGATTCTTCAGGTTCTTTCCTGGGGCTCTGAAGTTCAGGTGATGCAGAGAGCATTGCCTTTGGGGCTATCATTTGTGCTGATGTGGACAAGCAGAATGAAGTCTCAATCAGTTGTCTTGAAGAGCTTTGGCAGCTGTTCCATCATATTTATGTTTATGGAAGGCAGCATATTTCACAAAACAGCAGGTTCAGTCCTCCCTCCTTCTTCTTCTACCATGACAGCAACTTAATTCTGATGACTACTGGCTCTTTGCAGCTTCATGACAGCAGTTCAGCAGGATGGCCTTTCGTGAGCTTCATATCATCTTCTCCCTCCAGGGGTCGCTGGCAGTGGTGGGTTCCAACCTGTGTTACTACCGGTTCTCTTCGCAGACGTGCTTTGCCCAGCTGAGGCGCAGCAATCCACTCTGCCGCGCCTATCAACTGGGCTAAAAATGACAAATAGAGGTAGGTATAACATGGGGGCAGGGCGGGAGGGCCCAGCTCACAGTCATAGAGAACCAGTTCGCTGATGTCACATCATCACCACTATTGGCTCGCCCGAACTGGGCCAAACCGGGAGCAACCCAGCACTGGTCTCTGGGGTTGTAGGTCAGTGGTGCGTTGCTCCTGGTTCGCACCGGTTCACAAGAACCGGTAGTAAAAATTTGTAGTAGTTCGAAGAACCGGTAATAACATTGGCTGGCCATGCCCCTGAACCGGTCCCCGGCCCGGTTGCTGCTCGCTTACCCCGCCCACCTCATCGGAGGCTTTTTTATTATTATTATTATTTTTAAAAGCATTTTTTCTACAACCTCTTCGGCCGAAAAAATGCTTTTAAACGTTTTTTTAAAAAGCCTCTGATCATTGTGCAGCTCAGCTGGGATTGTCAGAGGCTTTTAAAAGCATTTTTTCTACAACCTCTTCAGCCGAAGAGGTTGTAGGGAAAAAAAATGCCTTTAAAAGCTTCTGGTGATCCCAGCTGAGTTTCCTGATCGTCAGAGGCTTCTAAAATAAAATGCCTTTAAAAGCCTCTGGTGATCCCAGCTGAGTTGCCTGATCGTCAGAGGCTTTTAAAAGCATTTTTTTTCTGCAACCTCTTAAGGTTGTAGAAAAAATACTTTTAAAAGTTAAAAAAAAAAAGTTGGCCATGCCCACCCAGTCACATTACCTCCCACCAAGCCACACCCACAAAATAAGCCACACCCACAGAACAGTAGTAAAAAAATTTAGTACCCTAATGTGCAGCCAAAATGTTGGAGATGTGATTGTTCAGATGCTACATATTATCACATATGGTGGACGTGCAAAAAGGTGAGGGCTTTTTGGATAAAAATCTGGTGGGTTATGCAAAATGTTTTAAAGAAAAAAATACAATTTTCTCCGCAATTTTTTCTATTGGGTATAGTTAAAGACTTTACACTGGGTGAAACTAAACTGATTTTGTATATGGTGACAGCAGCTAGGTTGTTGATTGCCCAACATTGGAAGAGTGATGTCTTACCGACTGTTGACCAATGGACCCAGAAGATGGCTGGATTTGCAGAAATGGCAAAGGTTTCAGCTTTTTTAAAAGATCAGACGCATGAGAAGTATATACAGGAATGGAAATTATGGATTGAGTATGTACAGAATAAGTATCAGACTAGAAAATATTATATCGCTTTTAGCTGAGATGACTATGTTAGTATGTTAGTAAATATAGAAAAAAGATATGGAAGTTTGAATAACATATATATTGTTTGGGAATATTAATATTGCATATAATGGAAGTCAAGGGGGGGAGGGAAGAGGGAGGAGGGGGAGGGTTAGGGTGGGGATGGGAAGGATTTATATATTCTTTTTACATGTATTTTACAATCTGTGGCTAGGGAGGGGGGGGAAGGGGGAAAAATTTGTATTGTTAAAACTTTTTCAATAAAAAAAAAAAAATTTAGAACCCACCCCTGTTGTAGTTCCACTATTCCCTCCACATTTTCTAAGAAAGGAAGGTTTATAATGCCACAAAGAAGAGGGGGTCAAATTATTCTCCAAAGCACCAGAAGGCAGGACAAGAAACAATGGTTGGAAACTAATCAAGGAGAGAAGCAAACTGGAATTAAGGAGAAACTGTGTAGCAGTGAAGACAATTAACCAGTGGAACAACTTGCCTTCAGAAATCGTGGGCGCTCCATCACTGGAGGTTTTGAAGAAGAGTCTACAGGCAGTCATTTATCTGAAATGGTATAGGTTCTCCTGCTTGAGCAGGGGCCTGGACTAGAAGACCTCCAAGGTCCCTTCCAGCTCATTCATTTTATTCTGATTACTGATACCCCTCAGACACCAAATCTTATTATTAAGAACCTGTCAGTTCCTAGAATAATTTCTGGACATTTCAGTAATGATTTTTGAAAGTTTCCCTTGGAAAGAGATGAACTTTGCAGCTTCCAGCAAGATCAACCATAATCTGCTGTAGTTGCAGAGAAGACATAATAGCCTCAACGACCTGGGAAGAGAGTCCTATGAAAATGGATCATCAATTGTGTAGATCTAAAGTTAACTTCCAGTTTGTGCTTCTGGGAAAATGTTACAAGCACAACCTTATCTTGAAACCCTTATTGGAAGCCTTCTGAATGGGATACAGCTGCCGATGTCCATTGTGCTGAGACATTCACATTTATGAAGCTCTTTGAAGCAATTCCTTGGTTTCAGGCTAGTGGAGCTTAAGCAGCAGACTTATTTATCTATTTATTTATTATATATATGCCACCTGATAAGATAATTCTTGCTCAATGCAGTCTTTTTCCTTGCAAAACGTAACGTATTTCTCCGAAAATAAGACCCTGTCTTATTTTTTTTGAACCCTGAAATAAGTGCTTGGCCTATTGCCATGCACTCAAAAGCCTGATTGGGCTTATTATCAGGGGATGTCTTATTTTGGGGGAAACAGGGTACATGTTTCCCCCAAAGTCAGCTGCCCCCAGAGATAAGGAGAATCCAAGACCTCCATGCCTTCCGCCGTGCTCTTAAAACGTTTCTTTTCCAACAAGCAGGGCTGGCCTAAGCAAATCCTTTTAAATGATTTTAAATTGGGGTGTTCTTTTTAAATTTTGGCCAATTGAGATATTCTTTTTTAATTGTTCTTAATGTTTGTATTGTGTGTTTGTTACTTGGCTGTACACTGCCCTGAGTCCCCAGGGAGAAGGGCGGTATAAAAATTGAAAAATAAATAAATAAATAAACATTCCACATTTTTGAATTTTCACGGAGAGCACAGATGAGACCCCCCAACCCTAGCAAACTGAACAAGGATTGGCACAGTTGGGTTGGTCTGCACTCAGCTGAACTCTCAGTCACAAATTTTCACCCTGCATGGTGTGGGGGATGGTTCATTAATTGGGGTCTCCTTGAGTGTTGTGGCTTGTAGTTATTTAGCAATGCCCTTTCTTGAGATTTGTGGTATTGATCGGTTGGTTTGAATACCACTTATTTAATTTCAGGTGTCTTACAATATACAAAACTCAAAAAGCAGCCATAAAACCTGAGCGAAAGAAGTAATAATAAATGAAACTAGTAAATACCGTTAATAAAAGCCATTGCTATCAGTAGATAAGATATTTCTATCTCAATGTCCTCCAGAAGAGCACTGTCACAATCGTGACACCCCTGACCCTAGGAAATCTTCTGTTCCAAAGTGAAGAACCTCTACTCCACATTTCCCAGGCTTCAAGGGCTGGAGGCAGGACTTCTCCTGGAGGACCTCAGTCTGGGGTTGAGATGCAGAGATCGCTAGCAGCAGCAGCAGCAGCAGACTTCGACTTATGACCACAACTGAGCCCAAAATTTCTGCTGCTAAGCAGGACAGTTGTGAAGTGAATTTTACCCCATTTTGTGACCATTCTTGCCACAATTGTTAAATGAATCACTGCAGTTGTTAATAACAAGATTGTTAAGTGAATCTGGCTTCCCAGTTAATTTTGTTTGTCAGAAGATCGCAAAAGGTGATCCCATGACCTCGGGACACTGCGACTGGTATAAATACACGCCACAAGCATCTGTGTTCTGATCATGTGACCAGGGAGATGCTGCAACGGATGTAACTGTGAAAAGTGGTCATAAGTCACTTTTTTCAGTGCAGTCGTAACTTCAAATGGTCACTAAATGGATTATTGTAAGGCGAGGACTATCTGTATGAAATTAGTTTATTATGGCCATAAGGCCAGATATAGTAAAATATCTAATAGAACTGGTACATGTTCTCTCTAAAACAGAAAAACAGTGAGTACAATAATAAAGAATATATGTAACAAAAATAGCATTATAAATAAGTATCCAAGTGGTGTGGACATTGTACAGGTGTTAGCAGAAAAGTCCTTGCCTGAAAAAAGTAAGTAGAAATCCCACTGCCTGCCCAGACTATTCTTCAAGATTGGATGAACAAAGTCCAGAGTACTTCTATAAGGAACGGCAGAGCTGGATTCAAATTCCTTTTGATCTATCGCCACATGGATGTAACCAGAGAGACATGGGAATATCCTTAAAACGTACCAGAAATGACTGCTGGAGGCATTGTATCCAGCTTGGCTCAAGTGAGGGCCTTACGGGATTTCAGAATTGTGATGGTTGATGATAAATAAGAAGCTGGAGCAAAACTTTTCAGAAGAATCTGATTAATAACAGGGTATGACACGGGGTGGCTTCTACCCACCTTTACTACCGGTTCGCAACAGGAATGTCTGGGTGGGTGGGTGAGCCTCCTGCCGCTTTTACTACCGGTTTGCAGGAACCCGACAGAACTGGGGGCAACCCACCACTGGTGGGACACCTTGCTTAAATTTGTTTGGAATTCTATATTCCAAATTTGTACCATTATAGAGTTGCATGATCAGGTAAAATAGGTGGGCGATGGGCTAAACTAGCAAGCGCTTAGATTATTTGAATTTAGACATGAAAAAGAAACAGAGCTAATATGCAAACTTGTTTTAAACTCTATAAATTGGGACTGCTTTAGATCGATGTCCCCAAGCAGTCCGTGTGATTCCCAGGGAGGTATTTGAGTAAAGCAACTGAATCAGTAGGAGCTTCCTTTTATCGATAGTGGAAAGTCTCAGACATTACCAGATGTCATCCGCTCTTCCTCATCTGGCCTTGAAAAAGCCAGTCTGTGGGAGTCGGCTAGTCTCACTAAATGAAGATGTGTCAGATTCAGCTGTTCAGATTCCCCGGCTAGATCAGTGCTTTGGGTTTCCTGCCAAGAAATGAACATAATAATATAACACATAAGATGGAAAACCTTGAGAAAGCCTCCAGGTTGCAATTGCTACAACCAAGTCTCATATTGACCTTGGGTCCTCAAACACTGGCACTAATTGCTCTCTTTGGGGGGACCATGGAAAGGGGGGGACCCTCCAAATGATATTTGTTTGTCTGATTCAAATGCAGATGAAATCTTTCAAGCATCACCTTAGAATAGAATAGAATAGAATAGAATAGAATAGAATAGAATAGAATAGAATAGAATAGAATAGAATAGAATAGAATAGAATAGAAT